>CM022881.1:19322658-19367898 GCA_012654025.1 Pachypsylla venusta | reverse complement strand
GAATTGAGACAGAAAATTTAAGTGCGGGATATACAGCAGCAACAATAAACTTGGCCCCAATAATAGATATCACTACTTTCATGGGCAGAATTTTTTGGTTGAATAAGTGGAACTTGGCCTTTTTTCAATGATAATTTTTTGTGAGATGGATTTTACAGATTCGGTCTCCTAAAAGCTGTTCAGGATCCTAGGGTCGGGCTCTTTTATCAAAGTCAGACCAGCGTTCGGCTCCCAGAGCTCTGCACACGATTCTGTACGTACGTCATACGTCTCACGTGGAGCGTCGGACATATCGGTTTTTGATTCCCATGGCTCCAACGATTTTCAAACTTCAAAAATTAACTAAAAGAGTGAAAATATGGGCCAAAAGCAATAGGAAATTCATATTTGATCTTTATTTTGGGTTTCGGGTTCCCGTCAAGTATTTTTTAGGGCCAAAAATGTCCAGATTTCTGCATGAAATTCTACTTTATCTTCTATAGGAAGAGAAAGGAAAAATACATACAAAAGAAAGCAAACAGACATCAGGCGTTCTTGGAGGCGCGTGGGAAAAGAACGTTTTGCTACATCCAGAGGGAGAGTATGACTTCATTTATATGCTAATGTATGCTATTGCTATATTTATCTGTGTAAAGTCAATTTATTTAACTTTACTACACGTTGCTGGTTTCTAACATGATTTGCTCCGTTTATTTTATGTTGTACAAAAGGCGAAGGTTCTAGCAGTACTGATGTGCATTACAGGGTGGCGGTGGTAAAGCATTCAGTGTAGTACAAAGGCAAAGGCTCTACCAGCACTGATGTGCATTACAGGGTGGCGGTGGTGCAGCGTTAAGTGTTGTACAAAAGGCAAAGGTTCTAGCAGCACTGATGTGCATTACAGGGTGGCGGTGGTGCAGCATTAAATGTTGTGCAAAGGTAAAGGCTCTAAAAGCACAGATGTGCATTATAGGGTGGCGATGGTGCAGCATTAAGTGTTGTACAAAGGCAAAGGCTCTAACAGCAGTGATGTGCATTACAGGGTGGCGGTGGTGCAGCATTAAGTGTTGTACAAAGGCAAAGGCTCTAACAGCACAGATGTGCATTACGGGGTGGCGATGGTGCAGCATTAAGAACCTAGAAAGTGAATTCACTTCAACCATTCGAATTCATAAAATAAAAAAAAAAATCTTATTAGGGATAGAATAAACATTGGACTTGTTGATTATTTCAATTGGTGCGGGTCGATGTTGTCGGCCAATGACGGCCATGTTATTTCGGTACCATCTGTCTAATCTTTTGTTTATTAACAGTGTCTGAAGCTCGCAATAAGACATTTATTTTTTCTCAGAATATGCCTTTCCGAAGATATTGAACAACTAAAGTAAAAATGATGTATGCTAGATACCACAGCCATGCCTCTAGCTATAGGCCGCAGCGAAGCACGGCCGAAACAGCTAGTCATAATACAAATAATACCATATTCTAATAAATATATTTTAAAAATAAAATATAATTGTGAATCCTGAATCCAGAGTTTCTCTGTGGCAAGGCCCCTACAATTTTTGTAAGTATCACAGCATTTCTTAATAATGTAATCTTTAACCAAACCAAATCTTTTAACTCTGATAATACCGCTACTAGTCGTTGCTCAATCGTATACACAAGGCTGAGTGTGTACCTACGAGTATGTGTTTAGTTTTCTTTGCAATATCTTTAGAATGAGTCTGAATTCAAACAAGTATCATGCGCGGATATAGCCCTCTTGTTTTGAGGGGGGGGGGGCACAATCGCACAATATACTTAATAAAAATTTTGGAGGGGGGAGGGGTAGGGACTCGTAACACAGGGACCGGGGGTTCGAGTTCTGGGCAGTACTTTTTAATGCAATGTTTATCGAGGTACTACAGCTAATTTGTTAAAAGCTGAAGGGCTTACCACAAATACCTTTCATAAGGGTGATAAGCGATTTTATAAGCATGATGAAAAAAAAGTGCCATGACTGATGACAGAATTTTTGACATTTTTTTATTTACCTACGTATTTCTATTTAGTATCAGGATTGGGAATTATTTAGGGGCCCGTGACCCCCCCCCCTCTTAATTGGGCTAAAAGACACAGCGGATCACCATTCATTTGATTTTTTTTTANACACCGCCCGCTTAAAAAACTGGGGGGGGGCACGTGCCCCCGGTGCCCTCCCCTATATCCGCGCATGGCAAGTACCTAGTCAACAAAAATGTTGTACAAGGATAAAATTCGAGCCGAATGAGGGTACTTGTGGTGGAGATCTAATAGTGTCCGCAGAGGATTACTTTTGTGGATTTTTTCCATTATATCTTCAGGATTTCACGACAAATGGAATAAGTGGTCATTTTAAAAATTGTAGAATTATCGGTGGAATTCTTCCATAACATCCTTGAATGAAGAACATCCTTCTCTCCGAAGATATGTCATGATGTTGGCAATCTCTCTACCAGAATTCTGCTGATGTCCGGTTCAACAAATACTCTCCCTTAGTTCTGAACTGAGGCATTAAAACCTTCGATATCACTACAATAAACCAAATTTTCCTTTGAGTAATGTAGGGCAGGAATCATTTTTCCACTGTTCAGAGGCTAACTCAATGACGCCTATTTAGCCCTCAAAATTTCAGCTTTCAGTAGGTGCCGAGATATTCGAAGCGTTGAATAATCAACGGAAATTGCTGTCACGAGGTTCCCCATAAAATGTCAACAACGTAATACCTACATTACTGTCCAATAGCTCCTTGACTTCAATTCAGCCCTCAAAATCTCAGCCTTCAGGTTTCAGCGGATTCTGAGATTTTGGAGGCGATGGCAAATCAAAGGACAATGCTGTCACGAAGCTCTGCATAGCTCAATTTTTCGCTATCTGATTTTGATCATTCATGAGTCAGTCAGTCAGTTACACATGCGGTTATAAAATATTTAGATTTGATAGCTTCTGTAGTTTTATATATTCATTCATTAATTGATAATGGCATTATCATATCCAATGGTAGTCAGATATGAGGCTGCAGCTCCAGATAAGTTATAGTCTACTCTGCCTACTGCTAAAGTTGTCTTTTGTCATCATGCATCTGTTCCTGGGGCCTGATTATTGACATGGTGGACCTCCAGAACAATGACAATCAGGGTACTATAATTACGTCAGCAACACAAGAAAATGAGTTACAAACATAATAATACTACCTATAAGTTGCTTTCTCAGTTATTTTACACTATCAGACGAGTATGTCACGGCCGTGAGGATGTCTCGTGGCAAGTCATAAATGGATTGGAAGTTATTGCGCTTTAGGTATTTTCTGTGAGGGTAATGGGTATGTCATATTACAAGGCGAAAATAATAAAAATTACAATGCGAGAACTAGAATTTTTCTAAATGCATGAACTTTTAGGAAGAAAATTCTTTATAGGGAGCAAAGTTTTGTGATAAAAAGTTATATAAAAAAATCTTGCTATGATGGTATTAAAAAAAGAAACTTCTAAAAAAGAGGTTTCTAAAAAAAGATTTTGATAAAAAAAGGTCTTAAAGAAAGGTTTCTAAAAAAAATGTTGATAAAAAAAGATTTTGATAAAAAAGATGTTCGTAAAGAAAGATTTCTAAAAAAAGATGTTCGTAAAGGAAGGTTTTTTAAAAAAAAATCTTTTTATAAAAAAGATGATCGTAAAGAAAGGTTTCTAAAAAAAGATTTTGATAAAAAAAAAATGTTCGTAAAGAAAGGTTTCCAAAAAATATTTTGATAAAAGGGGTTTCTTAAAAAAGATTTTGATAAAAAAGATGTTGCTAAAAAGAGGTTTGCAAAAAAATATATTGATAAAAAAATGTTTCTAAAAAAAGACTTTTGATAAAAAAGATTTTCCTAAAATGATGTTGATAAAAAAAGGTTTCCACAAAAAGATTTTGATAAAAAGTTATATAAAAAAATCTTGCTATGATGGTATTAAAAAAAGAAACTTCTAAAAAAGAGGTTTCTAAAAAAAGATTTTGATAAAAAAAGGTCTTAAAGAAAGGTTTCTAAAAAAAATGTTGATAAAAAAAGATTTTGATAAAAAAGATGTTCGTAAAGAAAGATTTCTAAAAAAAGATGTTCGTAAAGGAAGGTTTTTTAAAAAAAAATCTTTTTATAAAAAAGATGATCGTAAAGAAAGGTTTCTAAAAAAAGATTTTGATAAAAAAAAAATGTTCGTAAAGAAAGGTTTCCAAAAAATATTTTGATAAAAGGGGTTTCTTAAAAAAGATTTTGATAAAAAAGATGTTGCTAAAAAGAGGTTTGCAAAAAAATATATTGATAAAAAAATGTTTCTAAAAAAAGACTTTTGATAAAAAAGATTTTCCTAAAATGATGTTGATAAAAAAAGGTTTCCACAAAAAGATTTTGATAAAAAGTTATATAAAAAAATCTTGCTATGATGGTATTAAAAAAAGAAACTTCTAAAAAAGAGGTTTCTAAAAAAAGATTTTGATAAAAAAAGGTCTTAAAGAAAGGTTTCTAAAAAAAATGTTGATAAAAAAAGATTTTGATAAAAAAGATGTTCGTAAAGAAAGATTTCTAAAAAAAGATGTTCGTAAAGGAAGGTTTTTTAAAAAAAAATCTTTTTATAAAAAAGATGATCGTAAAGAAAGGTTTCTAAAAAAAGATTTTGATAAAAAAAAAATGTTCGTAAAGAAAGGTTTCCAAAAAATATTTTGATAAAAGGGGTTTCTTAAAAAAGATTTTGATAAAAAAGATGTTGCTAAAAAGAGGTTTGCAAAAAAATATATTGATAAAAAAATGTTTCTAAAAAAAGACTTTTGATAAAAAAGATTTTCCTAAAATGATGTTGATAAAAAAAGGTTTCCACAAAAAGATTTTGATAAAAAGTTATATAAAAAAATCTTGCTATGATGGTATTAAAAAAAGAAACTTCTAAAAAAGAGGTTTCTAAAAAAAGATTTTGATAAAAAAAGGTCTTAAAGAAAGGTTTCTAAAAAAAATGTTGATAAAAAAAGATTTTGATAAAAAAGATGTTCGTAAAGAAAGATTTCTAAAAAAAGATGTTCGTAAAGGAAGGTTTTTTAAAAAAAAATCTTTTTATAAAAAAGATGATCGTAAAGAAAGGTTTCTAAAAAAAGATTTTGATAAAAAAAAAATGTTCGTAAAGAAAGGTTTCCAAAAAATATTTTGATAAAAGGGGTTTCTTAAAAAAGATTTTGATAAAAAAGATGTTGCTAAAAAGAGGTTTGCAAAAAAATATATTGATAAAAAAATGTTTCTAAAAAAAGACNGTTCTATTGTTTTGTATGCACAGACATGCAAATTTTTTTGAAATTTTACTGTAGCCCCCCAGGCCAAATATTCACGGGCCGCTACTGGCCGCTAGGGGCCCTAACAAGCTCCTTGAAATGAGAATTCCTTTTAAAATAAAACCATTAGGTATAGCCTCATGAAATTCAAAACAAATAATACCTGCGGCTTAGAAGGATTATTGAAAATATTTATCACTGTCTATTCAGAGTGGCTCCCCAGCGTTCGGGACCAAGAAGCCAAGGACGTCACATTTGTGGCAAAACTCTAAATTCCTAACCACGTATCCAATTTGAAATTTAACTCTGGTAATCATGGCAATATTTTACCTAATGGACATTGGTCCGTGGAGGCGTAACGTCACCGTTTTTATCTTTTCATATTTTTTAGATAAAGGAAGAGAAAGTCTACGAGTAGTATACTCTCTCTTCCTTTCTAAATAAAGATGTTGCTAAAAAAAGGTTTCTTAAGATAGAGGTTGTTAAAAAATTATGAAGACTAGTTAATTTTGTGAAGTACAGCTTATGATGAAGAGATGCTACTTCACGCGTGTTAAAATGTATCTCAATATTAAGACATTAAAAAACTTTCGCCCGTAAGGTCATCTTCAGCGAGAAATATTAATACGTTACATTTAAATAAACACAATACTTTAAAATAAAATCGATACAACATATCAATATCTGACTAAAAATGGTTTTTAAACATTTTAGACTAGCCCGCTAATTTTTTTTTTTTTTTATCTTTTATGAACACAGAGAAACGGCAAAGTTTATAAGGGGTGAGCTGAAATTATGCGATTGGTAATTTAGTATGTGACCGCTTTGATTTCGATTCTTTCTAAGATATTCTACAGCCTTCACAGAAGTGAAATAACGCTGTAAACAAGTTTTTTTTAAATGTATGATTTTTTCGATAAGGTTTTGTGCAAAATTAGATTTATTTGTAGTATGGTTTCTAATAGCTGCCATGTATCATATTCTTTGATTCTTGTTTCCAAGCTTCTTGATGCCTGTCCAATGTACAGGGTGCGGCAATTAGTTTTCCCAAATTTCCAAAAAATCGTGGGAGGGTGAGTGATAGTGGGAGGAGCGTGAGGTTTAAGACATTCAACACGATAATACTTCTAGTTTTTAGGTGTTGTAACGGTTTGGTTGAACGTGCATCGTGCGTTCGTTGTCAAGTTGTTTTTTAAAAAAGTGAACCATTATAGCCACTCAGAGGGCGTTCCCCACAAGGTATGGTTTTCACTCCACGGATCCAATTCCCAATCGAAAAACAATTTTGAGTTGAGTTCACAATTTTAAGATCACATCATCCACTTTAGGCTGTATGGGGCTAACCATACAGCCAATCGTTCTCCTGAGATTCCGCAAGACATGTTCCCCGGTCGCCGGATTTGACACCCTGTGACTCCTTCCTGTGACCCTTGAAGAGTTAAAGGAGGCAATTCTGCAAGAAATCATGCAAAATTAATGCGGGTATGCTGACGAGAGTCATGGAAAACTTCCGTGAAAGACTCCAAAAGTGCATCACTCGCCTACGCCGTCATTTGGACGACATAATTTACAAAACATAGATGGAAAAAACAAGAATACACAAGCTTACAGAATACCAAATAGTTTTTCAAATATCTCATTTGGTATTTATGTACCAGCTCTTTCAAATGTGGAAATACTAATTGCTGCACCCTGTATTAGTGAGCTTCGCAATCCTTACATTTCAGCATGTGATTTTGGTTATCAATGAGTTTGTCCTTACTGTTGTAGAGCATTTGACCGAGTCCTTCGGAAGTATGTAAGAGCCTGTTCACACTGTTCGTTTATTTACTGGATGCCCAGTGACAGCTTGGTTTAAATGGAGTTGTTCACAGTGCATCCGATATGTTTTAAAAACGGACGGTAATTATTTTTACTGAATCGCTGTCAACAGCAGTCCATTAAAGGGATCGGACGCGCAGATCCTGTTCACACCATCCGTTTTTTTTTACGGATGCACTTTTAATTTCAATCAGTAGTGCTCTTGATTCTGTTCTGTGGATTTTGTGAGTTGTTTTGCCCACATACAGGAGCTCGACACTTCCATTTTTTAAAAAAACTTGGCTAGTAGGATAGGTAATAATTGCCGCATGTTTCTTGTGTCTGTCATCTAGAACTTTGTTCACCCATGCGGGTTGGACTACATCATGGTTTAGTCCAACCCGCCTAATCCAGTTGTTATATTCTGTGGTGTCACCTCTCACCACGGGTACTCCCTGAAAATTTCGTTATCGTGCTACAAATCGTCTCCAACTTTTCTCTTGCCTTTAATAATGATGATACCCTAAGTAAGCATATTGAAAAGAGGTGAAAAAAGTTTATAAATATAATTTCATTAAAAAAATGCTTAATTAATCATTCTTAAGATTAGAAAGAACCCTTTCCACACTCATCTGCGATAATGTTCTATCAGAATTTAAAATTAATGCGACCCTTGCTTTAGGTAGATAGCGCAATTTTAATAAGGACTGCTTTTAATAGCACTATAGTTATTTATTGAACAAGGTAAAATTAACAGCTTTATATAAAAAAAAACACAAAATGCAGTTATTATAGAAGCGAGTGCCTAGGGGCGACCCAAACCATCGGGACCACCAGGACCATCTCAAGAAGCGTCCGAGCCAAATCCAAGATATAATAATAGAAAAATATTTAGCTAACTATGAGATCTAACACAAGCGGCGTGGGGCCGCTTCCGGCTTCGAAAAATAGAATGCTTCTAGATATATATTCCAAATGTTCATTATTGAAAATAAATTTGATTCATCGAAAATAATGTACCAACAAAAAATTAATAATTGCGAAACATGAAAGTTAACAAGACGAATAATAGCCACGAAATAACACAAATTACAATATAACACAATTTGCGAAACATCAATAACAAAAACACGTAACAAAACAAAATTTCTCGGTGGACACATAAAAAACTACAACGAAGTGTTAAAAAATAAAAACTTTTTAAATAAATTAAAACAAAACACCAAAAACACTATTTATAATTATTTATGAAGAAACTAGTTTCGAATCATTTGATTCATCATCAGTCTAATAGTCAAGTCTAAAGATGGAAGTAGAGTCAACTTCCATCTTTCGACTCGACTAGACTGATGATAAATCGAATGATTCGAAACTAGTTTCTTCATAAATAATTATAAATAGTGTTTTTGGTAAGTGTTTTGTTTTAATTTATTTAAAAAGTTAATATTCTAGATATTAACAGAATATTCATAGTCTTTAATGGCGTTGAACGAATAAATTAAAAAAGACAACACCAAATCTGTCAAAGGCATTTCTCTGCTTTAGTATAGCATTCCAGGGGTTTGGTTGAGCCTCCTAATGGATAAAAATATCTTGATAATGCAAAATGCAATATTGTTCATCTTAAATCAATGACGGAAAGGGATAGATAAAACCAATACAAAGTATCTACTTCATCTAACTTTAGGACACTAAACTTAATAGAGCTATCAAATGCAAGAAATGAGAATGACTTGTCATCAAACTAATTTGTCCGTTCTATTAGATTATCAGATTGTTTTCATTGCGAACTTTCTCCTTTTATATATGTAGACTAGCAGGATACACCCGCTTGGCGCCTTAGAGGCGCCTTGGACATTGTATATATATCGCTAAAATGTATTTCTCATGGGTATTGTTTACTTTTCGCGATTTCTAACCCTTAAAATTAAAATTTTGCAAAATCCTTTCTGAATGCATACTTACATGGTGCAACGAAAGTCCCTGCTAAATTTCAAGTCTGTAGCATTAATAGTTTCGGCTCTACGTTGATCAGTCACTCAGGACATTGCCTTTTATATACAGGGTTCCATAAAGTCTCACCCCACCCCCCGTATCTCGAAAATGGCTGAAAATATAAGAAAAAGCAAAAACATGTATCCTTTAGATTTGAGGGGGATTAATTTCAGACTAAAAATTTTCTAGGCTTAAATGAGGAGGTATATCAAGTGACACCTTATTTTAAAGGTCTCGTTAATATTAGTTCATTACAGAAAACCAGAGCTCTCTAGGATCTACCGTTCACGAATTACATGTCCCTGACGAAATGCTATGTAGTGCCGGGGGTTATGAAAAAAAAAAAAAAAAAAAAAAAAAAAAAAAAAAAAAAAAAAAAAAAAAAAAAANGGAACATGTGACCCATTCCCTTTGTGGCCGCACCGACATAGTAGGTAAAAATGCCTAGAAATAAGTTCTCATGATCCCAAATAAGTAACTTAGTAAAAAAGATGGTTGTCCCGTCCACTTTGACCGCAGAAATTGAGCCTTCTTAGACCAAACTTATCCAGATGTTTTGAAAATTTTGGTCTAAGAAAACTCGAAATCTTCGGCCAAAGTGGGCGGGACAGACATCTTGTTGGAACACTATTTTTTTACTAAATTACTTATTTGGGATCATAAAAAATATTTCTAGGCATTTTTACGTACGATTTCGGTGCGGCCGCATTGAGAATGGGTCACATGTTCCACCTCGTAATTCGTAAACGGTAAATCCTAGAGAGCTCTGGTTTTCTGTAATGAACTCGTATTAACGAGACCTTTAAAACAATGTGTCACTTGATATACCTTCTAAGATTTTGAAGCCAGTCGGTGCCCAGCCTAAACGGCTGGCCAAGGCCAAAAAATTTTTAGTCTAAAATTAATCCCCCTAAAATCTAAGAGATACGGGTTTTTGCGTTTTCTTATATTTTCAGCCATTCTCGAGATACGGGGGGTGGGTGAGACTTTATGGACACCCTGTATAAAGATTGGTAGCACATTTTCGTTTTTTTTTCTTTTATATATTTATAACTTAGTTCTTGAGAATTTGAATGTCGTTCTTGATGCTGGAGTAAATCCGAAACACGCGTATTGAATAATATATAAAAAATGTAGAACAAGAGTCAAGTGTTTTTCATCATTACCATTTATGTAAAACATTATCTTTTAGAGTTACAGTTTCATACACCTGCTATCATAGGCAACGATGATATGATACCATAATTTATTGAAGAAAACATTTTTTAACATCTATTGGTCATTCGAGACGGGGGTTTTCCCTCCATTCGCCGGAAACTTGGAAACCAGCTACCCACATTGACCTCACCCAACCTGGATTGGGCCGGAAAAATAGCCAGCATCACGAGGGCGCGAACCCACGCGGACACCCACATGTTACTACCTCGCTGGGCGTTGCTTAACTTCAGTGATCTAACGAGAACTGGTGTATTTAACGTGCCATAGACGCTGGCTAGAAGAAAATAATCTAAAACATGAATATCTACTTCTCCACCGGAATATCTTTGGAATTTTTTTTTCTTTGAAAGTTACTGAATGCTCATTATATGCGCACCTCTCTGCACGTGGAGTGGGCAGAGGGACGGCTAAGAGTTATTTATAAAATACCTATTTCATTAACTAATTAATCACTAATGAGTTCTAAGTTGTTTCCTCTATCCAGCAAGCTTCTTTCTTTCTTTGAAATGCTCACGTTCTCCAAATATATTCCTTCAACCTTCAGGATATAGTTCTTTTATTCAAAGCCCTTTCAAGACAATTAAAGCTTGCACACAATTTGCAATTTTCCATTAAAAATTATTTTCCAAATTTCCAATACTTCCTTCGTGCTATAGTAGGAAATCGAACGAGTTGAGAAATAAAAAAGCAAACAAAATCATGCTCAACCATATATTAAAAGAACAAAAGTTGAGAACTTAACACCCAAAACCAATTCTCTTGCTGATTAAAAATAATAAAAGATGGAAAATACAGTCAATGAAACATCAGATAGTAACAAAAATACGGAAACAGATCAACTAAAAAATATAATGATACCGACGAACAAAAACTGCAAACCTCTGAAAAGTAAGATCCCTCAACTCTAAGGAGTTGAGGGATCTTCCTTTCAGAAGAAGAGAGCTGTGGCATACAAAAAATCTATGCTTGAATCAGACTATATTTGTTTTTCCTCATTACGATCCCGATGCAATTCTTTGAATACATTATGTTATAAAAAATATTTGAGGCATAAAAGTCTGGAAAGTTTTGAAGATTTCCTAACATTACTCGTAAGATTGATGGTTTTCCTAAACATAATATGTATTTGAATCGGGACTCTGGAAATAATGGTTCAGAAATAGCAGTGGTGTACCTAGATCATTGAGCGCCCGGGGCAAAAAATGATTCGCCCCCCACCACCATCCATAATTTTACACGTTTCTTATCATACAAAATTTGTAGATTAAGTTCTGTATACATTATTTTTAACAACTTTCTTGTTTTATTTCATTATTAACTCACGTAAATAATCGTACGTCACTAAACAATCGCTAATACTTGGTCGAATATATACTATGAGAAGATATTATCGATAGTTTTGAAACTCAAATTGATTAAATCTTACTTGAGATCAACCATGAGCCAAAGTAGATTAACAAATCTTGCAACTGTTTCAATGGAAAATGAAACTGCTGCAATGCTGGATTACGAGGATATAATATGTACATTTGCAGCCATTAAAGCGAGAAAATTTAACAATTGAGTTTTTCAATTGTGATGAAGAAAAAAATTGAAGTTTGTAATGTCTCGAGATTATATAAATCAGTTAAAAGATTCATTTTTCATCAAAAATTCAGATCCAATGTTGACGTAATCTTCCAATGAATGAAAAACTTGATCTATCAGTAATAATTTTTTTTTAGTATCATTTCTTTATCTTACGGAACTGCAAACCTCTGAAAAGTAAGATTTGGGGACGGGGCCGGGGCGACCCCCCCGGCCCCACCCTACGTACGCCACTGAGAAATAGTAAATTTGTTTCCCAGATTTTTCTCTTCGGATTATGAGATCACTAGTCGGCTTGTTCCACAATATCCTCAATTGGATTTTATTGATTTCAACACATGTTTTTTTTCTCGTCTGAGGATGTTTTTGAGGCTTTTTCTTCGCTGCCACTGAAGTAATGTTTACCCAAAAAGCAACTTTTTCGTTGTTGTAAAATGAAGAGTTTTCGAGAAAATCGACCATATATATTAAAATGCACACCCTGTATGTCTTCACTATAAACTAAAATATTCAAAGATTTTGCTATTTTGGCAGTTAAAATTCTAATTCCGGCGCGAACGACCTGTATAACATAGCGGTTAAAGCGCCTAATTGGAAAAAAAAAAAAAAAAAAAATTCTAATTTTGAAAATCCAAAAATAATAAATATTTATTATTTGCGCATTTTACTATTCATCGATAATTTATAATGTCAATATTGCCAGGGGATGAATTACTTGTTAATTATATACAAAGGGCTGCAGGCTGGGGAATGGAACCAGCGTATTATGAAATGATGGTTGTGGGGGTTTGGAGGGGGGGGGGATTTGAATAATTATTATAATATTCCTCACACCTTGCGCGCTGATTAACAAAATAAAAAAAGAAAAACGGTGAGAGGTTATAATGAGAACGATGAGGTAATGAGGTATTGTACAGAGTGTACGGAACGGATTATAATGAGAAAGGTGAGGTAATGAGGTATTGTACAGAGTGTACGAAACAGATTATAATGAGAATGGTGAGGTATTGTACAAGGTGTACGGAACAGATTATAATGAGAATGGTGAGGTATTGTGCAGGGTGTACGAAACAGATTATAATGAGAGTGGTGAGGTATTGTGCAGGGTATACGGAACAGGTTATAATGAAAATGGTGAGGTATTGTACAGGGTGTACGGAACAGATTATAATGAGAATGGTGAGGTATTGTACAGAATCTACGGAACAGATTATAATGAGAATGGTGAGATATTGTACAAGGTGTACGGAACAGATAAGCCTTAGAACTCTATTTTTACATGACAAAATACTCAAATTACTGCTTCAGTTGTGGATTGAACCCACACTCTACTGTTTAACGGCGAGCACTCAACATAAACAACTATGCTACCCAGTCACTATGCTGATTATTAGTTATTTCGGCATGAATAATATTTTGATCGATTAGTTAAAATTATAAAAAAAAAATCGGTTTATATAAACCAATATTTTTTTCCTCACTTTTTTTTATATACAGAATATTATTTGAATAGTGAATCTTTGGAATCTTCACGAAAAAAAAAAAATATATATATATAGCTCCCCCCTCTCAAAATTTAATATTTTACGTTTCAAGGTACGTAGAATTCAAAAATTGAATAAAAAAAGTGAACTTTTTTGCTGTCATCCATCCATTGTTTGTCCCTACTCGGTGTAGCTTAACATTAGAGTTGAAAAACATGTCCTAAATGAAGGAGTAAGATGTCACCTAAAAATTTTTCGCTTTGAGTTGATAGGTCGTCGCGACAAATTTCGAGATAAAATGTCATTTAGGTCGAAAAAAATCCGCCGTCTGCCGCTGCCGCCAAAATGGGCACTTTTGCCATTTAGCGTTGACCGATTTGAATGAAATTTTGTGAATAAGTACCTTTGGGAGCTTTCAACGGCAGTTCTCAGTTTTGAGAACGGCAGTTCTCAGTTTTTCAGCTTTTTCAATGATCATTCAGTCAACAAAAAAGACAATAGTAAGCTCGAGACTTGAAATTTGGTGTATATGTCATATTTAGAGTTTCATTTTGACATACAAATTTTAGGTGCAATCGAAACTGCTGGCGGTTTTTTCCACTTTTCAGCAAATGTCATTTTTTTTTTTTTTTTTGACATGACATGACAACTACATTCCAAAAAAATTGATCTAGAAATAATGTGTGTCCATCCGTCCGTCCGCAAAAATTGTGTCCCCGCATTTACAGCCTTTATTATTCGCCCGAATTTTATGATACTTGGCAGCATTATCCCTTGAGACAGCACCCTCTGTGGTCAAATATTGGAGATAGCATCCACTGGGGTCAAATTATGGGGTCTTCATCTCTGTGTCCTTTAGGACACGAATTCGGGCTACTTATCTTAAGTAATATCACTCCAAATTTGATGAAATTTTAAATACACTCTGTGAAACATTTTATTTTTGCCTTCTACGTAGGTAGGTGGTACGTACATAAAAACGTAGAATATCCATCTTTTTTTAGGAGGGGGGATGGGGGGGTATTTTTTTTCTGCCAGTAATATAATCTGACACATGGCATTACGAATAGGTACCCATGTGACCACCACCTTAATAAAACTTCACCATACGTTACTTAACTTCAGTGATCTAACGGGAACTGGTGTATTCAAGGTGCCATTTTACTTTTCCTTCTCTTACCTTTTACAATGTGATAAATACATTACTCTAGCACCATTCGTTCCAAAGATTCCTTTTGTTGAGCAGCCCTATATATTGGACTGAGGGGGGGGGGGGGCAACAAAAACAGAGGAATTTATTATGTAAATTTGAAAATTTATCTGGTTCATGAGCAAATAATTTTTAAACTACGTATTAAAGTCCTAGTAAAATTATAATTTCTAAATTTTTCAAATCTACGAGTATTTTTTTTTTCTTCTCGATAATACGCGCCACTTATTTATTTCCTTTGTTCCGACACCGCACATAAAAATAATTTTTAATAAATTGGTTTTTGAACTTACCTATACGGGTTTCGCTCATCAGACCGACGCGAACATATGAGCTTCAACTTTCCGATCTAAACTCGCTTGGTTATTTTTTTGTTTAACCCGGGAGTGGTCCTCTATAGGGAATTTTTCTAACACTGTCGGCAAAAACGCAATAACTTGGTAATTATTGGCTCCAACTTGTCGGGTCTCTCAGTAGCTGTTCAAAATATGTTTTACTTTGTGCTCACAAAAAAATTGACGACATACCTTGCATTTCAGTTGCCTGAGGCAATCGATGTGAGAATTTTTCTCACATCACGACCAGTCGCGTCGTATTTTTTTTGTCGAAACTTCTGAAATTTCTCGTCTTTTAAACTAAATAAATAGCCACAAAAAAGGCTATTTATTTAGTTTAAAATTTAACTTATTTAATTACATTTAATTACATATGAATGTAAACATAATTAATTGTTTTAATTATTTAGGTACATTTCTAACATTTCATAAAATAATACTAGAAAAAAAACTGCCAAAATAGGGGATCGAACTGGATACTATTGGACAATAAACTTGCTGAAATCGCTTCAAATATAGATCAAAGAAGATTTTGAACAAATTCTTTGAAAAAAAAAAAAATCAGTTATTTTCTTCGAAAAGAAAGGCAAACACAGCAAAACCAAAAAGATGAGAAAAAATTTCTTTAGTGGACCGTTTGCGTTCTGTGGCGGAACGGGCCCACACCCGGGTTAAATTTTTTTGCTTAATTTTACATCTATTGGTCTTTCAAAACGGGAGTTTTACCCTCAGCTTACTGGAGACCTACAAACTAGCTGCCTATACGTACCTCACCAGCCTCAGCTTGGCCGGGAACTCTAGAGCACACCCTTACGTGGTCACCGACATAGTAAAACCTCGCTAGACGATAGTTAAGTTCAGTGTTCAAGCAGAAACTGGTGTATTCTACGTGCGATAGACACTTTGTTTGGTGACTAATAATATTCTCTATTTCTTTTTGTTTTCAGGTAAGAAAGAATTCAATTTTAGATATTCGTGGCAAAATGCGTCTGGTAAGTTTTGTGCACTTTCGTAACAATATGGACGTCATTTCATTGACCCTAAAGATTCCTAAGATTTGAAAACCTTACACCCCAGCTACTAGCTAAGGCTACACTGCTCAGAGTGGGATTTAGTGACCCGATGATACTCACTCTCCAGTCAAGTAGAGTACTGCAGTCAAAAATTACATGAGGGGCCGTTTCCACCTCCACGCCACATAGTGCACACAATAGGTTATCTCTAAAGATTCCCATATTGTATACGAGTTTTCTGATACCACAATGTCCTGTGATTAGTCCACAGTGACCAGTAGGATTTATTTCTGATTGATGTGAATGTGGACGTATTAATACAGACTGGTAACAAAAATTATTGCATATCTTTGTGGGGATTAATCCTGAGACTAAATTAGGGTTTCGTGTTCCATAAAGCTGTATATCTTCATCTATAAACCGCCCCCCATTGGGCTATATCAAATGTAAATCCACACTTATGTTGATTTTAAATAAAAATCTGGTGTGAACATGTCACGACTTTTCTTATCTAAAAAAAGAAGAAAGTATTGTAATGGGCTCACATTTTCGATGTCGATTTTTCAATACCAAAACACGTTTTGAGGACCCCAGAGCCCAATACTCGAGTTTCAGCCATTGATCATTCTGTTGTGAATAAAATATCTCGGTAGGATTTGTCATTGTCTATGTTAAATAAAAACGAAATGCGATATTTGAAAAATTGTTTTGTATTCCCAGGGCGATGTTTGAAGACTTCAGCCTTGAGGTAACCCCACAGGAAAAAGTCGCAGGGACTCACATCCGGCGAGCGCAATGCCCACGAAATATCATGTCGTTAGGAGATCACGTGACCGGGGTAGCCCCATACAGCCTAAAGCTGATGATGTGGTCCTAAAGTTGTGAACCCAACTCAAAATTGTTTTTCGATCAGGAACTGGCTCTGTGGAGTGCAAACCATATCTTGTTCGGAACGCAGTCTGAGTGGCTATAATAGATTCACTTTTTTTTTAAAAAAAAAAACAGCTTGACAACCGCACGATGCTCGCACGACCAAACCCGACGTGTTGAATATCACAAACCCCACGCTTCTCCACTATTACTTCTCCTCCCGCAATTCTTTAAAAAGTGAGAGAACTAATTTTGTAAAGGGTTGCAGTGAAATAACAGCAAATCTCACTGATTTGACGAAGGAGACATGACAAGGTTGTGGTGACCCATCCAGCCATTCCAACAAAAGAAGAAGAAAATATTCTACACGATATCCGCGATCGCGAATCCTCTCCAGCCTCCTTTTACCTCTAAATGAATTTTCATTTTAAATTTACCAGGAAATTTAGTATTAGTTTTAAAATTTTATTTATATTCTTTTATTACCTACTCAGGGACTGACTGAAAAATAATGAAAATGGTATGAAATGAATTAGTTAAAACTGGGTTTCAATTAATTATTGTTTTATAGTGGGTTTCTAAGAATTTATAAATCAAGGGTATCTATTAATTCAATCATAACAGCAGCCATTGTTGTATTCATAACTTTAAAATTAGTAGATACCTATCTAAAAATTTATATTTTTTCTCTTCCTCTTCTGCATCATTTCTCATCGTTTTTTTCCCCCTTTTGTTCTTGTTAGTTAAAATTGGTTAAAAATTGTAAGTTAAAAAATGTTATTTTTACTTTGTCACTGCCACACCAGCAAATGGTGGGGATTGACCTGACGGCACTGGGGTGGTTTGACTGGACCATCTCTGGTCCACTATAAAAAGGTTATAATTTCTATATTTTTTGCTGATGGTGCGTCTGATGGATACTTTCCATCAGATGCACCAGCAGTAAGCTTATGTTAATTTATTTAAGAACTAAAATTTTTTGTAAAATATGTATTAATTATATTTGTCAATAAAAATTTACAATTACCTACTACCAACACAGGGATTAGAACATTGTAGGCAATGTTCTGATTTTAGTGCAAAATAATTTCATATCTTTGAATAACATGTAAATTATAAATTAAAGTAACGAGCGCTTTCGTCTGATAGTCTGATGGAAGTTACCTAGCATAATACAATGATGGTAGTGGGGATATTTATATATATATATACTTCTCAAAACAAAATAAGGGCAACTAAAAAATATTTTGAAAAACCTGTGCAGACCCCTTAACATTTATCTATCAAGGTATGAATCGATCCCTAACATGTATTTTATTAGCTTTAGTAGCTTGGGTAATTTAGTTGTAAGTGAGCTTTATCCCGTGAGACTGATTCGTAGGGTGATTAGGTTCTGACAGGAAAGTTTTGGTTAAGGTGTTAATTTTTATTTTTATGAATTTCTTGGTTTAAGTATTGCAATGTCTGATGCTCGTTGATATTTAAATACAGATTCCGCATCGAGGGCGCTTTCCCTACTGTAAAGAGGTCTGTCACCTGTATCACGTTGAGCTATTCAAAACTTATGGAATAGTTACCAGGAGACTGTTAGTGTACAGAGGAGACCAGGATCTGGACGGTAACGTGCAACTGCGGCCCGAGAAGATCGTTTTATAGCGAGAGTTTCACTTAGAGAACAAATACCGCTCGCTCAATATAAGGCGAACTCCAGCGACACTCCATCACGCTTGTCAGAGACCAAACCATTCGAAACAGATTGCGAGAAGTCCACCTATGATGCAGAAGACAAGTTGTTAGGCCCAAGTTGACGTCATCTCACCGTGCGGCGCGACTAAGATTTCCTAGGGAACATAGTCAATGCACAAGAGAGAACTGGAAGTGGGTGTTTTTCACTGATGAGAGTAAAATTAAATTTGAAAGTGATGATAGACGTGTGAGGGTCTGGAGAAGACCTACAGAAAGATTTGTCGATGATTGTGTACATGAAAGTAACAGATTTGGCGGGCCAAGTGAAATAATCTGAGGGGGCATAAATTTATCTGGTAGAACGGAGCTGGTACCCTTCACCGAGGGTACCGTAACATCCAATAGTTATGTTGAACAGGTGATAACACTCCTTGTAATACCATTAGCACGGAGGTTGGGTTCAGATTTTGTTTTGATGCAAGATAATGTCCGCCCACATACCAAAATAACAAGTTTTGGCCTAACCATTCTACGACACTGACAAAATTGAAGATGTAGATTTTCATTACTTTGGTGTATGTTAAACCTTTTTTGGAACCCACTAAGTGAAGAATTACATCAAAATTCAAAACGGGGCACATTATACAGGGTGTAAAATGATGGCATTTTAAACCCCTCTAGTTCCGCCCCCTGATGATTTTTTTGAAAAAATTTAAATGTAAGTCAGTCCTCATTTTATTTGAACTTTTAAGTAATTATTCAAATTATGTACCATTCCATTTAAATTTCTCGAGAAATCGACAAATTTTGTCAATAAAAGTCACTTCTGGGGGTCGAATCTGAATCTCACCCTAACCATTTGATTGGCCATGGTCCTGTTCCTATCCCTAGAGCTTTTCAAAAGTCAAAAATTCCAACCCGTTCAAAAGTTAAGAGGGGGGTGACCGGTCATTTTGGGACATACTGTATATGTTTTTAGCATCTTAACAATAAGAAAGGTATTATTAGAATTTTATTTTCTTTAAATAGGAGTCCCAGGGTATTACCATCGTTTTTTTTTTTTTTTTTTTTTTTTTTTTTTTTTTTAAAANTTTTTTTTTTTTTTTTTTTTTTCTTCAGAAAACATGTTTGGGAACATGAAAAAAAATTGAATTTCACAGTCGTGGGGCGCGAGCAAGTAAAAGATTAAAACATATGCAAGGTTAATTATCTAGGCATCTCCTGATCAGAATAATATTAACTTCTGAAGTGTTCCTTTAGTATTGTACCTACCTATGTATGCTCAAAATATCAGTGACCTATCCCTTGTAGAACCGGATATCTGACGGTGTGGAAAATCTGGTGAATTGATTCGTGTAAATATGCACTGGTGCTTTTTAAAACTTGGCCAGAAAGATTATAAATGGCCCTATGTGCCTCGCTTAGCCTCGCTTATGCTTCTGTGAGGGTACTTAAAGGTAGATCTATACAAAATACTTTGTCTAAAGAACTTTATTTTTATCTTTTAGATTTTATTTTTAGGCCATCTTCTAAGAGGTAGGACAAGTCTGTCTTGGCCCCCACTTTTTTTCGACGAAGATGTCTCCGCAAAAATAATTTACCCTGAGTGCCATCATAATATTCTGGGTATAATTACTATAAAGTATAAAATAAAAGGAACTCTATGCAAGAAGAAGGGAGCCTTCCATTAATGTTGCCTACATTTTTGCAAAAGCTTTCATTTAATCCATTAGTTGATTGTAAAAATATTTTGTGTGGTCAATATATAGAGATCGACGAGAGATAAAAATTAAAAAAAAAAAAAAAATATGAAAATGATATTGAAAAAGGTTTATTATTGAAAATCATAAACCAAAAATATAACCAAAAAATTTTATCTACAAAAAAAGAGGTTTTCTATTCAGGATGAGTCATTTTAAATTTCGTGGTAGATATGTCGTTTGGACTTTGGATAAAAATGACGTTAACATTTCAAGTCCCTTACCATTCTCTTTCATTCGTGAAAACACCCAACAGTAATTTTAATTTTAGTCAGAACTTTAGTTCGTCAATAGCGTAAAAATACATATAAGGACGGTTCCAAAAGTTGGTGACCTAACGTTACTAGCAGGAGAATAAAAATGAAAAACCACTTTCTTATATTTCAACATAATGTTTTCATTCGACGAGTTTTCAATGCTAAAACACGTTTTGAAGTCCCCAGAGCCTAAACCTCGAGTTTCAGCCATTGATCCGTGTGTGTGTATGTCTTTCCGTGAACAAGATCTTTCAAAAACGGTAAATGCTAGAAACTTTTAATTTCCAACATATGTTAGTTTTATGCCAGGAATGAACCACGCATTTTTTGGCCCATATCGAAATTAAAGTTGGCGTTTTTTTGCCGCGTTTTCGGGATTTAGTTAATCCCGCCCAAAAGGAAAACGGAAAGAGCCATATTAAAATTTGATTAAAAGAGATTGGAATTTTGTGCCTATTCATATTAATTTATGCATGGAGTGCACCACGACATATGAATTCCAATGGTTAGTTCTTACAATTTTTGATCGATTTTAGCCTGTTTTCAGAAATTGCCGAAAAAAGAGCTAGAAAATGAATTTATTTTAATGAGTGAATTTTATGTATTGTAAGCTTCTCGAATTTTAATTAAAACGGAATACACAGATGGCGGTTTTCATAAATTAAATTTGGAAAGGAAACGTTAGATTTGAAATTTGCTATATATTTATATGTTAATTATACAGGGTGTTTTTTAAAAAACGTTCCACCCCTAAAAACTCGAGAACCGCTTGGAATTTTTGAATTCTGTTTGTTTCTAGGAAAGAAAAGAGCCTATGGCCATTCGAATGGTAATATCAGTATTCAGGTTTGAATCCCGGAGGTGGTTTTTTTTGACAAAGTGTTGATTTCTCGGGAAATTTAAATGGAATGGTACAAATATTTTTTTGAAGAATAAAAGTCCCAATAAAGTGAGAATATTCCCATTTTTATTTTTCAAAAAAATAATCAGGGGCGAAGCCTTAGGGGTTCAAAACCAAAACTTGTTACACCCTGTATAACGAAAACCGAATTTTATTTTGATGTATAAATTCATTAAGAGAGGCCCAAAAAAAGTTTTTAATCTACATAAGTGATAAAAATACCAACTTTAAAGTTTCATCAGTGCCGTAGTTAGGGAAAACCAAATCAAGTATTTCTACTAGAGGTTAAAATGACGTCTTTTAGGAAACGGCTATTTTGGATTATTAGGTCTGAAGTAAGAATATGATTAAGAAGTAAAATGGGAGTGGCCTCAATAAGGAAGCATTTTAGCGAAAAAAAATAATAATAATAATTACTAACCCTCACAATTATTGACAACAGGGCCGTATCTATTGAAAATTTCTCATTGATACGGCCCTGTTGTGAAGATATTGTTCCCCCTACTCTCTGAGCGCAATTTTCAGTCCTTTGGTTGTTATAAGAGGTGGATTCCTACGCCTGTCTTTTAATTTTAGCTCATCTGGAAATTGTTCAATCCGGGTGTGTCTGTTCGTAAGCCAGTCAGAAGGCCTTATATGAACATTAGCTGCTACTGATTGACAGAGTTTTGTCTGGTGTTCCACTGCATCAGGATGAAATTTTTACGGATGAATTCTATAAAGGGCACCTCATGACCTTCCAGTATGTCAACAATGTTACCCTTGAACCTTAAACTTTAACCCTTTTCATCGTAGTTCCAAAAGTCCATTTCGGTACATGCGAAAATTTCCCTAAATGCAACGGCTTAGAGTATGCAACTTTATGCGAATCACTCTCCAGGTCTCTAGTACACTCCTGCTGTACTACTTAATTCATTAAAACCACTTAATCTCATCCTCAAGAACTGAAACATATCGGTTTCTAAACATATTCTCAAAAAAAAATCAGGGGAGGGAAACGGGGTGATAAATTGAAATTCTCAACTGCCTCGAATTTAATGCTGGTAAGTGTACAAAGACCACGACAAATTACTGAGACATTTTGTTCATAACACACGGACAAATGGCTGAAACTCGGGATTTGGGTTCCGGGGAACTCAAAACGTGTTTTGGCATTGAAAACCCGACTTCGAAAATTCCAGCCCTCAGTGAAAAAAAAACAACTTTCTGTGGTTAAATCTTAGAAATTAAATTTAATTTACAGATAAGAAAAGTTGTGTGATGTTTACACCAGATTTTTAACTTCTTTACTACTGTCACATACTCAAAAACAGATGATTTGATCTCTTCATCACTCCCATTTTTTTGCAATCAACTCAAATTTCAGTTTTGAAAATAAATAATAGTCGCACGGGGCCAGGCAGGGAGGTTTCAGCTATATCAGTGAGGACACACTCACGCTCAGGGGCCTTGTAATCTGCTCGGGACCTAAACAAAGATGACCTGTTAAAATTAAAATGGTCAAAATATTTGGATAATTTTACTCGTTTTATCATTTATTTGTCGGTCCACGAACTTTCTTTTTGGAACCACTCTTTTCCTTCAGAATATGTTGATTAGACCTCCTTCATCAATCTTATTGAAAGTCCTGAGGCAAGACAGTTGCGGAACCATCGCCATTTTGGAATTAAAATAAACCACCTTCTAGGAATGTGAAACAAACTCTACATCGAAATTTTCAACCCATTACAATACTTTCCTTTTTAGTAAAAAAAAAACTTTATATTCACCCTATTGATAAACAAAGCCACGTACCAAGTCCTATAAATGTAGCTACCTTTGTGTGGGGATACTGATAAGGAAGAAAAAGAGGAAATAAATAAATAGCTAGACAAATAAAAAAATCGGCCAAACCAAGAAACAAAAGTAAACATTATAACAATGGTTTGTGGGTTCCAATGTTGATTTTCTAAGTTTTGTAAACATTTGCTCTCAACAGAAACGTTTTATTTGAGTCTTTTCAAATTTAGGATATCAGGAAACAAAAGAGGAAATGGCAGATCCTGTTGGAGGGAGTAATTGTAAATGTACATCATGAACCTAATCTATCTCTGGAAAAGGAGCGGTGCTCAATATCTTGAGAACCTTTCCGAAGGGTCCTCAGGTATTTTTTTTTTTTTTCATGTAACATATTCCTGAGCTTGATAAAACAAGTTTTGAGAGTTACTAGATTAAGAATTCGTCAAAATGAGAACTTGAGAACCATTCGTTACCTAAAGTAACACAATGTTTTCGTGCAGAGCGTCTAGGAGACTGCAAAACTATTTGTCGGACACTCTCGGTATTTGCAGGAGATGTTACTCTTCGCTGTGGTTCTTTTCTCGAGAAAACCTTCTCGAATAACACTAAACCTCCAACAAAATACCTGCTGTGCTGCAACAATCAACCGATCAAGCCTCTACAGCCTTCGTGTTTCCAGTGTAAGTGTGGAGGAACCGTCGATGCAAAAGGTTTACATGCAAAAAAGTGCTGGAAGATATTTTAGATATGCTGAGGTAAAGAACATACTCAAAAAAGCTTTGACGGGTATTGATATGCCTGCTCAACTTGGACTTTCTGGGCTTGACAGAACCGACGCTAAGCGTCTATATGGAGTTACTATCATCCCATGGAGTAAAAGAAAATGTCTGATTTGTGATTTTACTTGTTCCGATACATTAGCAGTCAGCTATGTACATTGAACAAGTATAAATCCTGGGGCAGCGGCAGAAATGGCACGCACTAGAAAGCATTTGAAATACATCAATATAAAGGCAAGAGGAATGACTTTTGTAGCGTTTGCGGATGAGGCGATGGGAATTTGGTGCGAAGAAGGAGAAGACAATCGGGAAGAAGTTCATAGAAAGAACAAGAAATAGAAAGGCAAAATTTTATCTGACGCAACAAATTATTATTGCTATCCAAAGAGGCAATGCTGCCAGTTTTTCTTCATTGATGCCAGGAGACCTAGAAGATTTATTTTATTATTGGGTTATTAATAAATTTTCGTTTTATTAAAAATAGTACAAAAAACAAAAAAAAAAAAAAAAAAAAAAAAAAAAATACGAATGACACATTCCTGGAATATTGACCTCACTCTAATTAGCTGAAAAAAATAATGTTAACGTAAAATTAAATCTGCCTACCGCGTGAGGTGTTAAAGTGCTCTGGTTTTTAAAGCGTTCAATTCAAAATGAATTTTGCCTGTTCCACCCTGTTTTATATTATTTACCTACCGTTTTTCATTTTTAATAATGAACCATTGGAATAGTCACGAAAAAATATATATTATATTATACCTATTGTAGGCAATGTATGAAATATCAGCATTAATGTGTGCTGTTCTTGTCATTGTACGAAATAAGCTAATGATATTATTTCTATCGTGTCACTGAAACTAAATATTATTTCAATTTGCGCGGACTTATTGTAAACATCATTAATATTATTGTCATGACGTCTCCGTGGCAGAGTGCGCATCACACTCGTCTTGCACCACGGAGGTTCCGGGTTCGATTCCCGGACGGGACGCAAATTTGAAAAAAAATTGAGAAAGGTTTTTTCGAATTTTCTACTTGGTGTGGTTGTGTGATTGGGGGTAACTCAGCCTCCTGAGGACAATTTAGTATGAGTAGCTATGATAATAGCGCCAAGTGTTAGCATTAAAAGGAAATTGTTAAAGTGTAGCTTAGGCTTAGATTGGAGTAAATGTTGAAAATACCTTGTAATGCTATGATGCCCACAAACATTGTGACATAATAACACAAGGAAATATACATTTACATAATTACATTACATTTTACATTACAATGTTATTATCTAATAATTGAGGAGCATGGCAGCGCTCCGCCCGCGCTCGCCAAGTCAAATGCAAAATGCAATGAAGGCCGCTTTTTATAGATAAGAAAAATCGGGTGATGTTCACACCAATGGCTGAAACTCGAGATTTGGGCTTTGGGGACCTCAAAACGTGTTTTGACATTGAAAACTCCACATCGAAAATTTCAGCCCATTACAATACTTATAGGATAAGGAAAGTAAAAAAGAGGAATCAATTTAGTTAATTCTAACTGTATATACTACTGATAGTAATGATGTTATGTTACATAAAACCCCTGAGTTATAGATGTTTTTTCCTCGATAGTGGACGCGTTCAACCATAAGCTAGGATGGTGAAATTTGAAACAAAGATGGTCCGCAGTCAAAAATAACATCCTTAAATATTGATTTTCTCAACAAATAATTGCCGCTTTCACAGCCAGATATCCAAAATTGAGAAGTTTTAATTCCGAAAGCGTTGCGTCTAGTACCTATATCTCACGAACACATAATTTGTTATGATGAACAAATAATTTGACACTTTCAAAAAGAATTGGAAACCCCCAAAAAACCATTTTGCGGTAACAAGTTCCCGCCAAGTCATTAGTCACAAAAAGCACTGCAATCAAAACAGTGCCTGCTAAAACCTTTGCTTTTTCACCTAATTTCACTACTTTTAAAAATCTCACAAATCTCGCAAACCTCTCCTTTACGTTTTTTATTCACAACTTTTCGCACTTTGGAAAATCACTTTCAGAACTTTGGCGTTGTGCCTACTTAACGACTCTAATTCGTTAAAGTAGCCCCAACGCCCAAGGTGTGAAAGTGAGTTTCCAAAGTGACATAAGTTGCGAATAAATAGCGTAAAGGAGAGGTTTGCGACATTTGTGAGATTTTTAAAAGTAATTCAAAAAGCAAAAATTTATGCAATTGTGGCGGGCACTGTTTTGATTTCTGTGCTTTTTGTGACTTATGACATGCCGGGAACTTTTTACCACGAATTGGTTTTTTGGGGAAATAAATCTCATTATTTTATATAAAGCTACGATTATTGTGGTTAAAATACAATTTCTTTATTTTGAAAGGAAATATGCCTTATATCGGTCTGCTGTTTAATATCGTCCACTCTCAGAATGGAAAAGGAATTGGAGACATAAGGCTATATTATAAAACTCCCTCCACAAGTTTTGTTACTCCGACAAAAATTAGACAAAATACCACTTGTACTTATAAAATTGCGGTGGTTAAAACAGGACGCCTCCATGGCAGACTCTGCTTGGGAGGTACCGGGTTCGAATCCTGGTCGGGTCAAAAATTTGAAATGGTTTTTTTTCGATCTTTCTACTTGGTCTGGTTGTGTTTGGGGGCAATTCAGCCTCCTGATGACAATGGAGTAGCTATGGTAATAGCGACAAGTAGTAGAGGTATGAAGCAATTGTTAAGTATAGATAGGTGTGTTGGAGTGATTGATAAATAAATATTTTGATATAATAAATATTATTTATTATATCACAAAATTGTGATATAATAAATATTATAGCACAAAGATATATACAAATATTGTTAAAACAGCTTGGTTGATTAAGTTTACTCTAGCTACAAGAAATCCCAATTTTCCTTGAATTGAGTTTTTAATTTTTTTTTCAGAATATTATCAAAATCTGTCAAGGAAAAACTAAACGAAATTCAGTGTTATATCAATAGACTAATAGACATTACAGTAAATGAGATAGTTTTGACCCAAAACCATTCAGTCCATTCCAAGGGTGCAAGATAAAAAAATATCACCGCTTTCACTTGAAATAGGATTTAGTATAATCCATAATTGATACAAACTGGTTAATGATATCGTCATAACGAAAGTTAAGCGATCTTTGGGCAGAAAAAATGTTTTTGAGTGGACTTATTTCGTGGAAGTGTTTTCAGAGCGATGACCATATTGAGCATATTTTCCCTATTCACATAAGTATTATGAATTTTGTATTTTCCCATTTTAAATATGTATTAAGTCATGCTAAAGCTAAAATGTCTTGACATTTGTTGCTAGATGTTATTCTTCTTATAATGTTTTCTAAGTTTTCGAGTATGAAGGGTGTCTGTTTTTTTCATCGGTTCAGAAAAGTTTTGGAGTATAAAGGGTGTCATTTTTTTTATCGGCTCAAGAGAATTTTGGAGTATAAAGGGTGTCTTTTTTATCGGCTCAGGAGAGTTTTGGAGTCAAAAGGGTGTCTGTTTTTTTTCCCGGCGGGGTTGAACATTTATCGACATAGTGATTAATGACTTCCGGGTGCACTCAGACGATTGAGTATCTACTTTAATGAGTACCCACCACAGTGGCAGCATTCTACCAGAGTAAAATAATTTGGTTTGGTAGAAGATTGAAGACAATATTAGTACTTGAAGTTCTTTGTAATTCCGTGGTGCCCATAAAAGGCTGTTGGGACTTACTCCGAAGAAACTTTACATTTTCACCTTCAAACGAAGACATGGAACAAAAAGTGAAAATCAAGTACCTATACTACTGCCTTGATTCATCCGGGTGTATTTTGCGTAATAATAGTTGAATTTTAAATACCTTAGGAACACTACACAAAAATGATTAGGAACCACTCAATTTTTTGTAATTTGCCATAATAAGTCAAAACTCAAGTAAGGTCACTATGAAATGGCTGAGTAAACAAATCTTCCTCAAGGGAACCCTTGAGTATTTATTTTTCTATAAATATTGCAGTGCTGCCAGTTCTATTATCATCCTACTTTGGAGTGAAGTAAGATTTTGCCCCAAGAAAACGTTTCACTCAAGATTTGTGATAATTTTAAATATGACTATGAATTCCGCCCTTAATATACCCAAAGGGTATGGCGATGCATTTATTGAAGACTATTAAATACATTTTCGTACTATATAATATTAGATTTACCTAAATGCTGGATACAATAAAACATTTAGGTAAAACTGAACATATATAACCTTATCGCTCAAGTGATGTTTGAAGTGTCCGGAGTTGATTGTCAACAAGGAGTGTGTCCTTCCCTTCTCCTTTCACACTGCCTCAATTTGTTTGGCATTCTTTGAATGTTTCTCTTAACCTTTTTTGGGGGAATTTCATCCCAACATGATTTTAAAGCCAAAGTGAGGTCTATTTGTGGTGCAATTTTTTTTTTTTGCTCAACGTCTTTTTAACAGTACTTTTAGTAATATATTTCACTCGGTCAGAAGCCTTCTTCCAATAAATAAATCATACATTATAGCTTTCTCTTTACATCCAATAATCTCTCTGATAACATACTCAAACATCCCATTCCATCTCTTGTACCTATCCCCCTCCTAAACCCAAACTGATCTTCTCCCATGTGGTCTCTTCGATTTGGCGTCTATTCTTTTCATTATTATTCTTGTCATAGCTTTTGTCAGGTGACAAATGAAGCTTATTGTTCTAAAATCTTTACATTGTACTAGGATTATTATATTTTTTTTTAATTCGGCTTAACGTTTCTTTAACATCTATTGGTCATTCGAGACGAGGGTTTTACCCTCCACCCGCTGGAAACATGCAAACCAGCTACCCATATTGACCTCACCGAGCATAGATTGGGCCGGAAAAATAGTTTATTATTTTTCTGGCAAAAAATAATAAACCTTTTTTGGGCCCCCCAAAAAAATTGAGGGGGGCGGGTCTCGTGAATCTTCCAAATCTGTGGCGTAATTAGACCCTAAATTTGACATAGGTATCTACTAAATTAAGTCTCTGGCTCTTACCATTCTCTTTTTAGACGGGATTAATGAAAACCGCTTTAAAGCAGTAAAAACCGCCAGCGGTATATTTGATTGAACCCAAAAGTTTCGGAGCTAACTAAAACCCCAAATATGACATACATACAAAATTTCAAATCGCTAGCTCTTACCATGTTCTTTTTAGACAGCATTACTGAAAACCGCTAGGAAGTTGCAAAAATCGCCAAGGTTGTATTCGATTGCACCCAAAAGTTTCGGGGTACAATTAGAGCCCAGATGGGGCCCATAATTGCAACCAAATCAGTCAACGGTAAGTGGCAAAAGTGCCCATCACGGCGGACGGCGCGGCGTATATCTTTTATTCGATTTTTGCATTCTAAGTACCTTGAAACGTATAATATCAAATTTTGAGGGGTGGTCCTGATTTTATTTTGTGTATTCACAGCTCTTGTGTAAAGTTTCATTTCAGTGAACAAAAGGTTATCCTTTTTGTACATGTGAACATTCTTTATTAGTTTTCTGTCTAAAATTTGAAGAGCTATGCTTCCATTCATTTGGAAATTTGTATCACCCAACCAAGCATACGCAATATGGTGGTGGTTGGGGGGGGGGGCGAANGGGGGGGGGGGGTGAATAGTCTTCCCCAGGAATCCACTCGGAATTACTCGGACACTTAAAATTAGATTTTGGTACTAACGCCAGAGCCAGCTAATGTCTATTCTAGGCTGGATAGTGTGCTCGGTTAGGTTAAAACAGAATCTTGCAAGAACTGTGTTGATCGACAAGTCGTTCAACACAGTCGACACAATTATGAACTTGTCGATTGACTCTTTCGATGGCCATCATTTGGCAGAAAACATAATCAACTAATTCAATGACCATGTCCTATTTAATCAAAATCGGATGAGGCTCTCGAGAGCTATATCTTGGTACGAAAAGACAAACAGGTTGGTAAACAAACAAAAGATTTTTTGTCATGATAAAACTAGACCTCACATAGTTTAACCTAGTTTTATTTTCCATAATGAAACACAACAGGCAAATGATTTAATTTGACCCAACAAAAGCTGTATGAAATTCATTTCTCATCACTCCCATAGAAAAAGAAAATAGCTTACCCTTTCTTAAGAATATAATGTTGGGGGAACCGGACCTGGAGTGAGGGCGGTGAAGCATAATATCTTTTTCAGTTATTACACCCCGGGGGTGTTTAAATAAAGCATTTTTTTCAAAGATTTCACTAGATAGAGAAACTATTGATAAGAAATGATACGGAAAACCGTACTGGACTTTCTCTTCCCCATTCCAAAGTTTGGTCTTTCGCTTTTTCGGTGTGAACTTGTATTTCAATTGGTAGTCCCCATTGCGCAAAGCGTTGCTCAATGGTTAATTATCATCAAATGTTTGCAGCCGTAAGGCTGGTCTGGAAATAGCTCGCCATGAGTTGTTGATACGTGAGAATCCTTACGGACAATGCAGTATAGCTTCTCCTTGATTTCAGTAATGGAAAAGATATTGTTTTAGACCCTTCCCTTAGGCGGCTTTTACGAGTAGCATGGACTTGGGTGCCTTAGAAGTATCCTTTTCAAGTCCTTCTATCCACAGAGGACATAGGAAGGATACAATGCAGTAAATGCACCAATCCACAAAATACCTACCAAACTACCAATAATTATCTATTATAATTCTAGGGTTAATCAATATACCAAATATTATCAAAATGGGACGACATTTATATTCCTACAATTGTGGGCCGCTGCACAAAACCAAAATTTCTACAAAATACCAAAAATTGTCCACTTCAATACTTCGGTGACTGAGTATACCAAATTTTATCAATATTAGACGTTTTTATTTTCACATTCGTGGGCCCCGCCGCGCCGGAGCCTTAAAATCAAAATTTCTACAAAATACAAAATTTTGTCCACTATAATACTTGGGTGACTGAGTATATCAAATTTTATTAAAATAAGATGAATTTTATAATTTTACCTAAATTTGTGGGCCCCCGCCGCGCGGGGACCCAAAACCAAAATTTCTTCAAATGTATCCAATAAAATATTTAGGTGAATAGCAAATTTGATAAAAATTGGAGGACTTTTACGTTGGGACCCTGCTGGGGCCTCAAAACGGGGCCCCTGGAAGCCTCCACGGACCAACGTTTTTAGGTAAAATTTTTCTATGATTACCAAATTTAAATTTTAACAATTTCCATCCAGCTTGTCTTAGTCATCTTTCTCTACATCTCCGTAGCTTCCAATCGTTCTCTTTCATATCCTCCCAAAGTCCATGCCTCACATCCGTATGTAAGCACACTCCACACATCCACATTGAAATACAAAATTTTGGATCGTCACAAATAAAACTGTGATACATGAACATGGGCATCAGGAAAAGCAAGAGACCCTGTATTGAAAGTCTGAAATTTATTAGAGGGAAAAATAAAAATCTGCCTTTCTTTTTATTACTCTCTGCAGGGTCCGAACTAAAGTCTACTTATTCCTTTACTAAGAACTCTATATTTATGTGGTTTGCTATTGTTTAATACTTTTATTTCGGATTGGGGAGTGGGGGGAAGCTTATCGTCTCTTTATCATGCGCCAGGAACAAACAATAATGTGTGGTTGATATTATAGGTATGTACTTATTTTCAACAAGCATCAGATTGTGGTTAATATGTACCTATTTTGCAACGGAATAAGAGACCAATGGAATCCTAAATTTGTGACTGGCAACTCGGTTAACGCTAAGTGGAATGGCGTACGACGGACAATTTTTTATTTAATTTTTGGATTCTATTTAGTACCTTGAAACGTAAAATATCAAACTTGAACATATCTATTTTTTGTGACAATTTCTTTATTGATAATAATGAACTACCCCAAAAATCTTTATCCATCCGAACTCAATATCATAATTAGGAAGGTGCCTAAAATATGGAAACCACTAGAAAACTTTCCCTTTTAAAGTCAAGAAATATGCATTTCAACGTTTTTCGAAATTGGAAATAGGTAGTTTTCAAGGTATAGAGCTCCAGCCTCTACAAATATAAGTATTTCCAAATTTAAGAAATGTGATGCACCAAAATTGATAATCCCTTTAGAATAAGCTATCCAAAAAGAGGAGTTTACATTTATATTAAAAACTATGCCCATGTGACACAAGGTTTTTTTATTTTACTGGCTAAAAAAATACCCTTCCCCCAAATATACTCTGGGGTGCAACTAGACCCTAAATTTGACATACATATCAAATTTAAAATCTCTACTTAGCTCTTACCATTCTCTTTTTATACAGCATTACTGAAAACCGCCAAATAACGGCAAAAACGCCAACAGTGCCTTCGATCAACGCTAAGTGGTAAAAGTGTTCATTCCAATTTCGGTTTATTATTTTCAATAATAAACCTTCGAAATTGTCACGGAAAATCACCCACTCCCCTCAAAATTAGATATTTTACGTTTCAAGATACAAAAATCAAATGAAAAAAAAAAAGCGTTGACCGATTTGGATGAAATTTGTTATAAAGGTCCCATCCTGGCTCTTATTGTGCCCTGAAACTTTTGGGTGCAATAAAATATACCGCTGGCGTTTTTTTTTACCACTTTTTAGACTTCAAATTTGGCATGTATGTCAAATTTAGGGTCCAATTACGCCCCAAGGGAGGAAGTATTTTTTTGGCGAGTAAAATAACAAACCCAAATTCGCAGAGTTTAATCATAGGTAGAATCAACTCTTTATCTAGGTTGCAGTGTTGTCTGCATGATGTTGTTTGCTTCTATGCGTATACTGATCAACACAGTGGACATGGACATATAAATATATTCCTTTAGGAAGTACCAATTATCAAGATCGATCAGAGGAAGTTACCGCCAAAAAGTGAATGCGGACATTTTTAGAGCTAAATTTTCCATCGCTGCGGGATATTGAGCCCCTGCAACTAACAACACTTCTTTGAACAATAGGGACTTTTATTTATATTCAAAAAAGAAAATCTTTAGAATTATTTTTTTAGAAAGGCTCTTGACTGTTTTGTCAATAGGACTCTTCACTGTGCCATTTATACTAAATAGCTTTTTGTTTAGAAACTTCAAGTAGGTAATCTTTGTCTGTTAGCTTAGGTACATTATTTTAGAAAACATCAGGCTGAAAAAAATACAAATTTGAATAGGTAGTTGTGGAGTGCGGCGCGGCGTTCCGGTAAGTTGAAATGTTCCTCAAATTAGGATACTTTGTAACTTTGTCATGTAAAACCATAGCTAATGTTCAAATTTAATTTATTTGTTTACAAATTGATAAATAAATCTATCACTTGCCGTTCTTGAGATATCTTGTTCACAGCCAGACAGATAGACACACACACACATGGACCAATGGCTAAAACTCGAGATTTGGGCTCTGGAGACCCCAAAACGTGTTTTGGCATTGAAAACTCGACATGGAAAATTTCAGCCCATTACAGTACTTCCCTTTTTATAGGATAAGGAAAGTAAAAGCAGCACGCACAAAAAACATTACGTACTCGAGACTTGAAGTTTTGCTAGTATGTGAATTGTATGTATTGCGTGCTATAAAAATTCTCCGCCAAGTCATGACCCCAAAAAAGATATGGGCCCCGCTATTTCTATTTTTGGGCCTCTATTCTATTTTGGGCCCCGCTATCCACTCTTCCACCTTTCTTCGAAATACCTAATGACTTTAAATTCCGACCCCACACCCAAACGATTTCAGTATTTTAGTCTGATTTCCTCACTCTCTTCACCAACATGCAGTCTTGGTGGGGTACCTCGGTTCGTTCAACCACTAGGAGATAGGGACCACTCTGTTCCTCTGTTCTACTTTAGCGGTTCATAAATTTTGTTACGTTTATAATAATAATCAGAGGTACCCCCATCAAGACTGTATGTTGGTGAAGAGAGTGAGGAAATCAAACTAAAATTCTGAAATCGTTTGGGATGGGGTCGGAATTTAAAGTCATTAGGTATTTCGAAGAAAGGAAGAGTGGATAGCGGGGCCCAAAATAGATTTCATATCTTTTTTGGGGTGATGACTTGGCGGGGAATTTTTATAGCGCGGAGTGTATTTTTGGGGGGATCTCATAACTTTTTCTAGCAAGAAAATATGTATTTATATAATGGTAAATGAACAGAGATCATCTTACATAAGTATCATATCTGAATCATTACCATCTATCTTCAGACTATACCCCAGACAACGTCAGGAGAAGAAACCAAGATCAACCGTCATGTCCTTGACGGCGCTCGACGATTTTCGGTCTGTACTTTCAGATTTTTAAAAGAAATTTTTCAGTCAAATTTTGGAAAAAAAAATCTAAGTATGACAACGTCCAGTGGAGAATCCAAGGTCCAACCGGTCATTTCCTTGGGGGCGCTGGACGTTTTTCGGCTTGTATTTTCACTATTTTCAGATTTTAAAAGAAATTTTTTAGTTAAAATTTGGGGGAAAAAAGAACAGTTTTGACACCTCAAATGATACCATAAATACACATTTTTTCAATAATACACATCAAGTTATCAGTCAATTTCAAAATGTAACTCAGATACCTGTGGCGGGGACTAACGGCGGAACTAAGTTTCACACAATTATTTCCTTGAGAGCGCTAAGCATTTTCTGGTCTGAACTTTCAGGTTCACTAAAGATTTTTTTTTGTCAAAATTGATGAAAATCAATCTATAAATGATTGAATATTAAAATAATATTTCATTATGTATCATGCGAGGAAATCCTAACTAAAGAAAAATATGAACTTGTTAACAATTTATTTGTCTGGTATATAACCCCGTGTGTGTGATTTAAATATGAGATAAATTACACCCTGTATATTTTTGGTACTTATTATGTAACTCTGCTTGATTTGGTGATTAAAATGACACATCATAGGTACATCCATATCGGTCCATTAGTTCGAAAAATATATAACACGTGTATCAAATAAATACCCCCAATTTTGAGGGGTTTTGGAAATTTCGAGATGAAGGATCCACTGAGGGACAATATAAGTATTAAAAGGCACATCTGCCACTCACGAGAAAAAAATGAGCTATCGTTCATTAAAATCGGTCCAGCAGCAGCAGACGATGAGAAAAAAAAGTGTACTTTTCGGAACTTAACCGATTTGACTTAACCGATTTTGATGAAACTTCATATTCTTTGTTTCTGAGTTCGTCCTATATGTAGGAATCAATCCTTTTTGTCCCAAGGTGTGTAGATTTTTTTCTGGAAGTAGCTGATATCGGCAATGTAAGCTGTGGCGTATAATATACTCTTGATAGCTACCGCATTTTTTTGATTTGGAGGAGCGGAGCGCTACCGCGCTCCTTCATAAGGTCGACTGTACTGTTCGCGATGTTCCTTCTTTTTGCCAGGCTCGAATCCTCAAAATCAAGATTTGGGCTCTGGGGACCTCAAAAAGGCATTGAAAATTTCAGCCCATTACAATACTTTCTTCTTTTTTATATGTAAGGAAAATCGTGTGTTGTTCACACCAGATTTTTTACTTTATCTTCCCATTAAAAGAAGTATAGGTAAGTAAAGTATTGTATTGGTGAACATTTTCGATGTCTTTTTTTATTTTTCTGGACGAATTATGATGACTACATGCCAAAAATGGGTCTAGAATTTTGATGATATTTGGCAGCATTATTCCTTCAGGCTATAACATTGGAACAGGGATCATTTTGGGTTTACCCTCTGGAACACAAACGACAAATAATCTGATTTTCATGCAATTTAAAACAAACAATACTTGTAAAACATCATCGACGAATTTTCGGTCTCCCGGGGATATCTTCATCTGGGGGTCATTTAGGGCACCAAACCACAAATTTGAATCACTTCTCCTAATTAAATGGCAATATAACTCCAAGTTTATGAATTTTAAAATAAATGCTCTGTGAAACATATTATCAAATATTTCTGAGTCTCATAAAGCTATCTTCACTCTGGGGGCCTTAAGGGGTCCCAAGTGAAGAGCTTTCACTAGAGAGCTGTCACAACAGCCGAAGGCTGCCAAATCAAATTCAAATAATATTTTTCTAGGGAGCTGCGACAAAAACCGAATGTTGTCAAAGGTATTTCAACAAATATTTCTTTTTCACTATAGAGCTGTGACCATAGCCGAAGGCTGCTAAATTTAATCGAATTTTTTCACTAGAGAAAAGGCTGCCAAATCTAATTCATATGATATTTTCAAACGTGTTTTCAATGCCAAAACGTGATTTGGCATTGAAAACTTGATATCGAAAATTTCAGCCCATTACAATACTTTCCTTTTTATAGGATAAGGAAAGTAAAAAGGTTCTAGATTGCTTTCTTATATTTTACTTTCTTTTTCCCGAAGCCTTAATGTAGCTATTATATTATTACTTTTTTCGGTTCCGCGTGTTTTTTTTAGGACGGCTAAATAACTCTCTCCAAATGTTCAACCTTTCTTTATAACCTTTTTAGATGAAAAATCATATTTATAATTTTATAACCCTGTTTTCTAAAGTGAATGCTCCTTTGGGTAAAATTCATCATTTTCAATCAATATTGATGAGGGTCCTTATATTTCATTTACTGAAACATTCTCTTGTACCAAACTCGTTCATCATTATCCTGTGGGAAATAAAAATAATGAATTCAAGTCAACCTTAATAGATTGCTGTTGATAGATAATGACTGGCCCAACAAGTGGATACCATAGATATCCTCTCGTAAACTTTGTGGGTAGGGGAATGGTACGAACAGTATACCAAGTATATAATTATACTTATATCTATTTTTTACTTTCTCTTCCTATAGAAGATAAAGTATTGTAATCGTGCAAAAATTTTGTACATTTTTTTACTATATGTTCCCATGTACGAAGTATAGGAAAAGAAAGTATTGTATTGGTGGAAAATGTCGATGTCTTTTTCACTTTTCGGAATTATGACGACCAGATTCCAAAAAGTGTGCCTGGAAAATCATGTTCGTGCAGCTACACTTTTATAGCCATTATTATTTGTTCAATTTTGATGATATTTGGCCACAATATTCCTTCTCAAGCCAAAACCTTAACATTGAAGATAGCATCCTCTGGGGTCTATTTATGGATCAAAAGGGGTCATTTTGTGGTGAGCCTCTAGAACCCAAGTGGCAATCCCGATTTTCATGAAATTTAAAACCATCTTTGTAACATGTCATCGAAGAATTTTGGGTCTCAGCATGCTATCTTCATCTAGAGCCCTTTTAGGACACAAAATTTCAAATTCGGGTCACTTCTGTTACACTCTGTGAATTCGTGTCATTCTCTAATAAATACCTACTCTATGAAACATATTATGTATCTATAAATTTTTGATCTCATAACTGGGGGCCTTTAAAATATTTTCTCTATGGAGCTACCACAAAAATCAAGGGGTTTCGAAAGTAATTGTTTTTTTTTTTTTTACTATAGAGCTGCGACAACATCCGAAGGCTTACAAAACTAATTCAAATAATATTTTCTCCAGGGAGCTGTGACAACAGCCGTAGGCTGTCAAATTTAATTGAAATAATATATTCACTGCACATCTGCGACAACAGCCAAATGCTGCTACTGCTAATTGATATAATATTTTCATCAAATACCTGCGACATAAAGGAAGATAAAATTTAGTACGGTTTTCCGTACCATTTCTTTTTGTCCTTTTCCGTACCATTCGAGACTGGGGTTTTACTCTCCATTCGGTAGAAACTTGCGAACCAGCTACCCACATTGACCTCGCCCAGGTCGAGTTTGTCCGGACAAAATAGCCAGAATCACGAGGGCGCAAACATAAGTGGACACCCACATGATACAACCTCGCTGGACGTTGCTTAACTTCAGTGATCCAGCGGGAACTGGTTTATTCAACGTGCAATAGACGCTGGGTAAAATTATGCTTCAGTAACAAAATATCTTGTAACCAGTGGGTGCAACACTGGCATTGCACTTGGTGGACCCGGTCGCGGTGTTGGTAAATTTTCAAAGTTGTGCTTGTAATTTCGGGTTGCACTCAGTCTCGATTTAGTAGCTACTTAGATGTGATTACAGACCAGTGGCGTGACAAGATTAATATTAGTACATCAGTCTCTTGGTAATGCTGTGATAACTACAAAAATTGTAAAGCGGCTGTTGGGCACAAAGAATATGTATTTTTATTTACATTTAATTCTGGTCAGCGGACTCCCCTTCTGCAAAGTTCTATTACCCAAATTTATGATTTAGGAACTGAAAAGAAATAAAATTACTCCACAATAAATCTTTTGCTATCAGATTTGGCCTTTGTTATACCGTTCTATTGAATTTTCATCAATGCACTAAAGCTTGTGGGTAATTTGGGCCCCATTGTTAGAGACTGCATTCCACCACAAAACAAATCAAATGATTAAGATTAAGGTATTCTGATTTTTCAACTATTTTGCATTAAAAAAAAAAAAAACTTCCCTATTATTCATTTTACAAAAAAAAAATGGTTTGAAATGAAATAGGTATTGATTGATTTTTAGGGGAAGTTTATGTTGACCTGGAAATTTCTCTCAAAGGTTGAGTTCAAGATAATTTGAAGATCAAGTTTGCTGCTTCTTTCGAGAAAATCGAATGAAAAAATGACAATTGCCGGGGTAGAAAGTCTGAAGTAAAGCCCTCTTTTGACAGAGGTCATTGTAAATGTATTGTAGAAACTTAATGTATCATTTAAAAAATTCTGTTTACTTTCATCAATCGCAGATCCAAAAAACAGTGATTAATTGTATCTTTGGCTCAAAGTGTAATCCCTTTAGCCTCCGGTTATTAATTGTTTTCAATTTTATGGTAATATACTTTTATAAGCGACAGTCCATTGAAGGAGCTTATTGGGGCCGGGCGCACTCACAAGGCCCCAGTTTCTTATTTAAATTCATCAAAATTGGTTTTGTGCTTTTTACTTTTGATATTCTCTATCCTGAACCGTGGGGAAGGGACTCTGAATAAAAAGTTTAAAGCAGTGGTTATTAATTTTCAATACTTTGAATGATCCTCGTCGGCTCTAGACATTTCATATGAAATTACCGAACTGCTTTCCATTAAAAAGGATTTCAATTTCTAAGGACTTGTTGGTCTCCTCCCGGGGCCCCCGACAAAGATACGCCCATTTATAATTACCGATTTTTGTCTAAAATATGCTGTTCGAGGCCCTAGGTCCGACCCTGGGGGCGTTATCAAAAATTAGAAATATATGGATCGTGATTCTTGCCCATAGGATGATCTGTACCAAATTGGATCAAAATATTTGGCTCCCAGAGTTCTGCACAAGATTCCGTACGTGCGTCATACGTCCCACTTCGTACATATAGGTTTTTTGAACCTCATGGCTCCAAATATTTCCAAACTTCAAAAAAAAATCTGCACGATTACAATTCTACAGGAAGAGAATGTAAAAAACCACATCAAAAATGAAAGTGTTTTTTCTTTTTCGTAAAATTCAAAACTGTGTAAATGTGTAGCTCTATTTCAGAAAGGTTTAGAGATTATAAGAGAAAAAGGTATAGAATTAATATTGTGGTTCTTTAGAGTGAAATAAAATTATTCGTTCAAATTAACTGTTCTCGGTATATTTAAAATCTAGAATTTTAGGTTTAAAAGGTATGAATGATATAAGTTAAAAAAATCAAAATTTTGTTTTTTGCATGTATACCTTTATCTCCGAAACGGTTGAGGTGAGGGAAAAGGTATGGAATTAAGCATGTAGGAAAAATATTTTTTGTTCATTAAAGTCTTGTAAAATATTTGTGAAAATAATTTGAAGTAAATTTAAAAAGTCATCTTTTGGGATAATTTTTTTTTTTTTTTTTTTTAGTTAGGGAAACCTTTCTTGATATATTTACGCAATAACACTTTGCGTTACCGATTTTACGCCAAAAAGTGCAATTCTGCTGTTAGAGTTATATAACTTTTGGTTTTAGAATACAGGCTCAAAACTAACAACGTATTGCGTATAAAATTTCACAGGTTAGGTACCTTCGTCCCTTAAAAGTGAAAAGGGGATAACGACCAAAGGTCGATTTTTTTTTTTATTCCAGATTTGGAATCTGTTATCTAAGACGCGATTTAGAGGAGAACAAATTCTAACAAAGGGTTTTTGTGACGTGTTTTGGTAGCACCAGGTGCCCTTATTAAGGAAAAAAAGTTTACCAAAATCGGCCACCCTGAAGTGCCAAAATCGTGCAAAATCCAAAATGGCGGCCGTTTGTTGTGCCAACTTCGAGTTTTTAAATAGAATAAAACCTAGAAACCCGATTGAGCGATAGAGGTGTCAATTTGATTCAGAATTAAACAGGTATTCGAAAAATATATTAACATCGGTTGAGCCGATTTTTCGAAAACCGAGCATAATTTTGTGATGAGCCAATTTTTTTGGAAAAAAAAATCGTTTAGCTGCCTATAACTTTAAAAGAAACCATTTTTAGCATTTTTCAACTCTTTACTTTTTGAGCTAGAATATAAAAAGCTATCAGGCGATAATTATGAAGAACGTCGAAATCGATTGAGCCATACAGCTTTCCAATATGTCTGACATAACGGCCGCTTTTTATACCAATTTCGAGTTTTTACTCCGGTATGAGTTTTAGAAACCTGATTGAGCGAAGGAGGTGACTACCTATGTGTTTTGGAATCAGGCGAATGTTCAAACAGCTAATAAAATCGGTTTGTCCGATTTTTTATAAATGGGCCAGATTGATGCTACTAAAATTTAAAATCTGCAAAACTTTGTTAATTCTTCTGTATACTTGCATCAATAGTCGAGAAATTCATTTCAGCCCATAAAAGTTGTCCATGGGAAGGGCCGTAGCCATAATTTTTGTCTAGTTAATCCTTGTCACAGTCCTCTTGTTCGTCATAGGAATTGTCACATTTTGTAAGTTGACATGATCCACATACAGAACTGCATGGAAGGCCGTATTTTCTGCAACTGCAACGTGTATTACTATTGCAACTTGTTGTAAAATTGCAGTATAGTATATAATTTTTAGTAAAGTGTCTGGTGCAGCGTTCATGTCACACATTATTGGAACAACTTCCATCTCCAGTCCAGAGGCAATATACTCTTAGACAATGGAATTTAGTGGATGACACAGATGGAGGAAGATGTTCTAGATTTACAAATGATTTAGCTGTAATAACTTTCATTTTAAGTGTTTGGTATACAAAGAACTTGTGCTATTGCCACTAAAAATAATAGCTATCGCTTGACTACCAAGGCGAATTATATCAGAGTCGTTCTGGCCTGGTGAAGTGAATGCAGTTGCACAGGCAGATACGTGTTCCTCGTTTCGAGTTTACTTGAATCACGTTCTTTCGCTGTAATGTTTTTTTTTTTATATATTTTATTTATACAGGGTGGGGCAAAAGTCTGGAAACCCCTGAATATCTTTAGAAATATCTNAAATTATTGTTGTTGAGTCCTACACCGGGGAGATATGTTGCGGCAACAAAAACTTTATGTTTTTCGAAAAAAAAAAAAAAAAATAAGTGTTTAATTTGGTTCTTTTCCCTTTTTAAAAATGACTAAACTCTGCCCTTACCATAACAATTGTGATAAAAGCCCAAATATGTATTTATTTTAAAAATCCTCAAAATTTATATATACCACAAATTTCCGCCTTAAAAGCTGATTAAAATGATATAACTCTCAAGTTTCTACGTTTGGGGGAACATGATGAAAATAGAAAAAAAATTGTTTTTAAATAGTTTTTAAGCTCTCCTGAAAAGTAGGGTTTTGGTCTTTATCCCCTTTTCACTTTTAAGGGATGATACATGTATGTTATCTTATTATCTTACGTATCAAATTTCAGTCATTTTTTTCCGGTAGTCTGGGTCAACTAAATAATTCTAAACTTTGTCCTATCCCCTGATTGATAAGTAGATACATTCGTATTTTGTTGCCCCCGTCTGTTTGTTGTTTGTTGCATTCGCATTTTGAGGGATGCTGGAGTGCTTCCAATAGTATTTATTATCTTTTATATTCTTTGTGTAGGTACATTGGAAAAATATTTTACCTAATAGGTTTCCTCCTTTCTTTTTTGATTATATATATAGGTTAATCTCAAGGTGGGTATTTTTTTGTATTGATTTCTCGTGTTTGGCACTCAGTGGCGCCTTCGCAAGGTGGAGTCTCTTACGGGACTAAAAATAGTGGAGCCCGATGTATCCTTGTAAAAGATAAAAGTAAGAGTATATTTTTTTTATTTTTTTTTTCGAAATCTCGTTGTCGAAAAAGTCGAACCTCTTGACGGACTTCATGTCATTTTGTATTATGATTATTGTATTATGATTTTGTATAATATATCATATTATTATGATCCATCTTTCTATTCACCCTGTACATTCGTCCATCTTTCTACTTTGGGTCCACTGGTACTCTTGATCTACACTACCACTTTATTAATTTCACCTATTCTATTTGGGGTCGACTTTGCCTTTTTTAATGCTACAATGCTTACCCTCTTTAGTCACGTCCTTTCCTGACATGGTAATCATCTATTGCATCTCACAATATCCATGCGTGGAAACTGCATTTTACTGAAGACCTTACATCCTTGGGTTTTAAATAGAGTTTCTGAAAGACTGGATGCTCTTCCTAACACCAAAACTTCTGTATTTACAAGGGGGAAGCTGGCTTGCTTCCCTCGGTGGCTACAATTCTTTTGATCTACACTACACTCCCAAAATTTACCTCTCAGGAATAAATCGGCCAAACTGGACTGAAAGCACTATTGTTTTATACTGTATTAGGACCTTTCTTAATATTATTTATGTTTGATCGATCAGTGCTCATGTTTCCTAATCCACCCTATAATATAGAGATCACATTGTATACAGATTGGATTTTTGTCCATTTATGGCAACCGGTTGACCAGCAGTTGACTTGAAGATAACATTCACTTCGTTCTTGGATTCTTCTTGTAAACTCTTCCATATTCTGCATTGTTGCGTCCTGTGACTTCTAATTTTGGTTTGAGTTAGATCTCTAGTTTGAACATTTAGAAGAAAGATGTTATTCAGTAATTCCATTCCGTAGAGCATATTAGAGATTTCACTGATTCAGGGCGCTCTAAAACAGACANCATTGTATACAGATTGGATTTTTGTCCATTTATGGCAACCGGTTGGCCAGCAGTTGACTTGAAGATAACATTCACTTCGTTCTTGGATTCTTCTTGTAAACTCTTCCATATTCTGCGTCCTGTGACTTCTAATTTTGGTTTGAGTTAGATCGCGTCCTGTGACTTCTAATTTTGGTTTGAGTTAGATCTCTAGTTTGAACATTTAGAAGAAAGATGTCATTCAGTAATTCCATTCCATAGAGCATATTAGAGATTTCACTGATTCAGGGCGCTCTAAAACAGACACATATTCACTTATCCGATTACTTACTGTTTTTTGAAGCACACTAGCTTGATTAACACACGCGTGCCTGCTTTTCGAGTTCCTTTTTGCGGACTCATATTTTGATCAATATAATGTGCCCAAATTTTCTTACATTGAATTTTTTTTAAAAAAATACGCTAAAAGAATAATTAAGTTGACTCACACACAAAATGGATACAGCATTCAATGTAGAAAGTTGATATAAATAGGGACCAAATTTCGGTCTCAACAACTGATGTTGCAGGAAGCATCTTTTATATATATAAAAGAGAAATAGGTATGTTGTATGCGTGTATGTATGATGATTAGTCCGGAATTGTTTGGCCAAAAGGCTAGGAGATATCGAAAATTTGATGAGAATGAACCCCCCCCTAAATCATTGGCTACGATCCCAGTAAAATTATCAGAATTCAATAAAGTCGAACCGTTTTCGAGTTACGGTCGATTTTCCGATTTTTGTAATGAACTTAGAAAATTCTATTTGTTTTGCTAAAACTGTAAGGAATATCGAAAAATTGCTGGGAATGACCCTGCATAGGCCAAGACCCCTTAATTCGGTCAAATTCTAGAAATTTTAACCGAGGCGAAGCACGGGGCACAGCTGCTAGTACAAGTATATATTACTGTTTATCATAAGATCAGCAAATTCTATTTTTCCGGGTGTTTTTTGTTTAGTGAATGAAAATATTCTTTTATTCTGGTGACGATTGATTGTGAAGTCCTTTTAATGTATTCACCGAAGTTGGGGAGGTTTATTTGGTAAATGCCACTTTTGTCAATTCGTTTTATTATGTCTTTCTGAACAAATAAGGTAGGTGTTTTTAAAATTGTCAATCGACGCAAATCGAGAGTCGACTCACCTAAGTGAGTCGAAAATCCCATCCCTAGACGCGACTGATTAATTAAATAGTATTCTTGATGTAGTCTGCTGAACTTCAATTAATTGAAAAAGGAAAGGTTTAAAAAGATATGTAATTGAGGGGCACTGTTTTGTTTTCAGCGTTTTTTGTGACTAATGACTTGGCGGGAACTTTTTACCGCAAAGTGTTTTTTTAGGGCGGGAGGGGATTTCAATTCTTTTTAAAAGGTTCAAATATTATTTTCGCATTTACTTTTTTAAAATTTAATTGTGATGAAATTAGGTTTTGTGTGATATAGTTAACTAGATGTATGCCCGTTCTTCGTTATCTCCGCGAAATGCAACGCTTTCGCGTAGAACTATCAACATTCTACTCCGGAATATTATTTTTGTATTGGACACAGCTCCTATCGAGAGAGAGAGAGAGATAGAGAAAAAAAAAAACATTTAGCAACGAAGCATAATATTTTTGTACTGAGGAATACCTTNATACTCTGATCGCGTTTAAACGGTTGTACCTCGGTGATATGATTATTAATGTGGGAGTCAGATTTATTATCATTTTTTTCTCTCATCTTCTCGAAACGAAGTTCGGGTACTCAGCTAGTAAAAAATATATACGAAAATGTTTTTTTAAATTATAGAATAGATACGAAACACAAAAATATATATATTGAAAGAAAAATATTTTTTTTTTTACAAATTTTAAAATTAAACAAATACCTAGTTATCAAGCAATTTAAAGATCATACCACGTTGAATACACCAGTTCCCGTCAGATCACTGAAGTTAAGCAACGTCGGGCGTGGTCAGTACTTGGATGGGTGACCGCTTGGGAACACCGCGTATCGTTGGCTCATATTTCCGGCCCAACCCAGGCTGGGTGAGGTCAAAGTGGGTAGCTGGTTTGCAAGTTTCCAGCGAATGGAGAGTAAAACCCCCGTCTTGAATGACCAATAGATGTTAAAGAGACGTTAAGCCAAATTAAAA
>CM022881.1:19302708-19322649 GCA_012654025.1 Pachypsylla venusta | reverse complement strand
CCCACATTCTCGCGTGTCCTCTTCATGCGTCAACTCTTTCTTCCCTTCCCTGTCCTCCTGCCTTGTCTGACAGTGTTGAGGGTGTAGACTCCCTGTTTTCGTGAAATCCCTTGACTTGTTTATCAAAATATCCTTTTTATATGCCGGTGCCGGCGTGAACGACCTGTTTTACACAGCGGTTAAAGCGCCTTAAGGAAAAAAAAAATAAACTCTTAATATCCCTAATTGTATTTTTGGTCGTATACTTATCCCACATTGAAAACGGCTCCTATTTATTTAGAAAATCAATATACTCGTATTACTCATGGATGTTATTTTTCTAATGCGGCATTTTTTTTTTTTTTTTTTTTTTTTTTTTTTTCAAAGATCAGGTTTCTAGCTTAAACCGAAGAGCTTTTCTCAGTTTTGGATTTTTGGTGGTACCTACCCTATAGAGCAATTATTATAGTGGACAATCTTTATTTTGAAGAAATTTTGATTTTGGGGCCCTGGCAGAAGCACACTGATGCAAAAATATAAAATTCGTCTAAACTTGATAAAATTTGGTATATTGATTCACCCAGGATTTATATAAACCTTCCTTCCTTTTACATTACAAATTATGAATGGGTACGGATGTTGCTGAATGCTATCTCATTCAAATTGCTGAATGATATCTCATTCATAACGCTAATTGGTTGCTGAATGCTATCTTATTCAAAACGCTAATGTGTTGCTGAATGCTATCTCATTCAAAACGCTAATGTGTTGCTGAATGCTATCTCAATCAAATTTTCTAAATATCATGCTCAATAAAATTATCTTTGTAAAAAATGTGTATATACCTATATATAATTTAACTAAATGATAATAATACAACTGGTACCGTTCCCCCCTTGGCTTATCTTCACGCCCCCCCCACCAACCTCTGTATTGGATAAAGAAAAATAAAGTCTGGTACGGTTTTTCATACCATTTATTTTTTCAAACTATTGATTTTTCCTCATCATCTACCAGTCCGATTATGAAATATGCAACAAAAGTCACTCCACATATATTTCCCGTAGCTCGAGAGAAACCTGAAAAGTGCTCCTTGTGACGAGAAGTAATATATCACTTGTGCAAAGCTCATTGTATTTGACTTGGCGGACGGAGTGCTCTTCAATTAAGTATGATGGAAAATATAAAATACAATTGGATAAATTTGGAACAAAGAAGAGCCGCAAGGGAGTGTGATGAACAAAGGAGTGGTGAGGGCCGGCAAGAGGGAAAGGGAGTGCGATGATTAAATAGAAAACATACAGGGTGAAACAGAATGACGCGCAAGGGAATGTGATGAACAAAGGAGAGGCGAGAGTCGGAAAGGAGGAAAGGGAGTGTGATGATTAAATAGAAAACATACAGGGTGAACCAGAATGACGCGCAAGGGAATGTGATGAACAAAGGAGAGGCGAGAGTCGGAAAGGAGGAAAGGGAGTGCGATGATTAAATAGAAAACATACAGGGTGAACCAGAATGACGCGCATGGGAATGTGATGAACAAAGGAGAGGCGAGAGTCGGAAAGGAGGAAAGGGAGTGTGATGATTAAATAGAAAACATACAGGGTGAACAAGCAGCCATAAAGGCTATTGGTAGCTTCCAGAGTAGATCAAAACTAACCTGGGAGTGTCTGCAAACCCTAACAGAACTGGGCAGGCTCAACAGTGTATATCTGGAGTGGGTACCAGGGCATAAGGGGATTGCAGGAAACGAACACGCTGATCAGCTGGCAAAGAAGGGGTCCGAAACCCCCTTCATTGGTCCTGAACCAGCAATAGGTATCAGCAAAACTGCAGCACGCAGTTCGGTGAGACAATGGATGAGGGAGAGTCATGAGCTTCACTGGACTAAAACTTCAGGACAACGACACAGCAAACAAATGATGGTCAAACCAACAAAATCTCACTGCTGATCTCTTTCGCTTATGTCGGAAACAAATGAGACTTGTCACAGGACTAATAACGGGACTTTGTGGTCTCAGAAAACACCTACACTATGTGGGAAGGAAGAGGAAACAGTCTCTCATGTGATCTTTGATTGCAATGCCCTGCTCAATTGGAGAGTGAATATCATCGGGTCACTAAACCCCAGAGAGGAACTATTCCAAAACAATCTGGTAAGAAGACTGCTCAAACTCTCTGAGCAGTTGAACCTTAACTAGAGAAATATTAAGCTTAACCCAATACACAAAAAAGCCCAGGAGGCTGAGGTGTAGGGATCCCAAACTTAAGGGGTTAAAGCTTAATGAAATGAAGGATATAATATGAATGAACATTTTTAGCCTGAATTTTTTTTTCGTACCTGACAAACATACTTCTTTGTAGCAATAGTTTTTCATTAGAGGGGTTCTGTTACTAGTAATTACTAGTATGTTTTGAGATAGCGGCACCTGTTGTTGACTTATAATGGCATACATACCGTGAAAAAAAAACTGTAACTTCAATTTCAACAGAAAGCTTCGTGATTCGTTCCTGACATTTAATTGACATTATGTATCAAATCTATGAAATGTCTCTAGCATTTACCGTTATTGAGATTCTTGTTCACAGACAAACGGACAGACACACACACACATCAAAAATTTCAGCCCATTACAATATTTTTCTTTTTTTTATAAGATAAGAAAAATAAAAATAGACCCTTGAGTTACCATGCTCTAGGCTAGGTTATTGCCTGAGGCATTTTTCACGACATATCTCTTAGAGCTCTAGTTTTATGTGGACAAATACTCAAATATTAATGAGGGAAAATTCTGCCTTTGATTATATTAAACTCACGCTCTTCTGTTTTCCAAACGGTCGCTTAACCACTTTGCTGATTATTATTTATCATATTTTTCATCTACTTAAAACGTGCTCGCGCTGTAAATGACCTCGCGAAAAGTTAATCCGGCCCTACACGTTGGTATGATTTATTTTATGAAAGCTATTATGGTCACTGATCGCACACAAAATACATATAGAGAATAGAATTAAATAATTTACAATGAAACTTTCCCGCCCAGTGATATTAATTTGGAGGATGGAGGTCAGTGGGTGTGGTAGCCCCTGGGGGTTGGAGGGTGGAGGTGTAATATTCATGAAGGTGTTATGAATATGAAATAGTTCACAAAATAATAATGTACAGAGAGATAATCCAAAATACCTCCCCGGGAAAAACTACTCTTCTTGCTGTATTTTTAGTGTTGACACAGGCACAATTTGAGGGTTTTAATTTGGGATTAAAAAGGAGCTTTATTTTATAAAATTATCTCAATGCATTTTCCTCACATAAAATAGTAATGAGGGTTCAAATAATAATCAAATGATTTTATGAATATAATGAAAAAAAATCATCGACATTGAAAAACGTGATGCTCGAGAGTTATTGTGGCTCAAAAGCTGACAAAAAAACAAATTGGCCCTTCCCTCTTTGGTCGTTCAATTAGTTTCAACATGGAAAGTTCTGGTAGAATAAAATAATATAATAATTTGAAAAATAAAGTAAAAACTAAATTTTTAAAAAATCATCAAAATCAGTCAACTCCACAATTGCGAAAATGGGGCACAGCAATCGGTAAAGTTTATTATATCTACCTATTGATAAAATGGAGCACGGGGATCGGTATAGTTTCGTATACCTATCTATATAAAATTGATAAAATGGGGAACGGCGATCTGTATAGTTTTTTATACCTAGCTATATAAAATTGATAAAATGGGGAACGGCGATCTGTATAGTTTTTTATACCTAGCTATATAAAATTGATAAAATGGGGAACGGCGATCGGTATAGTTTTTTATACCTAGCTATATAAAATTGATAAAATGGGGAACGGCGATCGGTATAGTTTTTTATACCTAGCTATATAAAATTGATAAAATGGGGAACGGCGATCGGTATAGTTTTTTATACCTAGCTATATAAAATTGATAAAATGGGGAACGGCGATCGGTATAGTTTTTTATACCTAGCTATATAAAATTGATAAAATGGGGAACGGCGATCGGTATAGTTTTTTATACCTAGCTATATAAAATTGATAAAATGGGGAACGGCGATCGGTATAGTTTTTTATACCTAGCTATATAAAATTGATAAAATGGGGAACGGCGATCGGTATAGTTTTTTATACCTAGCTATATAAAATTGATAAAATGGGGAACGGCGATCGGTATAGTTTTTTATACCTAGCTATATAAAATTGATAAAATGGGGAACGGCGATCGGTATAGTTTTTTATACCTAGCTATATAAAATTGATAAAATGGGGAACGGCGATCGGTATAGTTTTTTATACCTAGCTATATAAAATTGATAAAATGGGGAACGGCGATCGGTATAGTTTTTTATACCTAGCTATATAAAATTGATAAAATGGGGAACGGCGATCGGTATAGTTTTTTATACCTAGCTATATAAAATTGATAAAATGGAGAACGGCGATCTGTATAGTTTTTTATACCTAGCTATATAAAATTGATAAAATGGGGAACGGCGATCGGTATAGTTTTTTATACCTAGCTATATAAAATTGATAAAATGGGGAACGGCCATCGGTATAGTTTTTTATACCCACCTATATAAAATTGATAAAATGGGGTACGCCGTTCGGTATAGTTTTTTGTACCTACCTATATAAAATTGATAAATACCAAGTAGATACGAAACTATACCCTTGTAAAGAAAATATCCTTGTCTAAAGCATTTATTTATTTTAAATGGTAGTTGATTCCACCACAAGCTCAGTACCACCAAAGATCCATAGTCGAGATATTTTATTGACAAAATCTAGAAACTTTGATCGAATTTTGGAGCCGTCGCGAAGCACAGGAAACATCCAGTTGCTTTAAAATAGGAAAAATTAATATCTTTCGACATTTTAATTTTTCAAATCCATTTAGCATTTCCTCAACAGGTTCATCAAATGCTTATCCTCTGATATCACTTACTTGAATTGCAACAAAGTAAACTCAGATGAAAATGTTTCCCTCTCCGGGTTTGTTTTGCAAATGTTTACACCATCGAGTGTTGATTGTAATTTTAAAAGTTAAATTATTTTCATTTATTTTGTGTAAGAAGAAGTTTAAATTTATTATTAAAACCTCAAAAAAAGAAACATAATTTATTATTAAAATCCAAGTACACGTAATCCTTTTGGGTTTCACAACAAAGTATAAGCAATCTAATTGTACTTGGAAAAACTTTAGACTTAATTAATTTTCCTAAAACTGTTTCTATTGCATTCAGTGGCGGATTTACACATTTGCTGCCTGTAGGCTATTCAAATTTTCTCGCCCCTTCCGACCTTTACATTTCGATACCCTAGTTCACAATCATAATTATTACCTAATTATAATTTTTGTAAAAAAATAAATTGTTCTTTTTGATTTGTGCACTTTTGCCCAAATTACACCACCTTTTTTGGGTGCTTGTTTATATCAGTTTTACTCACGGAATACAAAATGACACTTTTAGTTGAAATCGATTCTTCCCTTGGCGTTTTTTACCGCTTTTTAGCGATTTTCACGTGCCTGGCGTGTAGAAAACGGTGAGAGCTAGAGATTTAAATTCGGTGCCTATTCATATTAATTTTATGAATGGAGTATCTAATAAGGGGTGAAACAAATTATAGGTTGAAATATTTGTATGAACCTAATAAGATTGTATATATACCTAATTATGAATAATTTTAATTTCTGTAATACATAAAACAAAATTGGCCAAAATTTGCTGCCCCTAAAATATTCCGCTCTAGGCTCCAGCCTACTTGGCCTATTGGTAAATCCAACACTGATTGCATTGAACATGGGCTTCCATTACAAATTCCTTTGTGTAACACGGAGACTAATCTTTCATGAAAAACACATCGTCAAATGGAACCTAATACGGTAACTGTAGGTACCAGCAGTTGATCATTAGGCTATGTTCAGATGACCGCGCGGTAATAAAGACAATATGCACTATTTAGATTGATCTTGTGCCGCGAGGTTCGTCGTACGGCGCGGTACCGCCCGTTTATATGAACATAGCCTTATAGCGTTTTTGAAATCTATTTATTTAATGGGTATTACCTGTAAGTCTTCACAAACTTCGTGAATGCGTTAGTTGCCGGTGGGCGCCTTGGTAACTCCATAAGAGTTGTGCATATAAATGATGAAGACAGCATTTTGGACGTGTGTATGAGCAATACACAAATAAAAGAGTGGTATAAACGATTAAAAGATGGCCGCACATCTGTTGATAGATATCCATGCTATAGGCGGCCTTCGGCAGCAAAAAAAAGGATAACATCAAACGTCTGCGGATTGTATAGGAATGTGCTATACATGCACGAGTCGACTCGCGAGTTGACTAATCACAGTGTTCCAGCAGTAGCCCGTAAAACGATGAAAGTAACGTTTGCGGGGGGGGGGGGGGCTGCGCCGGACTTTATTTCCCATGCTTTTCGAAACACTCTGTGTTGAGGAGGCTGTCAAAAAGGTGGTTCAATATTTCACAATTTTGGAAATTTCCGTATGTTACCAAAGTGTGGGGAAGTTTCGACACATGTTTAACGTTAGGGGGAGAGGGGGGTATTCATGATAAGTGAACAATCAGTGAGAAGACACGTTGCACAATGTTTGGAATGGGCAAGTTGATTAGAGAGATAAAACTTTATCTTAATTGAAAAATCTATTTATGTAAGCAATTTACCACATGAGATAAGCTATGAGGACCGCACCGGGTACACGTATTGTGGCGTACTCACCCTCAGGACGACAAAGAAGTTTCATATTTATGAAAAAAATAATTTCCCTTTCTATTTTTACCTACAAGTAATCAATTAACTTCACAGCAGCTTTTTTTAAAATTTGTCTTAACGTCTCTTTAACATCTATTGATGGTCATTGAAGACGGGGGGTTTACCCTCCATTCGATGGAAACTTGCAAACCAGCTACCTACATCGACCTCACCCAGCCTAGGTTGGGCCGAAAAAAAAGTCAGCATCACGAGGGCGCGAACCCACGTGGACACCCACATAGTACAACCTCGCTGAACGTTGCTTAACTTCAGTGACAATGGTTCACAATGACTGAAACTTAAGATGTGTTTTAGCATTGAAAATGTCGTCTGTAAAGAGTCCGAAATGAGAAACTAAAAATAGAAAAGCCAAAGTAAAAATGTGTTTAGCTTGAGAAGATGTCCAAATTATTTATGTTCGTGATAAAGGTGGGGCCAAAGATATGTGTGAGTCCCTTGCAAAGATATTACGAACGGAATACTTTGAATAATAAGTTGTATTGTTATAGAAAGTTATATGCTATGAGCTATGAGCGTTGATCATACTAAAGAAGAATGTATTAAGAATTGAGAATTTTGGAAGAAGAAATAAAAGATTGTAGTTTAACGGATGATTTTGAACCACTGATTACTGCTTTGGAAGCAAGACCTGAAGTGGAGTTTGACTATATATAAGGAAATGATTGATGCGTACGAGACGAAAATTGAATTCTGAAAATCTCAATGATGGTTCTGTTTTAAAATTAAAAGGGAAAAGGGAACTTAGATGCTGTGAGCAATGTTGAAAAGAGGAAATATTTCTATTGCCATAAAGAAGGTCATATTAAGAGTATTTTTTTTTAAGTTCAAAGAGTAATTTTTTCAATTTTTTAAGTTCAAAAATAATGTGCGAAATGAAAATGTGCAACAGAGCATTCAACATGTTCAACTGGAAGATTGTAATAATGTGGCGTTCACTGTCAATAGAAATTCCAATTCAAAGGATTGGCTGGTGGCATACATGACATATCGTTCTTTACATTAAACAAGTGATCGCATAAATATGTTACAATGGCAGATGGATCCAAACTGCAAGTACCTACAGGATGCGGCAATTAGTATTTCCGCATTTGAAAGAGCTGGCAAATAAAAACAAAATGAGATATTTGAAAAATTATTTTGTATTCTGTGTATTCTAGTTTTTTTTTAATCTAGTTTTGTAAATAATGTCGTCCAAATGACGGCCTTGGTGAGCAATACACATTTGTAGTCTTTTGCGGAAATTTTCCATGACTCTCGTCAGCATACCAGCATCAATTTATATGATTTTTTTGCCTCCTTTAATTCTTTAATGGTCCTAGGGACCATTAAAGAATTGTTTGAAGACCTCAGTCTTCAGGTAATCCCACAGGAAGTCACAGGGACTTAAATTCGGCGAATATGTCCTGCGGAATCTCAGGAGAACGATTGGCTGCATGGGTAGCCCCATACAGCCTAAAGTTGATGACGTGGTCCTAAAGTTGTGAACTCAACTCAAAATTGGTTTTCAATCAGGAACTGCATCCGCGGAGTGCAAACCATACCTTGTGCGGAACGCCCTCACTTAAAAAAAAAAAAAAACTTGACAACGAAGGCACGATGCACGCTCGACCAAACCATTGCGACAACTAAAAACTAGATGTCATATCGTGTTGAATATCATAAACCCCTCGCTCCTCCCACTATCTCTGCCCCTACCACGATTTTTTGAAAAGTGGAAATACTAATTGCCGCACCCTGTACAAGGCGTTGGCGAATAAATATTGTATGGTTTTTCACAGAACAATATGTAGTTAACAGACAATTACAAATACTTTGTACATACCAGAATTTGAAGGAGGTATAATTTCTATTCCAAAGTTAACTGAAAATGGTTACCAAATTGTATTTAAGGACATAGAATGTTTCANTGAGAACAGCCTCGCTAGGAGGGAAGAAATATGTTTTGACTTTTACTGATGATGCAAGCAGATATGTGACTACTGTTTTGTTGGCAAATAAGTTTGAGGTAGCAGATGAAAGAGAAGTATTTATTGCTCTGTTGAAAAATAAATTTTGGAGACCTACTCACATATTTCGATCAGATCAAGGAAGGGAATATGTGAACAAGAAAGTGAAAGGAATATGCAGAAAGGAAGGTATACAGCATCAATTGACGGCTCCATATACACCTGAAGAAAATGGAGTATCGGAACGAAGAAATAGATATTTACAAGAAATGGCCAAATGTATGTTAATAGATGCAAACTTGAGTGATGGATATTGGGGTGAAGCAATTATGACAGCTTGCTATTTGCAGAATCGTTTCCCAACAAAAGCTTGTCCTTTTACACCTTAAGAGCTTTGGAATAATAAAAAGACTGATGTGAACCACTTGAGAGTATTTGGTTTCATGGTATATTCATACCTAAGAAGAAAAGATATAAATTTGATACTCGCGGACAAAAAGGAATTTTACTTGGTTATAATGAAAATTCAAAGTCCTACAGAGTACTAGATAAAGATACTGGTAAAGTTTATAGTTCAAGAAATGTATTTTTTCTTGAAACTATTGGACCATTTATTTCTGAAGAAGGGAAAACAAAGAAAAGTAAAATTACTTCACATGCTGAACCTTCTCAATGTGTTGTGAAACATAAGGAGGATGCTAAAAATATCGGCACTGAAAATGATTCAAGTAGTAGTAATATATTTTATGATTTGAACATGAGTGACGGTGATTCAGAAATTATTAATGATGTGTTAAATGAATCTTCTACTAATACTACAGATGATACACAGTAAAATCTTGAAAATAATATTACAGAATTAAGGAGATCTGCGAGAAACGATTAAGGAGTACCTCCTAGGCGTTATGAAGATTTTGAAGTTAACAATATAAATGATGTAAAAGACAATTTTGAACCACAAAATAAAGGAAAGAAGCAATAGATGAAGAATCATTGTCATTTGAAACAAAAGACATATGGGAGTTGGTGAAACTACCCGAAGATAAGAAACCAATCGACACCAAATGGGTTTTCAAAATAAACAATGATCAAAATGGAAATGTAGAAAGATACAAAGCCCGTCTTGCAGTCAAAGGTTATAACCAAAAATGTGGTGTAGATTATTTTCAAAATTATGCTCCTGTTGCGAAAAAGGTAACACTTAAAACTTTGCTGACAATCGCTGGTGGAAAGAAATTAAATGTCAAACATTTAGATATAAAAACGGCATTTCTTTATGACGATGTCAAAGAAGAATTGTATCTCAAACAACCAGAAGGTTACGTCAAGAAAGGTTACGAAAATTATGTTTTAAAATTAAGGTTTATATATTTAAAACGAGCTGCAAAGTCGTGGAATGACAAAATGAATTAAGTTTTAATTAAAAATGATTTTTATAGAAGCGATGCTGATCCATGTCTGTATTCCAAAAAGATTGAAAGTGAATATTTATATTTGCTGCTCTATGTCGATGATATTCTCGTGTGTTATTCTCAAGATATGAACGCTGAAATATTTATTGATATTGTTTGAAAATATTTTTGAATATAGAGATCTTGGAGATATTTCTTTTTATTTGTGCATTCAAACAGAGCGAGACAGCAATGGCATCTACACTTCTACAGTATATTTCAAACAAATAAAATCAAGGAAATGCTAGAACGATTTGGAATACAAAATGTAAAGCCTATGAAAACACCTATGCTTGCTGATTATATGAAGGGCTCTGTTAATTATCAATTACTTCCAAATACTGTTTTGTATCGTGAAGCAATAGATGTACTTTTGTACTTATCAACAACAGCCAGGGCTGATTGCAGCGGCAGTCGTATCACACTGATTTTGGCACTAATTATTTGATGAATTTGTTGCATTTATTTTATTTGTTTTGTATCTATTATATCATAGCTATTTTTCTAATACGATTTCTGATCAAAAGTTAATTTAGTTTTTCTTCAATTGTGTATTTTCGATATTTGAGGACCTGAGCGTCTACAGACGCCTCAGAAATATTTTTCAAAGGTAAGATTAATGAAATAGTTTTGGCCGTTAAATTAGTTTCAACATGGAAAGTTCTGGTAGATTAAAATAATATAATAATTTGAAAAATAAAATAAAAACAAAATTTTTAAAAAATCATCAAAATCAGTCAACTCCAATTGGGAAAATTGGTCATGGCTTATCAAATGCTTATTCTCTGAGTTTACTTACTTGAATTATTGTAAGTAAACTCAGATGAAAATTTTTCTCTTTCCGGGTTTGTTTTGTAAAAGTTTTCATTTTTGTTTTTTCTTTTTGACAGCCACCGCAACACAGAGTGTTTCGAAAAACATGGAAAATAGGGTGCCGGCGCAAAAACAATTTAGAATAGGCTTGTCCCAATTTAATGTCTAACGAACTACTGAAACAGGATCGCAGTAAGTGGGTGGATTTGTAGGCAGGTCTGCATCACCTACCTTGGAGATAGTGGATTTGGTAAAACGGGTCATTTCTTTTTAGAGCCTGGGAGGTATATACTGTTTATGGGCATTGTGTTTCCCCGGGAAGCATTATAAACAGGAAAGGTTGGCTGATTAGTTTTTGGAGGTCTACAGTTGACAAAACTTGAACAATACCACCTATTATTTTTGTTTGAAATAGCCAAACTGTTTTCACTGGAAAAAACTTTCTTCCTACTTTGCAACTAAATCAAAACTTTCAGCTGTCAGAAATTCATTTTGTTTGCTTTGTGTGTTTTGAAAAAAATGTTTAGACTGATGACGTAGTTTTCATTGTTGTTGTACTTAACAGCTGTGCAACAAAATAACTGTATTTGATGATGTCTATTTCAGTCGGCCATCACCATGCTAACTCGTGAATAGTGATGTACAGTGCTGGATTTACCAGTAGGCGGAGTAGGCTGGAGCCTAGGGCGGCAGATTTCATTACTGAAATAAAACTGATACATATTTATATAACCTAATCCTATTTCCTACAAACAATTCAACGTATAATTATGTTCATTTAATTATGATTCACCCCTTATTAAATAATTTTTACTTTCCTTATCCTATAAAAAGGAAAGTATTGTAATAGGCTGAAATTTTCCATGTCGAGTTTCCAATGCCAAAACACGTTTTGAGTCCCCAGAGCCCAAATCATAAGTTTCACCCATTAGTCCGTGTACCACAATTAAAAATATAGGGTTCACTTNTGTCGAGTTTCCAATGCCAAAACACGTTTTGAGTCCCCAGAGCACAATAACAAGTTTCACCCATTTGTCCCTGTACCACAATCAAAAATATAGGGTTCTATTTAAAAAAAAAAAAAAAAATGAAATAACCCCGAACGAAACCATAATATTTCCTCTAAAAATCAATTAATAATTTGTTCCGAGCGTGTTTTTGTAAAATGAACTATATCTGAGAAAATCGACTTTATCAATTAAATACAGAGATAAGGCGGCATTTTCGGATGTATGCTAGGAAAGAAATAAAGTGTTATTTTGACCCCCTGAATCGAATCTGAAAAAAACTCCGACACTCTGTATAGTGTATATGTATAGAGGGGATAACGACATATAAAAGTTTTTCATACGTTGGAAAACTTGGAAGTAACTTTACTTTTAAATTTGGCATGGAAATAATTAACATTGAGAAAATTGAGGTATTTTCCTTGAAATTTCTGACATAGAAAGGAAATTTTCGGTATTAGGATTTAAAATCTGACCATTTCGATCAGATGGCGAGAACATGTCGGTCAGTTTCCCAGTTTGTATTACTATGTTCTTTGTAAACAAGCTTTCTTCCCATACCAACGTAACAACTTTGGCGTCCTGAACGGGGAAAAGGCAAGTTTCGGATCAATCGTTAGAAGTATTTTCTGGTTGGCTGCTGATTTTGAGTTCGGACAATAGCGACGCCTTAGGAACCCTAATCAATTAATATTGTTTATGTTTATTTCACATTTGGGTTAATCAATTATTATCGGATTATTTACCACTGTGAACACACATTCGGGACTAGTTTGCCAACATAGGGAAACAAAACATGCTATATTGCTGAAATGGTGAACATATATTCGGGACTAGTTTGCCAACAGAGGAAAAGAAAACATGCTATATTGCTGAAATGGTGAACATATATTCGGGACTAGTTTGCCAACATAGGGAAACAAAACATGCCATATTGCTGAAATGGTGAACATACATTCGGGACTAGTTTGCCAACATAGGGAAACAAAACATGCTATATTGCTGAAATGGTGAACATACATTCAGGACTAGTTTACCAACATAGGGAAACAAAACATGCTATATTGCTGAAATGGTGAACATACATTTGGGACTAGTTTGCCAACATAGGGAAACAAAAAAATATCGAAAAAAATCAACTTATTTTTTGAACACACCTAGTGTATCGCATCATGTTCCAACAGCAGAGCGGATTCAGGGGGAGGGGTTAGTTCGCTCCGCAAAAGATTTAATATTTCTGGAGGAATAAAAATATGCGTACAAGAATTCCTTCGTATTTTAAATACGATTCTTCATTAAATTAGTCGGAAGAAGTGCACTGATTTCATTGCCATGTATATTTGCATTGAGATTACAATTCCTCATCCACACAAAATTATAAATTGAAGTATTTTCCTATTTTTCCCGTCCCTTCCAAATTTCCCCTCTCTATTTTCGTTTTGATGCTGATAGTACAAAAGAAAACTGGAGCTAAGCCATTGTGGCAACAAACAAAGGAACGAATGTTCTGCTGTACTGTATTGTACATAACTAATAAAACCCAATTCATTAGCAATAATATTCAAGTTGCGTTTCAAACAAGCAAACCAGTAAATTTACATTGAAAACAATGTTGCTCTAAGGAACTCACCCTATCCAATATTTTCCTCAAACTTCTACCAAAGCAAATCTTTTTACTCTGAATATGAAGCTACTGATGGCCACTCAAATTAAAGTTGCTACTCAATCGTTCTCACGAGGCTGTCACGCTGTCACGAGGATGTACCTTTTCTAACAAAGGAAATGAGATCTATATAAAAAGATGGTTAAAAATAATACTTGAAATAAATTACAACTTAATTTATTCAAGAATTTTATGGTGTTAAAAATATTCACAATTTGGTATTAAAGCACTATTCTTGGCAACTCTTCTGGGACAACTGACTTCAGTTTTCGAATCTGGCTTCTCCGCATTTCCTAGAGAATAAACCATCTTACATGAGATTCGACCGCAGAATTGTGATTGGTTGAAATGTTTAAATTTTGAATGCTATTGGTCATCGGATTTTGCTGATCCAAAATCAATGTAAAATAATAAAAAGTGGCCGTAACTAAATGACCCCAACCAAAACCAAACCACATTCAATTGTCATCGAAGATCTACCACTGTGCCAAATTTCAGCTCAATCGGACAATAGGAATTGGGTTAAATTTTATTTCAAAGATTTAACCACAAACATACATACATAGTAAGTCTAATAAAAGCCTTTAATAAAAAACCATCTCAAGTGAGATTTTACAGAAGAAGTATGATTGGTCGAAATGTGTTAATTTTGAATTCTATTTTTGCTGATCGGATCGGTTCAAAATTGTGGTTTGCATCGCGTAACAAACAAACATACACATATACAAGTGCATTTCGGGATGTATACCGGGGTCAAAAGTGGAATATATTTTTTTTTTTTTTAAATGAACCGTTTTCTATAAAATCCACCATACCTTCATGAATTAAAATGTGACTCACCCTGTATACGACTTGTTCAAAAATCGTTATGCAAACCTTAAAACGGTGCCCCGAAAAAATTAAGTGATTCCGCATTATACATTGTTAAATAGTAGACGCCACTGATCTATAGTAGTCCAATTATTCTAAATATAATAATTCTTCACTTATCAAAAAATAACAAAGGTGATATCCCTTTTTTGGCCAGTCCTGTTGAGCAGAGGAAGTGCTCTTAAAAGGTTTTCATATTTTTTGGACACCCTGTTGTTAGAATGAAAGTAAAGAACAGATAAAATGAAAGCAGAAAAGTTTTGGAAATGAGAGACAATTAAGAGTGAAGTGATAAATGTAAAGAATGAAAGCGAAAATGTTGTAAGTAGGTAATAAGCGAGAAGTTAGATACAAGAAAATAGTAAACAGGAGGATGATGGCGGAAACAACAACGGTATATAGAACCAGAAGTCATAGGCATCAAATTGAAATAGGTACCTACGCACCAAATTTCAAGTCTCTATAGTTTTTAAATTTAATTAACGGAGATTTCGTGGTTCGTTTTTTCATCAAATTGAAATAGGACCTATTGCAGAATGGTTTTGTAGGAACCCTCTCACGAAATCTAATTCCGTTGTGAGAACGAAACATTCTCTGAGTAATGGCCGCTGAATCATTATTTTTGAAAAATGTCTCTACAACAAATGCACGATGATCAGGGATCCACGACTCCATTGTAACCAAACCTCCTTCCGTTGAAAAGAAAATAATTCCAACATCATCGTAGCAAGTTATGACTTGGAAGTAAACATGTTAAACTCGTCAGGTTATTCTGGCGCACCCTGTATAGTCAGCTATCAAAATATGTTCCGCCATTTTTATTTTCTCTTCCTATAAAAGATAAAGTATTGTAATCGTGCAGAAAATTTGCACATTTTTTGGCCTAAAAAATTGTCTGACGTCAATCCAAAACCCAAAATAAAGATCAAATTTAATATATCATTTCCTATTGCTTATGGTCCATATTCTCACTATTTTGGGTTATTTTTGAAGTTGGGAATTTTTTTGGAGCCACGGGGTCCAAAAAACCGATATTTCTGACGTTCCACGTGGGATGTTGGACGTAAGTACGGAATCGTGTGCAGAGCTCTGGTCCAATTTTTCTGAATTTTAGCACACTTCATCTATGGGCAAAAAACCCGACCAACATTTTTATCTCAATATTGCCCCCAGGGGCGCCCCGAACAGGTTTTTTCGGAACGAATCTCTAACATCCAAACTACATAACCAATTTTGATGAAATTAAAATCAGTAATTATGGAATCATTTAATCTAAATTAAATGGTCTCAGGCGGGCGTATGTCTGTTAGGGGCGCAACCAAGGCCCAAACAAGGTCTTTAAAATAGAAAGCCCTTTTGAAAGAAAAAGAGTTCAGTAATTTCACGTGAATTTTTTTACAAAATAATGTGTAGGGCCGACAGGGATCATTCAAAGTATTGGAAATTAGTTAATCACTGTTTTCAACTTTTTATTCAGGGACCCCACCCCCCCTCGGTTAAGAACCAAGAACGTAAAATTGGACCAAATCTGTAAAATCAAGACCACATAACTAATTTTGATGAAATTTAAAATGGGTAAATATGGCATATTGTTATATATTTATATATATAAAAAAGGGGCCAATTAAAGATTGATCCTACCAGTGGGCCTAATAATCTCCCTCAATTAACTATCGCTTTCAAAAGAAAACGGGCCCGTTAATTCAAATAAAATTCAAAACAATTAATGTCTGGATCCTGTAGGTATTATTCAACTTATTATGATCACTGATTTCCACCTTCTAGTTGCTCCCCCAGTACCAAGAACATCTCTTTTTGGCCAAATTTGTAAAATTTTAACCATATAACCAATTTTGATGAAATTTAAATCTAGTAATCATAGCAATATTTTACCTCAACACATTGGTCTGCAGGGGCCTCGTTAAGAGCAGGGTCCCAAAAACGTATAAATATGAAAGTCCTCTAAATTTTGATCAAATTTGGTATGCACAGTCACCTGAGTGACTGTGCATGCCAAAATTTGAAGAAATTTGAATCTTGGGTCCCGGCAGGAGTCTACAAATGTAAAAATAAAAAAGTCGTCCAATTTTGATAAAATTTGGTATCCACAGTCACCCAATTATTATATTTGACAATTTTTGATATTTTGTAAGAATTTTGGAACTAGCAGAGTTTTTTTTATTCTCAGAATTATATCTATACAAAACAGTGGTTGAGTACAGGCTGAAAATTTTAGGAGCCAAAATTTCTACAAAATACCAAAAATTGTCAAATGAATGAATATCATTTGATAATTTTTGGTCAAATTTTATTAAAATCAGACAAATTTTGTGTTTTTTTCATTTTTGGGCCCCTACCGAAGTCCCAAAACGAAAATTCCTACAAAAATCGTCAAATATTATACTTGGACCACTGCTCATACCAAATGTTATCAAAATCAGACAAATTTTATGTATTTTCATCTGTGTCGTTCACAGCCGAAGGCTTCATTTTTTAAAAAAAAATCTATCACTAAAGAGCGACGACCATAGCCGTAGTCTGTCAAATCTTTTTAAACAAACACTATCACTGAAAAGCAATGTCCTTAGCCGAAGGATGGTAAATCCTTTTAAAATAATACCATCACTGAAGAGCAGAGTTCACAGATAATTTTGAAAATAAAGTTCAAGGTCAGCAGAAAAAAATATTTTAATAATATATCACTAAAAGACTTCAAACTTTAAAAAAAGCAGGAAGAGAAAGTCTAGTATGGTTTTCCGTACCATTTATTTCGTTTAAGATTGATTGTTGTATTGTTCAATGCGCAGATATAACTGCTAGCGGATTAGAATTCAGAAAGAAAAGTTTTGGGTGAAAGGCAGTAAGCGGTGGTACATTTACAGAGAGGGCAATTAAAATTAAAGCGAAACAATTATTTGTCTTAGAAAGTATTGTTTGCAAAAAAAGGAAAAAGAACAAAAATGCAGCTCTTTTTGAAAGTATGAAATTATTTGTAACGAATGTAACGAAAAGTACATCCCACCTCACCCCCAGTATCAANTGCGCAGATATAACTGCTAGCGGATTTGAATTCAGAAAGAAAAGTTTTGGGTGAAAGGCAGTAAGCGGTGGTACATTTACAGAGAAGGCAATTAAAATTAAAGCGAAACAATTATTTGTCTTAGAAAGTATTGTTTGCAAAAAAAGGAAAAAGAACAAAAATGCAGCTCTTTTTGAAAGTATGAAATTATTTGTAACGAATGTAACGAAAAGTACATCCCACCTCACCCCCAGTATCAATAGATCCACTCAAGATATTGACAGACGGTAAAATAAGGGTCGCCTCATTTTAAAGAATTGATTTTGGGCCCAAAAAATTTCGGGCGCGGTCGTTTAGCTTCGGCGAAGGTCGGCTCAAAATCCTTAAATGATATGACATATCAAGCGATGAATCATTTTAAAGGTAATAAAAAGAGAATAATTTATTAAAACAAAGTTCACCGCACTACGACTTACTGTTCCAAAAAATGATGTTAATGTTATCTCAAGGACCGTAATCGCTAGGAAACTAATTGATAGAAATCCACCCAACCAGATCTTTCAAACGAATTACTACTCAACCTTTTCTGATAATGTTAGTTTTGGACGACTTTTTGGTATTTTGTAGAACTTTTGGTTCTGGGCCCCCGGTAGGGTTCCAAAATAAATAAAAAATCGTCTAATTTTAATATTTTTTTATGCATAGTCACCAGTAGATCACTGAAGGAAGACCTCAAAACGTATTTTTGCATTGAAATCTCGACATCGAAAATTTCAGCCTATTACAGTTCCTTTTGTATATAGACCAGGAAAATCGTGTGATGTTCAGACCAGAATTTTTAATACAAAATTCAATCTAATAATTCTATTTCTGTAAATGTATATTTCTTTGGGCTATTATGTCACAATGTTTGTGGGTATCGTAGCATTAAAAGGTATTTTCAGTATTCACTCCAATATCACTAAGCCTAATCTACACTTCAACAATTTTTACCTTATAATGCTACCACTTACGTTATTACCATAGCTACTCAATTGTCCTCAGGAGGCTGAGTTACCCCCAAACACAACCAGACCAAGTATAAAATTCGAAAAAACCTTTTTCAAATTTTCGACCCGTCAGAAATTGAACCCGGAACCTCCTTGGTGCAAGCCAAGTGTGATGCGCAATTGCGCACTCTGCCAAGGGGACGTTTTATTTATTTATTTAAATATTCTATTTAAATTAACCCTGATATACTTTTTGAATTCGCATTTTTTTTTTTTTGTAAAATGAACGTTTTCCAAGAAATTTCACATTATTAATTAAAATGACTCACCTGTATATTGATAGTCGATACCTAAATTCATACAAATCGGCGTGTGAGAGTTATCGCGGTGCAAGTAGACAAACAGATAAATTATGTCGTGTTACGTGTTAAAACCAGAGCTCACTTCGCTCGGACTTTGAAAAGCATGTTGCTATTAGTGCCCGTGTCAGATATGTCAAATCCCCCCCCCCCTAGTATCCTACTGACAGATATGAATTACATTTCTATTTTCATCAGTGCTGACCAAAATAAATACTTTGGACCGAATCAATACCGACTTTACACTTGGCCAGTTTGTAAAAAGTTTAATATTTTGCGATTCTCCTCAGAAAAAAAAACTGACCAAGTACAAAGCTGTAAAGTAGGTATTGCTTTAAGAGATGTGATACAAAAAAGGGCAATAATAAATTTACGTGTGGGATGAACAGCAGCAAGAATAAACTTGGCCTCAATAATAGATATCACTACGTTCAAAGGCGGATTTTTTTTAAGAGTGGTTGGAACTTGGCCTTTTCAATGATAATTTTTTTTGTGAGATTTTTCGATAGCAACTTTCTTAAGGATTTAGAATAAAGCCGTGTTGCTATGCTACATGATTTTACTATGTTTGTTTGAATGTTACTATGTTAATTGTTGCTCTTTGACATGTTTCGTCTCCTCCTGGAGACATATCTCCCCTCAAAGTTCTTTTCAAATTTATTAGCACTTGAACCGCCGTAGCTTTGGTATGTGATTTACCCATTGATGAAAAATCTTGTCAGATTAGGAATCGAACTGAAACTCAGAAAGAGTCCATGGCACGTTGAATACACCAGTACCCATTTGATCACTGAAGTTAAGCAACGTCCAGCGAGGTTGTACCATGTGGGTGTTCACGTGGGTTCGCGACCTCGTGATGCTGGCTAATATTTTTCTGGCTGTGTGAGGTCAATGTGGGCAGCTGGTTTGCAAATTTCCAGCGAATGGAGGGTAAAACCCCCGTCTCTAATGACTAATAGATGTTAAAGAGACGTTAAGCCAAAAAAAAAAAAAAAAAATGAACACCCTCAGACAGTATTAT
>CM022881.1:19237637-19302677 GCA_012654025.1 Pachypsylla venusta | reverse complement strand
AAAAAAAAAATGAAGAAAATAAGATATTCACCCAAATTGGTCATTTCAAAGGTTCATTATTGAAAATAACAAACCCTATAGTCTGTCCCTAATAGACCCAGAAATGTATATTTGGCAACAAATTATATTATCCTATATCTGTAGGTGTCTTTGAAACTCTGTCTCTCTTCTCCCTCAGCCATCCTTTCCGTCCGCACCCAAATTTCTCTTCTAATAATTTCACACTTTCTGAACTTCCCTGACAGTGATGGAGTCTGGGTCAGGATATACAGTATGTGCCAGAATGACTAAAAATTAGGCAATTTTTAGAGAAATTTAAATGAAATTGTGTGATTTTTTTTGTAATTTATTTAAATAACGCTCATTCAAAAATAAGGAATACCTGGAGTATCTTACCTTTTCATTTTTTAAAAAATAAGTTTAATTCTGTTACGCTCTGTATAACGGTCACTGTTTTGAGCTTTGATGTAAAAGTTCGCTCATTGTGTTCCTAAAATGGTATCTCATCCAGATTGGAATTTTCTCATTCCTCTGTACCTGCTGTGAAAGAAATAAAATTTTATTTTTCTCGCTAATATGTTAACTAATTTAAGTTATTTTTCATTGTTTCTCCTAAATCAAACCCTTACTTTTAACTCCTGAAGAAAAATGAGACTGGTCGGCCTGCGATAGATAGAATTTCTATCTAAATTTGAAAAAGTCGATCCGACGAAAATCAAAATCTTTCCTTAAACAAAAAACCTAAAGTCACCAAAGACAGTTCTCTATTTTAATTATTATTAAGATAAATTATTAAAAAATCAACCACTCATTTTCATATTTTTCGCAGGCCGACCGGCCGAAAAATGAGACATTCTTCAGGAGATTAAAAGTAAGGGTTTGATGTAGGAGAAAAAATGAAAAGTAACTTAAATTAGTTACCATATTAGCGAGAAAAATAAAATTTTATTTCTTTCACAGCAGGTACAGAGGAATGAGAAAATTCCAATAAAATAACATAGTAAATAATTCATATCCTAAACCTATCGGTCATTCTTGGACACTCGGTATATTCAATTTCTTTCTAATAAAACAGAACTATACATAGTACATTAGGGGGGAGGGGGGGTAAGTAGTGCCGTATTTTAGGGTGACGAGATTCTTTTTTATCCAAAAACGGAACACCTTGGATTAAATGTATTTCAGAAAGGACTAATATTTTTTTTTGGCTAAAATGTTTATTGTTTGTTTCTTTTCTCCTAAATTGTTTCTCCTAAATCACCAAATTACTTCAGATAGGACTAAACATAAAATCCACTTGAATATATGGTATGATATGAGGAAAAAAAATTGAATTCACTAGAAAAAAACGTGGGAAAAAGACGGAAAGAAAAAGAAAAAAAGGATAGCACAAGAAATGATGGGTAAGATGGAGGAAAGGAGAAAATGGATACTGAACAATACTGAATTTGGAAGAAGCCAATATAGAAAACTAAATAACGAGCTAAGAACAGAAACAGATAAAACTAGAGAGAAGTGGATGGAGGAGCAACTAATGAAGATAGAAGAACTGGAAAAATATGACAAGGCTGAAGAAATGAAGATAGTAAAGAATTTAACAAAGAAGAAACAAACCCCACCACTAAACAAGGAATGCTGTGAGATAGGATGGAAGAAAACAAAGATGTATGGGTGGACTATATGAAAGATCTATATGACTCAGAAGCAAATAGAAGTGTGGGAAGTACATAAATAAAGCGTTAAACGAATTGAAATATAACAAAGGGTTGGAAAAGGACAATGTACCATCTGAAGCATTGGAGTCATTAGGACCTTGGGCTATATTTTGTGTAACACATCTTATAAACAAAATTTATGACACTGTAATCTAATCTGGCCACAAGATTTATTGAAAACAGTCCTAAGCCACGTTGAATACAACAGTTCCCGATAGATCACTGAAGTTAAGCAATGTCCAGCGAGGTTGTGCCATGTGGGTGTCCGCGTGGGTTCGCGCCTCCTGATACTATTTTTCCGTCCCAACGCAGGCTGGGTGAGGTCAATGAAAAAGTGCCAAAGCACAATGCTATACATCTATATAATGTAAGGATTTTAGAATAAGCTTCATTTGTTACCTGACAAAAGCTATAACAAGAATAATAATGAAAAGAATAGAAGCCAAATCGAAGAGACCACATGGGAGAAGATCAGTTTGGGTTTAGGAGGGGGAGAGGTACAAAAGATGGAATGGGATGTTTGAGTATGTTATCAGAGAGATTATTGGATGTAAAGAGAAAGCTATAATGTATGATTTATTTATTGGAAGAAGGCTTCTGACCGAGTGAAATATATTACTATAAAAGAGATTCAACTAGACTAGAAGGATAGACGCCTATTACGAGAACTATATAGGTAAGGGACAAAAGGTGGTAATGAGCGTGGAAATGGAGGACACAGAAGAGATGTTTGGAAGAGGGGTGAATCTATACTTCATCATCAGTGTATGTCGCCAGCACTATTCAAACCCTACGCTGAAAAATTACTGGGAGAAGCATTGAAGACAACATCTGGAATAAGAATTGTGGAAATATAAACCTGTGGAAATATAAAAATATAAAATATGCAAATAATCAAGCGGTACTCGCAGAACCGGGAAAAGAATTGCAAACGATGAATAAAAATATCTGAGAATTAAAAAAATGAGACGGAATGAAAATTAATGATGGGAAAACAAAAATAATGGGAATTGGAAACACACCACAGAAAAAATAACTTTGATATTCGAGTGAGAAGAGCTGGAACAGGTGGATCATTTCAAATATTTGGGCGGACAGATATATGCGAACGGGAGTAGCACTTAGGAAATAAAAAGCAGGATATGCATGGGGAAGATAGCATTCATGAAAGTTAAGGATTTGGTAACAGCGAGAAGTTGAGAAAGTGGTTTGTAAAATGTTACATCGGGAGTGCGGTATTGTATGGTTTGTAATCGTGGACAATGAGGAGAAAGGAGGAAAAAAAATTGGACAGTTTAGAGATGTGAGTGTGAGGAGAATGGAAGGTATAAAGTGGTTGGTTAATGAGAAAGTACTGAAAAGAGTAGAGGAAGAGAGAATGATTTTGAGAATTGTGAGAAAAAGGACAGCAAGCTGGATTGGACATATGCTATGTAGAGATTATTGTCTACAAAGAAAAGTAATAGAGGGAAACATCGAGGGAAAGAAAGGAGGGGAAGAAGAAAATTTGAAATGTTAACGGATATTTTGAGGGGAGGAACGTATTGAATAACTAAGGGAAGATGCACAGGATCGGGAAATGTGGAGAGGGTTATATTGATACCTGTCTATGGACGGATTTACAAATATACATAATAATGTTGACTCGAAAATTTTCGTCACAAAGGGGACCTATCTGTTCGACCGTCGCCGTCGCGCCGTTCGATATTTTTTTTTAGCTTGCATAATAATAAACACATGTGTATGAAAAAGATGCCAGAGCTTTTATTGTTCACATTTCTAATATGAAATCTGTTCTTGTTATGATTGTGGAAGAGTATTCTGTCTTTTCAACTGATTTTTTGTTCTACGTGGTCCACAATGNATTGATAACTTACTATTTTAACTTCTTATAATCCCTATATGGTAAAACTCCCTTCACATGACCCCCCAACGCCGAAATAAAATCCTAGATACGGCTCTGCACTCACACAGATTTTCGGAAGTCTTTGAACTGGAAAACACTTCAGACTCTTCAGAGAATTTCATTCAATTCATTTCAGTTCTGTCAAATGAAAAAGTCTAAAGAAAGAAAATTTAAATTTAGTATTTTGTCCTCCAAAAAACTAACTATAAAGTCTCCGAGGATAATCTTAAAGGTTTATTAATATCCGCCCCAAAAAAACACTTCGTGTAAAGAAAGACGTCAAGTGTAGCAATATTCGCCCCGCCCAAAATATACTTCTCGCAATAATTTAAAAACAACTGATATAAAGAAATAATCTGTGTACCATCACACCCGTTCTTAGTTTCCTTTCCAGGCTTTCCTTAGTTGAAAATTCAATCAATGATCAGGTTCGTAAACACTCTCAGTTGTTCTGATCTTACAATATTCGAGGGATTGTCCTAAATCCGTTGCACCAATAATCTCGGATTACAAAACCACGTTCTTGACACCTGCACACTCACTCAGTTGTTCTGGTTTTAAATTAGGAAGTCCTAATTTAAAATTAGAGTAGGTACTCTCTCTTAATGTAAAAGATTATCTGCAACCCCACACTGATGCATTGATCAACATAACATACTGAAATAATGGCCCGCCAAGTTGTTTGAGTTTGATATCCACTCTAACCAAACAAATACTCATATTAGTTTAGGATTTAGGACAATTCCTTGGTTAGAATATTTCTGCGGTGTTAGAAGTGAACAAAACTATCTGAAGTTCGTTTTAGCTTTTATAAATAGTTTCCAAAGAAAGGTGAGTAGTTATTATTCAAAAGTAAACACTTTTAATGTTTAAGACAAAATGTAACGATGAACTCATTTTTATTACTCTTGCACTTTGCAGTACGCAGAATACATTTTCTGGAGGAGCTTTTATAAAAGACAAGAAAAAAATCTTATTTTCCAAGCCAAACGGATCGATAAGAGGTTATTAGGTTTTACCTTCAAGGTCTTTTTTTTAAGGTGAAAGACCGAATTTTGCCACCAGTTTCCTTTCCTTTCATCTCTCTTAACAATCCATGACACGTGGGGCCGAATTTTGCCACCAGTTTCCTTTCCTTTCATATCTCTTAACAATCCATGACATGTGGGGCCGAATTTTACCACCAGATTCCTTTCCTTTCATCTCTCTTAACAATCCATGACACGTGGGGCCGAATTTTACCACCGGTTTCCTTTCCTTTCATCTCTCTTAACAATCCATGACACGCGGGGCCGAATTTTACCACCAGTTTCCTTTCATCTCTCTTAACAGCCCATAACACGCGAGGCCGAATTTTGCCACCAGTTTCGTTTCCTTTCGTCTCTCTTAAAAGTCTAAAATACGTGAAGCCGAATTTTTCCAGCAGTGTCGTCTTTTTTTCTTTCCTCTTAACAGCCCATAACAAACGGGGCCGAATTTCGTCACCAGTTTCCTTTCCTTTCATCTCTCTTAAAAGCCCATAACCCGCGGGGCCGAACTTCGCTGCCATATTGGATTTTTCGTTAATAAATTTTTTTAGACATGGGACCCCAATATTTTGTTTTTAAAATGATTTTACTCTTTTTTAGTGGTTTGTTATAGAAACGTAAATTTTGATATGTGATGGCTGGTGTTAAGGGCTTTTCGATTTTGATAAAAACGGGGGCCCTCCCCCGATTAAGATATTTTTTCTATTAATAACTACAACACTAACGTATTGATTGATATATCAACCTGATCATATTGATTCACTAGTTATGTTCTTACTTAGCTTCTGATACATACTTTGTGTTTGCAGCACTACTTATGATTTACTGGTGGTTAACTTTAACTTGTTAAGTATAAAATCTCTCGTCTTGTTCTGCCTTTGGGGAAGTACTTTTAGCTTTTTAATGAAAAAAATTGAACTCTTTGTTTAACCCATTTAGTATCAATCTACCTACCGAAACAGCATAGCGAAATACATGTTTTCCTTTTGTATATCAAGCATGTCAGTAGACGCGCGCGCGTCAAGAGTAAGCAAAGCTGCCGATGATATTAAGACGAAACAGAGTTTATATAGGTATGAAGACCCAATTTATTCTCCCACTTCCAGATGACTTTTTGCAAATTTTATTTTATATTCTGTATATGAGGCATGGTAATAGATGGTGTTTCCACCAAATACGAAGATTCTACGTTTTGTTAAACTCGTTTCTCAGACAAGTCAAAATTCATGAAAAATAATATTTTTTTATACAGTTTTTTTCATACCAAATTTTGAGAGGAGTCTACATAACAGCAAATTCTAATTGTCGTAGGAAGACGGTTGAGGTGCCATTGGAAATGACACCAAGTATAGGCCATACATTTGCTATTATAAAGACGACTACGTAAAGAGATAATGCATGCAACTACTCCAACGGCAATATATAGCGAAAAAATGATAAGAATGGACACCCCTTAAAATTACTTCCTTTATAAAAGTAAATGATCAGACTTAAAAAGGAAACTCCGTTTTCGAGATATAGACAAGTTTGAATATTACAGCAGTAACGGGAAAAAGTTAGAGAAAATTTTATGAGTGTAGAACCCCCCTTGAATTGCAACATTATTCTATTAAAATTATCTAAAATATAAACTATGAAATGTCAAAACGTCTTCGAGTTACGACCAAAATTTCAATATTCCTAAAAAAAGAAAGAAAAAAAAANAAAAAAGGGGGTCCTCATACCTACAAACTATCTTTCGTGTTAATATAGTCGGTAGCTTTGCTTACTCTTGACGTAAGCATATCTACCGACATTATTGATTCCAACTTCTCAGTTTTAATTATTTTTCCCATGTAGCATGTAGTTATATTTATACACAATATTTTCAATTCCAAACATCTTTGTCCCCAGTCCCCTACTTTTGTCTTCTCTCATTATTGGCCAATAAATTTAATAGAAATAAAATAAATACCTACACCAGTTTTGTTGGTCCCTATTAGGATCACTGAAGTTAAGCAACGTCCAGTAAGTTTTTACTTGGTGGGTGACTTGAGTTAAACATTCAATTTTTTAAATAGGAGCGGTGTTCACCCTGGGGGTCAGTTCCACCAAAAATTCATAATTGAGAAGTGATGAGCGAGAAAGATGAAATTTAATACGAAAGTTCCCGCAGCAATCCTTGAGTGAAGTATTGAATTTTTTAAATAGGTGGTGTGCTCACCCTGTGGGTCTCGGTTCCAATAAGAATCCATAATTGAGAAGTACCACATCGGAATGAGCGAGAAAGCTGAAATTTAATTAAAAGGTGTTGCGCAGTAGGTACAAAAAGTATAATATCCTCGAGTAAAATATTAAATTTTCTAAATAGGAGGCGTACTCACTAGATCATAGGATTCTTACTGTTAAGCGGCTGAAATGTCATATCATTAAATAATCAAAAATGAGAAAAGTGGCCGTAACTGCAACGCCCCAACTAAAACCTTTTTTCTCAATTCAATTGTCATCTAAGATCTACCTCTGTGCCAAATTTCAACTCAATCGGACAATGGGAAGTGGGTTAAATTTAATTTCTAAAATTTAACCACAAACAAAGCCACATAAATACATAGTAAGCTAAATAAAAGCCTTTAATTTAATAAATCATAATAATCATCATCTCGCCGAAGAACGTAAAACAAAAAATGGACCGGACTTATCAAGCCAAAGACAATAAACCATTCCCCCGGCCTGAGGTAATCCAACTAGCCTGGCAGAGGTTTCTTATTGCTGAAAATGTTTCTGTTCAGAAATATCTGCAGGGAAGCCTCTGGCAACGTATCACGCAAGGAAAAGATTTAAGTAAAATACTTTCGGCGTGATATGTTGTGATTGAAGCAAACCAACCCTATTAACTTGTCATAGACCGGATAAATACCGCAATAGCGAGAAGTAAGTAGACAATAATAAAAATAAAATTTCAAATCTTTATTAAATAAATTCTAACACACACATGTTTGTTTACTGGTTATCGTCATCATTATTTTGACGAGTGGGATCATATTGATAATTATAATTATAATCATAATCATAATTATTATACTGCTGGCTATATTGATTATATTCTTCATCATCATCTTCTTCTTCTTCTTCTTCTTCATCATAATCATAATCATCATCGATCTCTTCCTGACTGTAGTCGTTGCTCAAAGCAGCAAGATTTGCTTTCTCTTTCGCAATGACACGCTCTTTTAATTGTTGCGCATAGACAGGGTCAAGCTATTTTGAAGAACAGACAGAAGTATGGAGGATCCAATTAATTTTTGGGTAGCTGTAGGGGGAATAATATCAAGCAAAAATGATCGCTTTGTGAACGTCAAGAGACAAAATGTCTATGTAAAATCAATATTTTCGAATTTTTTAATAATGAGATTTTATTTCCATATTCTATAAAAAGAAACTACTGTAATGGGCTGAAATTTTCGATGTCAAGTTTTCAATGCCAAAACACATCCCGAGTTTCAGTCATTGATCCGTATGTGCGTGTGTCTGTCTGTCTGTAAACAAGATACGTATTTCAAGAACGGTAAGTGCTGGTGACTTGAAATTTCATATTTATGTCAATTTTATGTCTGAAACGAACCACGAGGCTTTTGGTTGAAATTGAATTTATGTTGGCGGCTTTTTGCCGCTTTTTGGGGGTTTTGATTAATCCCGCCTAAATAGAGAACGGTAAGAGCTAGAACTAGAAATTCATATTACTTTTATATATTGATTGCGCAAAAGATACATTTCGTTGAAGTTTAACATATCATGGGCGATTTAGTTTAATATACCATTTTAGCGGTTTTCGGCGGCTTTTGGGCGGTTCATACTAGAGCTTAAAAATTCTTGTTGAAATCAAATCTATTTATGGCGGGTTTTTTGACGCTTTTAGCTAGAGATTGAAATTTGGTGCCTATTCATAACAATTTTATGCAAGGAGTGCGCACGACATTTTTGATTTATTTCCGATCTACCTTTTCTGGTTTTTAGCAGCTAAAGGTTTTTTGTGAAAAACACCAATTTTTGGTGTTTTTCACAAATTGCTTAAAAGAGAACGGTAGGGCTAGAGCTTACAATTTGGTGCCTATATTTATACTTTATAGCAATTTTATGTATTATACGCGTCTCGAAATTGAATTAGTCTGTTTTGCGCTCTGATTTACTCTTTTTGCGGTTTTCATAAATCCCGCCTGGAAAGAGAACGGTAGATGGTGCCGGAGACTTGAAATTTGTTAATTATGTATTTAGATAACATGCGACAAATCCCACCGAGACATTTTGTTCACAATTCTAGGACCAATTTGAAACTTAAGATTTGGGTTCTGGGGACCTCAAATGCCAAAACAGGCATTGAAAACTCGACATCGAAAATTTCAGCCCATACAATACTTCTTTTTTATAGAAAACGAAAGTCGTGGGATCTTCACACCAGATTTTTTTTATATACAGGTTCATGTCCAGGTTAACCAACGACAAAATGGGAAGCAGTAAGGAGAACAGAGAATGGATCGGTCAAGACGGTCCACCTCTTTTGAATAGAAGACTAGACTCCTTTTCAGATCGTCCCAAACGTTTTTTTTTTTTTGTTTTTTTTTATATAAACTTCCATTTGATTTGTGCTGAAAATGGGTGGACGGGCAGTACGTTCGGGTCATATCATAGATGTACTTGCTATCCTCTGGTTGCAAACAAGTCAAGGAAATGAGACAAAATGAACAAGAGGGAGGAGAACAGATAACAGATCAATCAAAATTACCAGGTCATACTGTCCTTGCGTTCTCCTTGGGGAAAAAAATCCTTTTCATGTCGTCCCAGCCATTTTTTGTGCTTTTGAAACATTAGATATATCAAATGATGTCGAAAAAATTTCATTAAATTTTGGTATATTAGAACTAGTGTCACAATGTCGACAGCCTCGCCCTAACGCACTACCAACGCACATATTACAACATAAAGCCCTAAAACATTTTGATACCAAATTAACCCAAAAAAGGACAGTATAATTCAATTGCTTACCAAAAATGAATAATTATGACGTCGGGCGCATGAAAAATAGCTACGTAGCGGCAAATCGGGGCTATGACATTTTAATACAAACAAAAGATCAAATAAGAAAAATAGAGGTGCTATAGGGGTGCTCGGAACGCATAAATGCTTTGTAACTTTAGGTTAATAACATTTTTCATTCGAATAAACATTTTTGTGTAGAGGGGTCATACGGGTGATTTGCAAAAACCTCCCCTTGCTGCTTGTCGCCTTATCTCTCCAATTGTAACTCTTTCTATGCGTAGAAAGGAGTAAATTCTGAAAGTGGATATGTTCCGAACGGAAAATTTAATTTGTAATGTAAATGTATATTTCCTTGTGTTATTATGTCACAATGTTTGTGAGTCTCATAGCATCACAAGGTATTTTCAACATTCACTCCAATAACACTAAGCCTCAGCTACACTTTAAAAATTTCCTTATAATGCTACCACTTGGCGCTATTACCATAGCTACTCAATTGTCCTCAAATATCACTAAGCCTAAGCTACACTTTAACAATTTCCTTATAATGCTACCACTTGGCGCTATTACCATAGCTACCCAATTGTCCTCAGGAGGCTGAGTTACCCCCAAACACAACCAGACCAAATAGAAAATTCGAAAAAACATTTTCAAATTTTCGACCCGTCCGAGAATCGAACCCGGAACCTCCGTGGTGCAAGCAGAGTGTGATGCGCACTCTGCCACGGATACAAAAATTTAATTTCACACAATTTTATTGAAATATATATTTTTTTTATTTGGAATAATCCTTTTTGCGTTAAATGCGTTTTATGTATAAAACACTTTTCTTGAAAAGTGTAAAAAAATAGTCTATTATCGACGTCCCATACTGACGAAACCCCTGAACCAAATTTAACGTTCAAAGATGTTACTAGACGTCAAATTTAATTCTAATTAAGATTGAGCAGAGTATTTTTTCATAAAATGGATCCCTTGAATTTTATTAGCCAAAAAATAAAATTAGCGGCCAAATAGCGGCTTTTGGCTGCCAAATTAACTCACTTCAGAACCGTCACAAACTTAGGTAACTAATTATTCGGGATGCTTAGCGTGAAATAAAATAATTTCCCGCTTTTTCGAATATATTCGAGGCTCGGGCTCTTTTTTAGTTTATGAGATTTTTTTATTGTTTGCGTTTTTAGTAATTTAGTATATGTCAGAAAGACTGAAAATAATAAATTATGAAACATACGGATGATGTACAGCGGATCAGGAGATAAATAGGCGAAATTTTTACATCAACAAACAGAGCAAAGCAAAACCAAGCTGGATTAGCTTTGCTCACATTTTTCTTGTGCATGTTAGTTTGGCGCCTGATGTGTCAGTATTAACCAGGGTACACCACGTTGAAGCAGACGATCTACCCCAAACAATCAGAACAAAGACACCAAGACCCAATGTGTCGAAATCTTTTTTTTTTTTTACAAAATCCAGCATAACCTTGTCCGAACCACCCGTGGTACGCACATGGCGACCTGCCCTTTTTCTTTATTTTTTCCAAGAAGCACATTGTGTAATGTTTACGCACCATTGCCGCATAATCAACTGGTTTAACGTGTCCTCCATTGGCCTTGACAATCTCCAGAAGTTCCTGTAGACCACCATTTCTTAGTTTTTCTATATCTATATTAGATCCATCTACTGCATTGACGATATTTATACCAAACTGGGAACAGAACAAAGGGGAGATTTCCTATATATTTTACTTTTTCTTTCAGTGTCTTCTCCAAAGATACTTGCTAGTAGGTCCGGCGGGAGGGGCAACCGGGCAACACCCTCAAAGCCCGGTGAAAAGATTATGAAGAGGAAAAGTACTTTATTACAATTTGGAAAGATTCTATGACATATTATAAAAACGGAAACTCAGCGATACTTACCAACTATAAATTAGGAGTGATAAAAGAAATAAAATTGTACCCTATTCATCTATTTCAAAATTACGCCTGAGGTTGCGTAGGCATACCCAGAAGTACGCATGCATCTTGTTGTCTCGAGGAAATAAATGGAAACGGGTCAAACGTGTGTGTTTATTTATTCTCTACGTAAAGTTACTTACTTTATCGTAGGTACTGACGTTGATCACAATGATTTTAGCTTCATGTTTAATAAGAAGGCCCGTAAATATATCGCCCCAGACCCAGATTTCTGCTCGAACATTTACAGATCTATCAAAGTCACTACAATATGTTCCTCTTGATATTGTGAATCGTGACATTTTGATGAGAATATTTTTTTGTATTCAATTCCCAATAGTTTCAGATGACCGCGCGGCATCAAAAGAACAAATCGATACAAGTTTGTAGAACTAGTACCGCGCGGTCATGTAGACAATATGTACTATTTAGATAGATCTTGTGCCGCGCGGTACCGCGCGTTCATCTGAACATAGCCTTAGACTGCGCAAATTACAAAATGTAGAAATATTAACATGAAGATGCAAATATATTAACATGAAAGGTGCAAAAATATTAACTTATAATTTACGTTTCAACATGGAATGCAAAAATCGAAAATGCAAAATTCCATTACATTACAAAGTTAGCGTCCATATATATTTTTTTTTAATTTGGTTTTACGTCTCTTTAACATCTATTGGTCATTCGGGAGGGGGGTTTCACCCTCCATTCGCTGGAAACTTGCTACACACATTGACCTCACCCAGCCTGGGTTGGGCCGGAAAAATTGCTAGCATCACGAGGCCGCGAACCCACGTGAATACCCACATGGTACAACCTCGCTAGGCGTTGCTTAACTTCAGTGATCGAACGGGAACTGGTGTATTTAACGTGCCATAGACGTGGGCTAGCGTCAATATTTGGTAGTAATTTTTTATTACTTTTCAAGTCGTTTGAATAATCAAGCGATATTGGTGTCATTGAACAGCTACGAGTAAGTGTATATGTGCATATTATTCCAGAAGAGTGCCACAAAAGCTTCTATTACAATTTTCATGGAAAGTTTCAGCCAAAAAATATACTCAAAAAAAAAAACTTGCAAGGAAAACATCAACAAACACTTTGTCGCTAAATTCTGATGTTTTTGGATATGCCACATAGGGTTGTTTGTGTTTGACACGAAAACATCATTAAATGCTTTTCCACACTGTTTTGATGTAATTTTTGATATAACAATGTATGTTTTCTACATACGTAGAAAAAAGTGCAAATTTTGCGGATTTTGTGCTGATTACAAAAATGAAATAAAAAAATGGCGGTTCTCATTTGAAAATCAAAAGTTGGTGCAAAAATCTGCAACTTTAAGATATTTTTCCCAGACATTGATTGCGTCAACATATTCACTTAATGCCTTGAAATCCGCCGTTTAGATTTTTTTGATATCTTAAGCTTCCAGAGATATGAGAGTGGTCACCCACCCTTAACTTTTGAGCGGCTTGGAATTTTTGAATTTAGAAAATCTCTGGGGATAGAAAAAGGGCCCTGGCCAATCGAATGGTTACGGTGAGATCCAGGTTCGCCCCACGGAAGTGACTTTTATTGACAAAATGTGTCAATATCCCAAGATATTTAAATGGAATTGTACAAATATTTTTTGTTCAAATAACAGTTCAAATTAAATAAGGAAAAACTTATCCTTTCATTTTTTCAAAAAAATAATAGAGGGCTATAAATTTTAAATTTGTTACACCCTGTATAACGGTATTAATTTTAAAATTTGATGTAAATGTAACTTTATTGTATTCCAACAAAGATTCCCCATCTACTTTTTTTTTTAAAAAAAAAAAAGTTATGCCCCAGAACAGCTTTCGCATTACTTCAGGGCACTCCTTTTTACAGCAATACCATTCCGAAAACGAGAAAATTCGATCAGAAGATTTTCGCTCGAGCGGAATTCGAACCCACAACCTCCGGACCAAGAGTCAATGCTCTAAACAACTCGGCCACGGAGATCGGTTTTCTCATCTACCTAAACCATCAAAAGTTTACATTTTTATTTTCATCAATGTCTTAAGAGCACAAAGTCAAAACTCATTTTTCTCCTGGAAGTTAAAAATAAGCTATTTAGCAAAAGCAATGGCAAAAAGGAAACATTTTAGCGAAAAAAGGGAAAACATTGACTTTTTCATTTCTTTCACAGCAAGGCCAGAGGAATGAGAAAATTTCAATGCAATTACATAGGAAATTCGAGGCAAGTTATTTACATTAAAATTTCACGGTATCTACACATTTCTTATCTTTTATTTCAAATGGAAGAATATTCTTAACTTTTAAATCAAATAGATCTGAATTTAAAATAATATGTCTTCAATTAAAGGAGTATTTTAGATATTTTATTTATTTCAATTGAAAGGTTTGGTCCCATCATGGGGTGACAAGAAACCAGTTTACGTTTAAATAATTTTAATTTACAAAATATACAGGGTGAGTTATTTTAAAGCGCATGGTCAAATATCTCTAAAAACGTTAGAAATAGGAAGAAAAAGTTCGATATACAAACCCACTTGTTTTTTTTTTGGGGGGGGGNAAATAGATACAAAATTCAATATCAGAATGAAAACTATAGGGTGCTATTTAAAAAAGAAATCAAAGTTGACCTTAAAATAACCTTGAGGTCGATCTAGGAAAAAAAACTTTCTCCCCATTAATTTCTTTTTATCTCTAACGCTTTTCGAGATATTTTACTATGTCCTTTAAAATTACTCATCGTGCATATGTAACAATTGCAAAAAGACCCGCTAAAAAAGCGTCATTTTTGACGGTAACTTGCTCCCAATTGAACTTTCGATTTTTTTCCTTTCTTATTACGCACCTACGTACTAAAAATGATCTGTGTGCCAAGTTTCAAGTCTCTAGGTTTAGCCATCGTGGAGCTACGTTGATTATCAGTCAGTCAGTATATCAACCGGGCTTTAAGTTTTATAAGTATAGATGGAAAAAAAAACACAGACCTATATCGCCGATATCAAAAAATTTCGTATTATTAAGACATTCCTTAACAAAAGTCTCAGCAAAATATTCTTTAGAGTCGGAGAATATGCAGAGTGTGTTGTCCTTTGATTTAGTTATACAACTAGGTGGACACGTCAACAGCGGAGAGATTCTGCACCAATGTCGGTTTAAACATACCGTTCTTCAAATTTCTAAAAGCCATTTTCAGTGCACGTAAAACAAAAGAACACCTATATTTTCTTATTATATTTTTTGAAGGTACTTACGTATAGGACTACTGACACTAGAAGAAAACGATAGAACAGTGTCATTATGTTTGGGAAAATATCAGTCAATCTAACGAAACGAAAGTGACACGGAATGAATCTAAATGACTTTAGTTCAAGCTGTTCCATCCCTACTTATAATATTGCCTGACAAAAGGTGGAACTATCCTGAATGGAAAACCCCCAAAAACAGAACACGAATTAGCTGAAAAACAGCAGATAAATCTCAGGCCAAATTTTGGGGAAATATTTTGGATCTCCACCTAATAAACAAGAAGGGAAAGTTTTCTTTTATATAAAAAAATGCCCCGGAGCTACTTCCGTATTACTTGTTACTTGGGTGCAGGGCACTCCCTTATACGGCCAAGCCATGAGAAAATTCTATCAGATCATTTTAGCCTCGAGTGGTATTCAAACCCAAAATCTATTGATCAAGATTCAATGGTCTAAACTCTAAACAACTCAGCCACGGAGTTCGGAAATAGACACTGTATAAACATATAGAAAAATGAAGATAAAGGAATCGGTTTATTTAAAGGAGTTTGGTAGACTTTTGATGAAAATATTTAGTTCACATTGCTTATCAGGGTGTGTAGGCATCACTCATTTATTAATATTAATTAACATTACTGAATTTTTGATTCAAATGAAATTGGGTTTGTATTTAAATTGATATTTTTGGAGTGTCCCTATTTCTAAAAAATCTGGTGTGAAGATGACACGACCTTCCTTGTCCATTTTTATATAATTTCCTAACAGGCAAAGGAGACATAAAAAGAAGTTGTCTGAAGAGATAATTGTTTCAGTATTTGTTTTCTTTAATAATTTGGATTTCTTCTGTTTTTCCACATAACTTCCAGGAGGTAACATAACGGATACATTTTTTTAGAGGAAATCTCTAAGAAAACATCTGCTAGTTTATGGGATGCTGTTCTTTGTAGGAAACAGGATCACATAATCATTTGTATAGACTCTTACATAGTTACAACCTAACTAGTAAGCAATGAACTTAATCATGAGGAAAACCAAAAAATTCTAAACAAGTTCTAGATCTTTCCGTTTTAGTTTTAGACAGAACCGCTAAAAAACGCCAATACGCGGCCAACAATAAATTAGATTTCAAATAAAAGTGTTTTTGTGAATTCAATTCATAAAATAAATATGAATAGGCACCAAATTTCAAGTTTTAGCTCTTTCCATTCTGGTTTTAAACAGGACCACCAAAAACGGACTTCAACCGCTAATTAGCGGCCAACAATATATTACCTACACTTCAACCTAACTTGTATTTCTCAATTTCTTATATGAAATTGATATGAATTGCCACCAAATTTCATGTTCTAGCTCTTTCCATTCTGGTTTTAGGCGGAACCGCCAAAAATCGGCCTTCAACCGTTAACTAGCGGCCAACAATATATTACACTTCAACCTAAAATGTATTTTTCAATTTTTTTTTGTATAAAATTTATATGAATAGGCACCAAGTTTAAAGTTCTAGCTATTACTGTTCTTATTTTAAGCAGAATATGCGAAAATCGCTAAAAATTAAGAGGCATAAAACCGCCAACGGTATATTCGGTTTCCACCAAAAGATTATTTTGCCGTTTATGGCATAAAACTGACATACATACCAAAATTCAAGACTTACCGGCACTTACCGTTCTTGAGATATCTTGTTCACATACAGACATACACACAGACGGACCAATGGCTGAAACTAGAGATTTTGGCTGTGGAGTCTGGGGACCTCAAAACGTGTTTTAGCATTGAAAACTCGACATCGAAAATTTCAGCCTATTACAATACTTTCCTTTTTATAGGATAAGGAAAGTAAAAAGGTTTTTTTTTTAGCCAAATTTTCACTCTCCACAGGTAGTTTGAGACGAATCATGCGTGTTAACCCCGGTGATGACATTGCAAGTTTCAGCCCTGTACGAGTTTGGCAAGAACAGCACGTGTTATTCACATGAAACCCTTAACTTGTTTTTGTCATCAGGGACACGAAACAGAATGTTCAAGGGCTCATAAATAATCAATACCTAACTGTTATTATCATAAATAATCAGTAACTGCCTGCTTAATTAAGAGAAAAACAAAGCTATAGAATGGAGATACAGTGTGCTAATCTGAGAGGTAATTATGTTTATACAGTGTGTATCTGTTTTCTTCTTCTTCTTTAACGTCACCCTTTACTAATTCTATTTGGGTTCGGCGTTGCTTTCCTTTCCTTAATTCTACCATGCCAAACCTTTTTGTTGGATGCTTGCTCTCTTTAGGAGTATCTGTTTCCTGGCATCACAGGAACCCTCGTTTGCTTATATTAGAACATGAAGATTCCAGGAATGCTATGAAATCCATTGTTTAATGCTCGTTGTTGGGCCTTACCACAAAGAAATAATAAACTGTACATAATATATTTTGTTGCAATATTGCGAAATGCATTCTGACATAGAAACTTGCGTAATCGTCCGCCAAGTTGACACTTATTGTTCACTTTTACGAAAAGTTACTATTACCTAGTGTCTCATTGTAAGGCTATGTTCACATGACGGCGCGGTATGACGAACCGCGCGGCACAAGATCTATCTGAATAGTGCATAGTGTTTAAATGACCGCGCGGCAAGATTTGTTTCAAGCGGCAGATCTTGTACCGCGCGGTACTAGTTCTTCATACTTGAATTGACTTGTTTGTTCAGATGTTCAGTTGACCCGCGCGGTTTGAAGTGAAAGAAGTACAAATCTTAAAATTTTAATACCAGAATGCGGCACGTACAAAGTTGTTGTTTTTTTATATTATTACGAAATAATGAGTAACCAAGAAGATATTGATGTGTCCATCGATCTGCTTATCGACGAGATCGAAAAAAGAGATGCCATTTGGAATCTTAACTCTAAAAATTATTCAAATAAAATTGAAAAAAGACGGAAAACGCAAATGGCTTTAACAATTTCATTGGCAAAGTCTATCTTGACGTCCAAAGGCCGGTGCAAAATTCTTCATTTGTTATAAACAGTATGCACCCAGTATCGTCTTTGTCTCCTTCTCCGACGTCTCAGTTTTCGGTATAAAATCCACAAAATAATTGCCTCCTCCATGTTCATTCTCAATTAATTTTGATGCCAGACTGCCGAGCGCACAAGTTGTCATATGATTGCCCTCCAAAAAAATTGATTTTAATAGACAGGTATAATCTCAGATTTTATTAGACGGGTTAATCTCTGTACCGCGCGGTCATGTGAACGTAGCCTAATATTCGTAAGTCGTAAGACGTAATGTGATGTAGGTACTTATTAAAAAGAAAAACCTTTAGTTTAATGAATGAAAATTAAATTTCCCACCGAACCCATCAGTCTTCGGACTATTTTTGAGATAAAAATATAGTCCAGGCATTGTAATTGTAAAATTAAAAATAATTTTAAAAAAATGAAAGATTTATTTATTTATTTTATTTATACATGACAACAATAATGAGAGGTTCTCCCCCTAAGATAGACACTATCTTCTAAAGATGCAGTTTTAAATTTCGCTGAAAATGATGGATTCATCCATCTTGAATTTTAAGTTAATTTTTTGGTTTTTTGCTAATATTTCGAAAACGGTAAAATGTAAAAAAAAGAAGATGTAAATGTATATTTCTTTGTGTTATGTCACAATGTTTGTGGGCAGCATAGCATTACAAGGTATTCCCAACAATCACTCCAATATCACTAAGCCTAAGCTGCACCTAAACAATTTCCTATATTGTTACTACGTGTCGCTATTACCATAGCTACTCAATTGTCCTCAGGAGGCTGAGTTACCCCCAATCACAACCAGACCAAGTAGAAAATTTGAGAAAACCTTTATCAAATTTTAGACCCGTCCAGGAATCGAACCCGGAACCTCCCTGGTGCAAGCCGAGTGTGCTGCGCACTCTGCCACGGAGACGCCGAATAGTTTATTTTATAGATTTTTAAAGACACTATTGGAGGACATTACATTTCCTTCGAGATTAGTTCCGTACATCTTTTACATATCTCTGACCATTTATGGGATAGCCCAGGAATTTTATGTTCAACATTGATATGAGTTTTGGATACTTATATTTTGTAAGCCTTTCAGATCGCCTTCAATTGTGTTTCGTGTTTGTTTTTTGCTGAAGCAGTTCATTAAGCACAAGTGTTCGACAAAAAGCTAGGCACCTAGTCACTAGTCATATACATACATGTGTTATGTACCCACTGTTTTGTACAAAATATCATAAAACACAAGTGTACATGTCAACTTACCAGAATAGTCTGGACTTGGTACGTTGAATCTACTTGCCAAGTCCAGGTTCAATGAATATCAATAGACTTCACTCAGTCAAAATGGCCATCAATAAGTCATAAGAGCCCAACTGACATGGACGTTATACTCGTAAGATTACACCTATTGCGTTCTTAGGGGCATGCCCCACCAAAAATATTTTTCTTTTTTGTGGAGGCCTGGTCACAAAAAATTACATTCGCACTATTCTTCCTAACCAGAGAGGTAAGGAAACGTTTTAAATAAGGATGACCTCCAGGGTTGTTCAGTAAGTACTGAGAAAAACATAGAAAGGCAACTCACTTGCGGTGTATTTGGTCTTATTTCTTCACATAGTCTCCATTTAGATTATTGCACTTCTCCCAGCTTTTCTCCAATTTCCTCAGACCGTCCTTAAATATTTTAAAAAATGCTTACATAAAGCTTGAACATAAGAAGAAAGAACACAAACACAACAACATCTCAAAAATCTATGAACGAACCATGCGTAATAGAATGTTTTAGTTTCTAGAAACAAACAAGATACTTACTCTAAATCAAAATGGATTTGTAAAATCAAAATCAACCAGCCCTGCAATGCACTAAAAAGAAGTCCTAGAATCACTAAACAACATAGATTTAGTCACTGCCCTCATGTTAGATCTGAGCAAAGAATTTGATTCTGATATACAGGCACTGCTAAACAAACCATACAAAATGGGATTTAGAGGAATATCAGCTAAAATACTAAGTTCATCCAGAATCGATATCAAAGATGACAACTGTCAGCGTCTATGGTCTGAGGAAATTGAATACACCAGTTCCCGATAAATAACTCAATTTAAGCAACGTCCAGCGAGGTTGTACCATGTGGGTTCGCGCCCTCGTGATGCTGGCAAGTTTTCCGGCCCAACCCAGGCTGGGTGAGGTCAATGTGGGTAGCTGGTTTGCAAGTTTTCAGTGAATGGATTGTGAAACCCCCGTCTTGAATGACTAATATATGTTAAAGAGACGTTAATCCAAATTTGGAAGAAAAAAAATAGATGAAACGTTCACAACATAGAAGAATAGACCAGGACAAAAGAAATTTCAAAAATTAAATTACAATTGGACATTACTACAAAGAGAAGATCCCCAGGGATCAATATTGAGGCCGTTACTCTTCCTACTTTACATTAACGAATTTCCGAAACTTCTATCGTTTTTAGTAACCTCATATGCAGATGACAGTTAAGATAAAAAATAATGAACTCTGCAAAGAACTAATAATTTCCTCCCTAAATAAACTGACAGAATGGTTTTTAGCAAATGAAACTGAACATTGAAAAAACAAACCTAAAACAATTTTCAATGAGAATGAAGGACAACCCAATTGAAGTGCAATTTGACAACACGCGCATATCACACGTACCCCATGCTAAATTTTAAGGACTAGATATGAAGCAGTAACTCACATGGAGCGACTGCATTGGAACTGTCAAGAAAAAAAATAAAAAAAAATAGTTTCGACTTTGCACTCAAGGTGATAAAAGATTCAATCCAACTTGAGGCAGCACTAAGAGCATATCATGCATTGAGTTTCGACTTTCATACGCTATGATATTTTTGGGAAACTCCAGTGACTATTTCAGAGCATTTAGAGCACAGAAAAAATGCATAAGAACTATGTACGCAATTTTAACTGATTCATGCAGACTGATTTTTTTTTTTTAAAAAAAATCTCAATAACCCTTCCCACTTTATACATCTTACAATGTCTCTCGTTTATTAAAAAGAATCCCAACACATTTCAAGAACTAGAGATAAAACATGACTATCAAATATCAAATAAAAACAAAAATAATGAGAAATTATGTTACACACAAACTGTATATTTTAGTGCCGGCTCCAATAATATCAGCGCCCTGTTTGAAAGTAAAAAATGCGCACCCTCACTCCTCTACTTTATCGATATTGAATAAGGATTTTTTTTATTATTTCACAAGAAAAGGTATAAGAAGAGTACAAGCTTTGGTCGATTTCACGGCCTCGCAAATGTCTAAATTTTTACCTTGCATCGATTTACTCACAACGTGAATGTCGAGCGAAACGAGAAAATCAAAATTTTTGAGTTGTTTGATAAGAGTAAATGCCTCATGAGAAATTTCGGGATTATGGCGATTTTCGTATTCTGCAAGAACAAGAAGTGCATTGTGAATTTCACCAATTTGAAAAGAAACAGTTAAACGCTTGATACTTCGCTTCCCACCCTGTGTCACTCAGATGTTTTAAGACTACAGATTCTACTTGGGTAACTAAAATTTCCCAACGATGTGTTGAAGCAACAAATAAACTCTCCCTAAAATACCAAATAGAGAAATGTTCTGTACGGAAGATTTTGCTGCAACACATAATACTAAATTGAGATTATGACAACCGCAGGGTATGAATTATGCTAAAGGATTCATATCGAGAATCTTTTTTTGTACTCCCTGGTAAGCTCTTCATATTTGCACATTATCATAATCCACGGCCTCCTGGTCGCAACGGAATCTCACTTCAATGTTCAATGCCATTTGTTTCCAAAGAATTGGTAATGAAATCTGTAAGTCCTCTCCAAGTTAAGTCATCAATTGAAGTGAACCCCATGAATTTTTTGAAAATTTAAACTGTGTCAAATCAACATAATATATATGTCAATGCTAATCATAACTGTTCAAGGTGACTAATATCCGGCGTTCAGTCAGCAATTATAGCATAATACTTGGATTTTACAATATAGCTGCTATGATTTTATCTTTTATATTTTTGGCTAAAAGTTCACGATTTCTTTCATTCATGATAATATATTTCCCGCAGTAATGAATAGCTGATTTCTCTTTCAAAACCCTATTCATGTGTTCTTGCATGACTGGATCGAAAGTTGCTAGTAAATGTATGAGACCTAAATACTTTCCATTATTTTTAGTGTAAAAATTGTTAGAAGAACCGCGAATTGCCATATTATTTTCCGCGGGGTACAATATAATATTCATAAGCCTTGTTAAAACATTTCACCAATGTTCAGATTCCCTCTCGATCAGCAATTGCTCAGCCGTATCTATAGTTTTACTTGCTTGAAATCTTGATGCTGTTTCTACCCATTTGATCCCTTTTCATGCCTTTGCAGTGTTAACGACAAATGAAACCAGTCATTAATTCTTTGTTTGTAGATTTCGATCAGAGCATCACAACTACAACAGTGTGGCGAGGGTGCAAACAGGAGGAAACATCCTTAGCATAGGTTGATATATCTGTTTCGCGGTTCCTAGTTCTATGTAGCGCATTTGTTGCGATACCTTGTGTTCAATTAGTAACCCGAAGTTGTAACTTTCTGTGATTAGCTATTCATATTTTTTTTTCACTCTCATTGCACGAGTGCTACTTGTTTACGCCTCACTTACTCATTTAATTTTCTACGCCTCCAAATGCCAGCCCCCCCCCCATTTTCTGGCGCCCTGTTCGACGGAACGCATCAAACGCCGGCACTCGTGGGCATATTTTAAAAAAATGTTCTTTTATCAATGACTGTCAACCAATGCAATGTAACAATAGATTTCCTTGTTGTTAAATTCACAAGAGGCTGCCCGAATATACCGCATTCCTTGAGTCACGTATCTTATTGCATTTATATATTAATTCCCCTCAATGAGTTACCTGCCTTGTTTCAATTATAATCATTATTTATTATTGCCATTTAATTTGAATAAGTTAATTTTTTTTAAATTGACGATGTACTTTCATGTATCTTGTGTACTACTAAAATATCTTATAGTGATATCCCGACGCAAAAACTCATCAGGATTTCGACGGAACAGTGCTAAATCAGCCTTTGAATTTCCTTTTTCATACCCAAGTAGTATTCATGCAAAATTGAAAATCCTGAGGCTTCAACTATTTTGCACACTTTCACTTGCCTGTCATTCAACATCATATCGTGGATTCTGTCAACCATTTCACTGCGAGCCATTTCCACAGGCCGTTCCAGACGATGTACGATCCTCATCATTTGTCGAAACTCATTAAACCAAACTGTTGCAAAGGAGCATATTAACCATGAACTGCATCGAGTTCGGTTTCGGTTTAAAACCCTTCAAATAGAAGTTTTTGATGACGGCACGGAACTCTATTTCACAAAATACACAAAACAATTCTTACTCACCCGACCACAAAATTACAACTACTTGACCAATGTCAATCAAAGTTTCTATGTTTTTCTCAGTGCTTACTAAACAACCCTTCAATTTTTTTTATATATTTTTCAGAGAAAAAATATGAAAAAGTGGCCAAAACTCTGGTTTTACTTGTTCAATTTTGTTCATTCTCTGTCAAAAAATATTATAATAAAACGGACATGTTTTTTCAGGGTAACTTTTTGAGATAATCAAGTTCAAACTTTCGTGAAGAAGCGACGACCACACAGATTTTGATCATTATGCCTCTAAAAAATAGTTAAGAATTTATTTGTAACCACAACTTAGCATGTAAAATTTTGTGATAATTCCGAAAATGAAAAGCGTTTCATCGTGGGACAAGTAGAAATAATGTCATTCAATAAAAACTAAGCGTGAGTCGGAAAACAAAATTGCGGATATCACGTAAGATTTTGTATGGAATTTTTTTTGTTGGAAAAGGTCCAATACATATATCGCCCCTAGGCCGTGGTCAGTGAGTTTCAGGACCACCAGGTATACAGAAAACGTCAACATTTTTTTTAATCTTATTATTTTTTGTAGTGTTGGTAATATCAAACGTTAGTTGTTGCCCAACGGTCGACGTTCTCTGTATGTCCATACCCCAAGAAAGGGTTACTCTTATCTCAATCAAAATCAAGATAAAATGTGTAGTTTGAAATCTTATAAAGACTAATCGTATTGTTTATTAAATGGGGCTCCCCATGTCAGTCCCTCGAACACTCCCCTCTCCTCTGTTGACGGATAATAAATTGAATCCAATCATCTACTACAAGATATTAAAGTTTCAGCTTAGCAGGCACGTTGCCAAACTGTTCATTATGTGTGTGTGTGTATGGTGGGGGCTTCATTATTTCGAATTGACATAGACGACGCGAAATCATACCCTTCTAACGTCATCACGAAATCTGATGAATTAAATTTCAACAAATGTTTCATGTTTTCATGTTAATTTATCGAATTAGCTCCCATGGTTTACAGTGGTCACTGTAGTTGTCTTGAACGCGGGAGATTCGGGTTGGAACTAGGGATGGGCTAGTCATCCACGAGTCGAGTCATGAGTCGACTCACGCTTGACTCAATCACGAGTCGAATCATCTTTTTGAAATGGTCGACTCTTCAAAGAGTCGACTTGCGAGTAGCTTTTTTTGTTGTTGTTGACTGATAAAGATAAAAAGGGAGAAATATTTTTCCGGGTGTTTGTTGTTTACTGAAGGAAAATGTTCTTTTATTCTGGTGACGATTGATTGTAACCGAAGTTGGGGACGTTTATTTGGTAGATGCCCCTTTTGTCAATTGGTTTTATTATGTCTTTCTGATCAAATAAGGTGTTTTTGAAAATTGTCACTCGATAAGAGTCGAGATCGAGAGTCGACTCATATTGGTGAGTCGAGTCGAGTCATGTCGACTCACCTACGTGAGTCGAAAATCCCATCCCTAGTTGGAACCACGACAGAGGTGAAATATGTGGTTTGGATATTTCGGGGCCCACTCAGCCTGGTGAGGACATTAAGTGGCTATGGAGTTTTATGCGCATAGCGATCCGATGCCAGTATTTTGTAGATAAAGTTGAAAAATTCAAAGTAATTGGATATTGTGAGAACGTTTTGAGAGGACCTTTGTCTGCTGGATACGGTTGTAGGAAGTTTGATTTAACACTTGATCAGATCTTATAATTGTAATAAAACAGGCGCTGGTCTTTATCGTTCGGAACGTGTGCACTTCCTATTTCATTTTATTTCCAAAAATGATCTGATCCCCTCTTAGGAAATCTCTTTGGACTTTATACTGCTAGCAGTATAAAGAGAAATTATATTGCCAGACCTTCATCTCTGGCAATATAATTTCTCTTTTTTATGTTCCTTGTCATGTTCGAAATGTCGTATAGTACTTCCCTATCTTAGTTCGGCATTGGGCAGAGACTCGGTGTCTCTGCTTTACTGATACTTGTGATGAAGTTTTGCTAAAGTTGATTAGGTGTTGCAGAGGGAGCTAAGAGTCCCTCAAACAATATTTTGTTTCTAGAAGGACAGATTTTTTTATTTTTTATTTATTTTAATTATTTTCGTCCTTCGACTTTTTCATTTTAGAATTTCTTTCTTTTAAACAAAATATAAAGTCTTCAAAAACATTCATATTAATACAAAGCAATTGGATAAAAATGGATATTGGGAAATATCTATGCAATGCTGCATTGAACACCAAAGTGACATAATAACGCCAGGAAACAGAAACAATTTTTCTTTGAATGAATTTTTGTCGGTTTATTTGTTCACATTCCACAATACCTCCCAAAACCTTAGTAGTATGCATAGAAAGAAGTATAATGCGTCGACATTAGCAAATGTTCAAAGGCTTAGCATTCCAATGTCGTGATTTATTTGTGTCCCTCTCACCCCACTACCCTCAACAAAAGACCTACATTTTTGTTTAAATCAGTTTTGAGGCTTATTATTTTCCCTTACGGGTAAGCCACGTTTTGGATAATCGGCTCTCTACTGCATTTACCTAATTAAGAAATTTGAATTGCATATCTTTTACTACATATATAAATTAATACTGTCTTCACTTAACTATAAAATATCAATATCAAGTGAAGATATAGTATATTAATACTTGACATAGAATCCCAATTTAACAAAATTAACATATATAAAGTTTTAACTAAAAATATATTTGTGTTAAAAAAGTATTTGGTTGAAAAGGGATTTGTATTCGACAGTTCGGTTCTTGCGAGATATAAAACGTCTAGAGAGAAGGCTCTCGCTAGGTTTATCTCTGGTGGGTTCTCGAGCGGCCCTGCTTTCTACCGCGAAGACTGGAAAATTTATAACTTTAAAAACAGGTCCAACATTACGAGACTGACGATCCACGGTTTCCACCACAGATTATGTACCACTGAAAGATATCACGATCTCTCACCGAACTGTATTTGCAGATTTTGCGAGGGTTCTACATCAAGCAGATACCATATTTTTGAGTGCGACCTTTGTGACGATGAGGAAATATCAGCCATTCTCAGCAATTTGTTTTAGAAGTACGTCATTTTATTTTTATTCATTTTTTGTTTTATTATTATTATCTATGTTACCTTATATTACCTTTATTATACATATCTTAGTTTAATTTTTGTTAATTGTTTAAGAAAATAAAGAAGGCAATATGTTTGCGAAATTAATATAAAAAAAAGTATTTGTGATTACATTTCCGATCGATCAATGCAAGGCTAAGTATAAATTTCACGATTTTGCTTTAATTTTACTCCCTTGTATGCTGATTAGTAGAAACTGATGAATTGGAGAATTGCACAAGTTGGACGATACGGGAAGAATGAAATTTTAGATCGAACATACACTATACACTTTCAGGGGCGGCCGGAGGAAGGTCAACGGAAAGAAAATAGGCCATAACTTTTTGATGGCTAAGCAAATTCGAATTTCTATTTCGCCAACTTAAAAACAAAAAAGGGCTGATTTTTTTTTTTCTCAAACCCACGCAAGTGCTTGAAATTTGAAAAATATGAAACTGATGGAAACTGCATGCTAAATTTTTTAACATGAAGATATATGGAGGCACAGAGTGGACATGTCGAACCTTATGCTGTTGAATACTCGTGTAATTGGTATCTTTTTAATTCTGTTAAAAAAAACGCAAATTTTTAAGTCATTCATGTTATCTACGAATCTTTTTTCTTGCAAAACGAGAAACAAAACCTAATAACTATCTGATCAGAGAAAACACGTGGAACAAAATATAACATTCATATGGCATCAGTTTCATATTGAAAAAATCTTCCATTACACATTTCAAGCACTTGCGTTTGTTTGAGAATAAAATATTCAGACTTTTTTCTGCATAGTAACATGAGTTTTAAAGCTGGCGAAACAGACATTAATATTTCGTCAACCATCAAAAATTTATGGCTTATTTACTGTCAGTTGACCCTCTTGTGGCTACCCCTAAAAGTGTAATGCACACGATTTCCATATATAGGAAAAACGCTGAAATATTTTATTTGGAATCATTTTTCCCCGCACCAATATAGCTCAGACAGTGTAAATAAATAAGATATATTTTTTGGAACTCAAAGGGCGCGTTTCTCCCTTGGAAAGTATTTTTTTATAGAGTTCCCTCCCCCCCCCCCCCCCCNCCCCCCCCCCCCCCTAAAATGGTGCATAGAATATGCGGTTAACGTATGTACATATATACAGTGAGGACAAACATAATATGGAGATATATACAGCGAGGACAAACATAATATGGAATTGCGGAGAGAATTAGAAGTGGATCCTTAAATTAAGGAAAAATGAGGGTATTTTAAAATCTGTATTACTTTTGATTTATGACTGAGAATAGGAAATGGAATTTCAATTCTTGATTTCAACTTAACAAATAATGTGGCAGAGTTATATACAGCGAGAAAAAAATAATATGGAATAAGCATGGAATTGCGGAGAGAATTAGAAGTGGATCCTTAAATTAAGGAAAAATGGGGGTATTTTAAAATTTGTATTACTTTTGATTTATGACTGAGAATAGGAAATGGAATTTCAATTCTTGATTTCAACTTAACAAATAATGTGGCAGAGTTATATACAGCGAGGACAAACATAATATAGAATAAGCATGGAATTGCGGAGAGAATTAGAAGTGGATCCTTAAATTAAGGAAAAATGAGGGTATTTTAAAATCTGTATTACTTTTGATTTATGACGGAGAATAGGAAATGGAATTTCAATTCTTGATTTCAACTTAACAAATAATATAGCAGAGTTATATACAGCGAGAAAAAAAAACATAATATGGAATAAGCATGGAATTGCAGAGAGAATTAGAAGTGGATCCTTAAATTAAGGAAAAATGAGGGTATTTTAAAATCTGTATTACTTTTGATTTATGACTGAGAATAGGAAATGGAATTTCAATTCTTGATTTCAACTTAACAAATAATATGGCAGAATTATATGCAGCGAGGATAAACATAATATAGAATAAGCATGGAATTGCGGAGAGAATTAGAAGTGGATCCTTAAATTAAGGAAAAAGAGGGTATTTTAAAATCTGTATTACTTTTGATTTATGACTGAGAATAGGAAATGGAATTTCAATTCTTGATTTCAACTTAACAAATAATATGGCAGAATTATATACAGCGAGGACAAACATAATATAGAATAAGCATGGAATTGCGGAGAGAACTAGAAGTGGATCCTGAAATTAAGAGAAAAATCGAAGTATTTTAAGATCTGTATTACTCATACTTTCTATTTATGCCTGAAGATGGAAAATGGTATACAATTCCTGAATACAATTAAAAAAAATGTTTAATACCAATCCGTGGTCACTGAGATTTACTAACCAATCGCAATGAAAGGCATTCATTTATGAGTAGGATGGACAAAGAGTAAATTGGGGGGAAAAAAGGTTTTAGTAATAGAAAGATGGTGATAGAATTTCGAATTACCCTATTTTTGTTCCATTATTGTTTCAATTATTAAATGTTAGCCAACGATCATACCACGTTGAATACACCAGTTTCCGTCAGATCACTGAAGTTAAGCAACGTCGGGCGTGGTCAATACTTGCATGGGTGACCGCTTGGGAACACCACGTATCGTTGGCTCTTTTTTCCGGCCCAACCCAGCCGGGTGAGGTCAATGTGGGTAGCTGGTTTGCAAGTTTCCAGCGAATGGAGGGTAAAACCCCCGTCTTGAATGACCAATAGATGTTAAAGAGACGTTAAGCCAAATTAAAATAATAATAATAATGAATGGCTACAATTTAAGAGCACAGAAAAATTAGAAACATTATATTTTAACAAATTTAAAGAAATCAGAAAGAATAAATAATGCTTGGCTATTCAAATATAATATAGAGCGATAATAATATTGAAGCCAATATTAAAAAATTATAATCATGTAAATATCTTTGGATGCTTGTGGCCATCGTTCTTTTCTAACAGTCTTGTCATTGGTTCTGATATAGTGAGATTCGGTTTTCAATATTGCTGAGTAGTGGCCAGAAATAATTTCCGTACCATGATGGAATATGGCGGATTTCAAAACGAATCTACTAATTCTGATTAACAAGATTGTTGACGGCAAACAGTTCAACTTGAAATTTGACATTTTGACGCCGGTCTCAGACCGGCGGTCTGCCATAGTGCAAATGTTATTATCAGATATTGGCTGTGATTACCAATTTCATATTTTTCCTGCAATCTGCCACGTGAACAACAGTTGGGACAAAGTGATTCTGGTATAACATTCAAGTCCAGGTATTTTTGCAACATCCCTTTGAGGGTACTCTTTCCTCCAGGCAATGGAAGTTGTATAGGTTCCTCAAATCTGATTTCATGGTTGCATTTTACACACTTTTTTGCATTGGGAAGTGTAAATCTGAACATCCCTTGTATATGAGGATAATTCTGTCCATAAATTCATTGGCATCTTGTTGTTCAGCATAGGAGAATGGTTCTCCAATGAAGCTTCTCAAAATTTTGCTGTCCAAATTGTTGGACTGAGAGACAAACGTTTTTGCAATCCGAGTTAGCGGGTAATTTCTCGTGTCCTCCAATAATTGTAGTAAAATTGGCTCGCAATGAAATAAGCATTACAAAACAGAATTTACATAGCAGGATACTCTGATTGAATTTCTTGTAAATGATTTTGTTACTTCCACACTCTGTCGCTTTGTTTTTGTAAGCGCGATTCTTCATAGCTGATGGTAGGAAAGTATGGACAAAAGTTTTCTCTCAAACTATTGTACTCGCCTATAGCTTCTTTGGAAGCTTTACCTTTTGAAGGATCAAAATTCATAATATGAAGCCCTGCTAACGTTGTCACTCTTGACAAAGCGACATATCAAGAACACACGAAGAAAGTGATATTCCTTGACATTTATGTATGGTGATGATGGCATAAGAAACATAAATAAGAAATTGATTTCTTATGATAAACACTCCTGGGAATACCTCAAGCTTGGCTTAAATTCTTTCCAAATTGACAATATTTTTATCCATTTTTATTTGTATAGTCTCAAGTTCCTCGAAAATCATTTACCAGACCTGCTTTAATATCCAAATTTGTTTGAAGCATTACTTTAATCACCATCTCAATTTAGTTTCAATTCCAGCTGTTCTTGAACTGTCATTTTCTAACCTCTTTGCTTTCATCTCTGCCTTCATTTTGTTCCTTTGCTGGCCATCGAAGGTGTCTCCAGCTTAGATTATAACTTCCTCTTCAATTTGGAGGTCTGAGAGTTGGAAGTATTATCAATGTATCATCTGGTAGATCGATAACGCACTTGGCTAGTTCTTTTAATCTGGCATCTGGTCTTGAAGTTTGGATGGGCACAGAACGCGAATTTAACAAATTAACATCATTGTTGTTCAGATGAACTGTACGGAAGCTACCTTTGTCCGACGACAGAGTCAGAACTTTGTCCGACCTTTATTGTGAGTTCATCATAAGTGGACAATTCTTTCCAAATATCAAAAGAGCATGAACAGATTTCTAAATATTTAGTGGATCCAATTTCTTGATAGGTGGTTCTTCCATTACAATAGGTAGTTGGAGAAGATCACCAAAAATCAAGACATGCAAAACAGCCTACCAAAACAGCCTTCCTTTTTCTTACCACTATCAAATACCTCAGTCGGTCGAAAATGAAGATAAAGAAGAGTTGGATTTGAGACCATTGAAATTTCGTCTAGATTGCTGATGATGAGCACAACATTTTTAAAAGTATCTCGTTTTACCTCGAGCAATGAGCACTGTATCCGAGAGAGGTTTATATTAGGATGTTTTACCTAATATAAACCTCTCTCGGATGAATTGTTATGCCTTTAATATTATAAGCGGCAACTCCTGTTGGTGCTTTGAGAGCTAGCATTTTTCCCAGAAAGAACTTTGTTTAAGTTTTTATTGTTTTAATTACGTGTGACTTACCCGTACCTCCAACACCAGATACAAAATGACGCAAGGGTGCTGTAGTATTATTGGGCAGAGTCCATGTAACTTGATCGAAAACACGGTGTTTATCTATATTTAAGGATGAAATAATTTCTTGAAGCTTGGATTCATCAACAGTTACACCATGGCATTTGCGGCTTCGTCCATAATATGATTGGGTGTGTTTGTATTGTCTTTCCCTTCTTTCTCCGCAATTATTTTTTGGACGGCTGTGTTAACTTCTTCTCTAGATTTCCTGAGATATTGCAACCTTTTATGTGTTGCAGAGCTGTTTCGATCGAATCCTCGTTGTCTAAGAATGCACTTGCAAAATCATGTTTGGCACACTTCAGGTCCTCTAGTTTTCTCCATGATTTGAACAAAAGAAGCATGGAATGGAAATACTTTTCAGGCTCCATATTCATATTGAATACATGGTGTTGTATGGTCCTCTTCTTATCTGCTTTCTTTCCTATTTTGATGATGTCATAATTTCTGACAAAATCAAACAAACACATTACTTCAAAATACTCCGGGCGATTAGGATAGTGAGTATCAACGAGAAAAGGACAGAAAATATCCTCCGCAGATTCCTCCATTCTTTCGATGGTTTTCTTATCTTTTAATTTTCTACTGCATGCAATATTGACATCCACCCACTTGATTGTCGTCCCTTGGTCAGTTCCAAACAAAGGTAATCCTAATAAAGTATCTGCATCTTCCATTACTCCACATTCTCTGCTACTGAGGGCTCTCATTCCAATATTCCACAGCTTCTGTTGAAGACTTTTAAGAAAATTCATTTCATCAAATGTTTTCATTGTGTTCTATTTTTCTGCTTTGTCTGGTATTTAGTGACGAAAGCACTCAGAGCACAAGACTTTTCTCCGATGAATTGAATATCCATGTTTCCTTACCATGCTGATAGAATTGCGGGGTAATAATCATTTATACATTCTTCTCGTTTTCTTGGTAAATCATATAATCCGGTTTTGGATAATAATCTTCTTGCTTTCAGCTATAGACTGAGATACAGCCCGCAACATGGAACTTTCAGATAAAGATCGAGGGAACCCAAATCTACACACTTTGATGTATCCGGTAGAAGTTTTCTTTGTCCTTATGCAGTAGTTATTATGAAAGTGCGTTTGATACGATCGTATTTTCTCAATAAGGAAAGTAAAATTATTTTCATCCGGTTGTCTACATGTTATAACTTTATTTATAAATCTAGCAATGTCTTAATTTGAATTTTCATTTTCAATCCTGATCAATAGGTGAAAATGCTGCAGTCCGCCCTTCTGATATTCTCGTCTCCACACGAAATGAACTACTTTGCCCAGTGGACAGCTGTCATCATAAAGAAAATCTAACATCGCTTTAGAATTGATGTTAATGAACCTAGATGTGGACACCGAATTCCTAACAATAAGTGCCGACGTGGACTTTCCTGTAGAGTTCTTATTAACCTGCCGTAAGTAAGAATCTAGGTCTGCCCAGTTGTATTCACTGGGGCTAAGAGTAAGAAAAAAGTTACTGGCCCATATCAGGTTATCATTGACACAACATCTGATCTTGTCTTCGTCCACAACTGAGCCGAGTTTCTCAAACGAGCAAATATAGTTCCAGCCCTTCAGTTTCTATCCTTTTCAGACACTGTCCGGCTGTCAGAGAATGTTTGTTTATAATGTTCTGTTTGTGATAAATTCCAGCTTTAGGAGCTCTCATGTTTGCGTCATGAAATAGATAGAATAAATATTGGATATTTAATCTAAACTCGGGATAACTACACATAAGCTTGCATTTCACGAAATCTGCGGCTGCTAAATGTTCCTTTCGTTTCTCGCATAGACCATTTTTCCCGTGTGGAAAAAGATCTGGAAAACACATCAAGTCTAAATCCGCATGACGAGAATCGATTGCCTGCTCCTCCAATCTTAGCATTTGATAGAGATTTGTACTCGTCTCATTTTGTCTCCCCGTGTAGAGCTTTGACGGTAAATTGCTCATAGCATGAGTCAATAGGATCTCTTTCAGTGTTCATTCCTCTAGGTTCTTTGTTGTTTTTATCCTCATCATTTCGATCTTCGTCATCTATGTCATTAACGAAAACATTATGTTCCATTTTTTCTGGCATATTTTTCCTCAGTGATTCCTCACTCATCAAGTCAATATCCTAATAAAGTTTGTTGTGAACTTTTAGCCATTGAAGCGCCGAATAGTGTAAACTTTGATTTTTGATTGCCAGATTTTCTTGGTCTTACTGAGTAGTCCGCGAATGGTCACATACAGTTCTTGGTTTGCTACAATGCCATCCCTAGGATCAGGCAGTTTCCTCAGAGTTTGTTCAGTTGGTAGCGGTATATGAAAAGTACGACCCACCACTTTCTGTAGAAAATTAGAATACGGCTCTCTCCTTCCCGATACACTTCCCATTCGTAAAGCGGTCTGGAATGTTTTATTAGCTCGCTGAATAATGAGCTTTTTAAAATAATGCACGTCAGATATTTCAGTAGGAACTAGGAACGGTTAGAGGTTCAAGATGATTTAGTATGTGGCTGGCATTTTACCCCCTCTAAATTTTAATAAGCAAAAATTGCATACATACTCTCCATGTAAGTTTTTTCTTCCACCGTTCGGAGGAGTTTAAACAATTAAAATTTTCTGAAGGCATTTTTTGGTTAATTCGATTTTTCTACTTTAACTGGTTGTGTTCCGGGGTAACTCAGCCTCATGAGGTTAATTGGGTAGATATTGTTAATTATAGCATATAGCTTGATGTATTGAAGTGACTGTTAAAAAATACCTATTGCCGCTATGATGGCCACAAGATTGTGACATAATAACACAAAGAATTATATATTTCTTTTAAACTCCCATTTCATTTGCATATATAAGTACGTTTTTATATTCGCAGTGTTAATTTGAGTAGCTTCTGTTCAATCGGTTAAGCAAATTCTCACATCATAAAATATTTCTGGCATTGGATTTGGCAGCCTACGACTGATTTGGTTGCTGTTTAATGAAAATATTATTTCCACTAAATTAGGCAGCTTGCGACTGTTGTCGCAGCTCTCTAGTGCAAATAATATTCTAATTGGATTTGCCAGCCTTCGGCTATCGTCGCAGATCTTAGGTGAAAATATTATTCAAATTAGATTTGACAGCCTTCGGATGTTGTAGCAGCTCTATAGTGGAAATATTATTTCAATTAAATTTGGCAGCCTTCGGCTGTTGTCACACTGCAGTGGTGGATATTAACTTTCGCCGCCCCTAGTCAATTTAGAACTTGCAACCCCTATTTTGGCAAGAAATGCGATATAATTTCATTCGTTAGTACTTACTCTGTAATTTTGTCGATTTTTAGAGACAAGAGAAATACAAAAATTAATGAAGAAAACAATGCTCGAAATCTGGTTTATTTTATTTCAATTATTACAGCCCTGTTACTCGTCAAAAACTTATACTGCAAATGTAAACGCAACATCGAGATGATCACGCTCGTATATTTGAAAGCTTCACTGTAGTTAAAGTTTGCTATGTATAATGCGAACTGTACAATATCTTTCTGATTTTCAATCGTGTAAAAAGTGATAAAAATCTATAAACATAGACAGATAGACACTACTTTCATTGCAGCTAAATCCAATAAAATATTTTTTTTCATATTTAGGTTGCTCCATATTTTGCCGTCCCTAAATTCTGTCGCCCTGGGCCATTGCCTATGTTGCTTGTACGGGAAATCCGCCACTGCTGTGATTAAATTTTGTCATATTTGTAGTAATTACATTGTCACTTTTAGATAAGTGACCCGAATTTGAGATTTGGTTTCCTAAAGGGCTCCCAGATGAAACCTCATGAGACCCAAAATTTGTCGATGATATTTTACAAACAGTGTCTGTTTATCTCTTTTAAGTTTCATAAAAATTGAAGTTTTATTGCCAATTTTAGGGAAGTGGCGAGTCACTTGTCTAAAATTTGAGCTTTGTTGAAGTAACTTTATTTTGAAGTAACTTCCCAGAGGAAGTTACTTCTATGAGACTCTAAATTTGTCTGCTACAAAGAGTGTCTGTTTTAAGTTTCGTCAAAATTCGTCTTGCCGTTTGGGTTTAAGAGAGGCGTCCCAAAATGACCCCTTTTGACCCGTAAATCGACCCCAGAGGTATTTGGCAAATTCATGATTAGCACGTTTTCGGACGGGCGGACACACATTTTTCCAAGACACAATTTTTGGAATGTCAAAATTCGTCCAGAAAAGCAAAAAAAAAAAAAAATATATTTTCACCAATACAATTGTTTATTTTCCTATACTCGGTATTCCGTATATGACGAGATAAAGTAAAAATTTCACCCCAATTCCAATACTTCAAACTTATTTTTATAGATGGAAAGTTGTGTGATGATTACAGCAGATTTTTTTAAAATTTCATCCCACTTCGAACCCAAATTACACACATGTACAATTGGGTATTTATTACATTTTGTTTCTCTGGTCGATGTAGTTTATTACCTGTCGCTACAGATTTATTACACTTCAATAATAATTACATAAAGGCTATGAATTGATGCTGTCTATAAAACACGAATGGCAAAGAAGCGGCAGAAGAAGATTAGACCGACGAAAGGGGCAAAATGAAAGAGTATAGTGGAGAAGGGAATTTTAATTAAAAAATCTTTACAAACAAGTGTGTAGGTACGCTTGTAACTAGTATTACAAGTGTGTATAGGTACGCTTGTAACTAGTATGTTGGCATACTCAGAGCAACACATTGTGGCCAATGTTTCAAAAAACAACATTACAACACTATAGCCCGAGTATTATCTCTTGGAAATGAAATTTGCGATAATGTTGATTTCTTTTTTGTTGACTTGAGGGGGAATTACTAATATTTTTGATAATTGTTAAAGTATAACATTTATCAACCCCCCCCCGTTAAGTAATACATTTTCATTTAGGCCCCAAAGTTTATAGGTTTTATTATAATATATATAGATTATCCACACGTATGTAGGTATTTGTTAATATTGTAATTTCCAAAAAAAGCGGGTTCTGTACGTGAAAATTGAATGAACAAATAAGTGTTCAACAGCATTGTTTGGGGTGACGCACCCCAAACAATGCTACAAAATCTCCAAATGTCCAACACACTGTTGCCTAAGTAAGCATAACCAATCTCTGGCGGTGCTTAAGGCAACTTTAAAAAAATATTTTCCGGTTTTGCACCCCAAACAATGAGTGGTATGAATAAAACGATGTAAATGCTGTAATATATAGTAGATTCTATAGTAAATGTAGATTATATAGTAAATGTAGATTACATAGTAGATTCTATAGTAAATGTAGATTATATAGTAGATTCTATTGTAAATGCCATAGTATATAGTAGATTCCATAGTAAATGCCTTCCTCATACTTCGTTTTTATTGCAATTTAATCAATTCTGAAAAATGACTAATAGCCACACTTAGCGCAAATATTCAACCATGTTCGCATTTGCTACCGGCTACCGAGAGTTTTTCGCTGCTGCCTATAAGCGCAATTGTGTATCTAAATTTCCAGTGCCCATAAGCGCAAAAAACCATTGAACAGAAGAGCACATATTTTTATTGTGAGATGTAATAAAAAAGAAAGAGTATAAAATTTTGAAGAGATTTCTTTTTCAATTTTCAATTCTGAAATACTTTATTTATTGGGCAAAAGTATAAAAAGATGATTTGATGTTAAAATGGAAAGCGCCGTACGTATAGGTATTTATAGAGACGAGAGTTTCCAATTTTTTAGGCTTTTTCATCTACTTTTTCCAATAAACTTTAAGCCACCGTCAAATTTTCTTTTATTGATAATATTCCATTGTTAAGAGTTCAAGTAATTTAATTTAATTAATTTTAGTTCCCTTCCATAAAAACGTTTCCTAACCTCTATGGTTGGGAGAAACTAGTGCAAATGTAAGGAATAGTATAAATTGACGTTGCTTTCTGAAATAGAAATGTACAGGAAAAACAAAATATCTGTTCTCTTTTTGGAATTTGGATGCATTTTGTGCAATCATGGGTATTTTTTTATTTATTTTTTTTTCAGTTTTTTTTGTGTTAATTTGACATATTTCATTTGATTGTTTCAGTGACGGATTGTGAAGTATCTCCCTGGGAATCGTGGTCAGATTGTGACACTGAATGTGGTGCCGGTACAATGACAAGAAGCAGAAAAATAAAACAAGATCCAAAAAATGGAGGAAAACATTGTCCCTCAGTTGTACAAAAGAGAGGCTGTCTTGGAACAAAATGTCCCCATAATCCAAGAAGTGCACTCAAAGGTAATCCAGGTTAACAATTTCTACGACAAGAAATACAAAACGAGCATATATATATACTGGAAAAATGGCAAACGACTGGTGGTCATCACTGGAAAAGGGGGTCAACGACTGGCGGTTAACCACTGGAAAAGGGACCAATGACTGATCGCCAACCACTGAAAAATGAGCCAACGACTGGTGGCCAACCACTAGAAAAGGGGCAAACGACTGGTGGCCAACCACTAAAAAACGCGGTCAACGACAGATTTTTTCAATATTTTTAGACTTTTCTAATTAAAAAAAGATTAATAGATCAAAACCATTCCCCGAAACTAAATGATATTTTCTATTAGAATAATCAATATTAAATTTATTGATATGTATTTTTTTAAAAGGTTTTATGCTATTTCGAAAATACAATTTTGTATTTTTTCCTCTTAAGGGGGCAAACAACTAACTAGTTTACCCTATTCTCGTTGAATGATTGCCCCAGCGATCCAATAGGGAAAAACGCGTTTTTAGTTCGTTGCCCCTCAGTTCAGTATTGGAGCAAATTTTTTTGATTGTAATTAATTATTTTCTTGACAGTTTGTCAAGAAATCACCCTCCGGTTAATGAACCAATGGTTCTGTGATCTGATTTATTAAAATAAATTATAGCCTCACTTCTATCTTTGGATAAATACAACGCTTCTTTTTATTCCCGACTAATAGAAAGCACGAGAAGCATACTGGGTTTGGTGCCGTTTTTGGACTTAAAAGTGAAATCTAGAGTTGTTTTTATCCTTGAATGAAAGTTTTTATTGAATTATCATCAATGGGATGTTATATTATATTATTCCTTATTCATCACTCAATGTAAAAGCAAATGAGAGTTATAATACAGGTAATTCATAAGAAAGGACATATTTCGACCAGCACCCTAGTATACCACTGAAGCAATTTCCATGTTTAAGAAAAAGACATGAATTCTAAATAAAATTGATATTTTATATTCAACTTTAATTGTGATGTTTATGCGATATATATTAGCCAACGATCATACCACGTTGAATACACCAGTTCCCGTCAGATCACTGAAATTAGGCAACGTCGGGCGTGGTCAGTACTTGGATGGGTGACCGCTTGGGAATACCACGTGTCGTTGGTCCTTTTCCGGCCCAACCCAGGCTGGGTGAGGTTAATGTGGGTAGCTGGTTTGCAAGTTTCCAGCGAATGGAGGGTAAAACCCCCGTCTTGGATGACCAATAGATGTTAAAGAGACGTTTAGCCAAATTAAAAAAAAATAAAAAAATGCGATATATACGAAAAAAAGATAAAAAAAAATCCTCAAGAGATTTTTTTTTCCCTCAAAATCGACCTTTACCGCCAAAGCGAAGCCGTCTGTACTAGCGCTCCTATACATCGCACAGAGAAAATGTGTGAATTGAAATTGTAGGAAATTCTATTTTCCATGTGTTTCAGTTGGAACATTGTTTTTCATTGTTTTTCTTCGGAAACCATTCTCGAGTTATTTACAAAATACAGTTTTGGCGGCGCTTTTTTTGGCGTAAAAGGGCCGCCTAAAAATTCCCTCTCAGAGGTCAAAAATTCAATTTTATAATCTCCCCACCATACCTAACAACCCCATCAAACAAAATCATATATTGGCTTTAATGCAAGCTGAATTCCTCTCCTATGTTGCGTGATATGTTACATCTATAAAATAAGTAAAATCACATTTCGACCAGCTCTTTTTTTGATCCTTCCACAAAAACGTTCCTCATGATTGATTTATGCATTCGGTATAAAATTAAAATATCTAAAACTTTTATTGTTGTGTATGCCGTATTGAGGCTTTCTTTAGGAAATAGAAACGTAAAAATGAATATTAAAGTTCATTTATGTCAAAATCGGCATTTTACGCCAAAACGGGGCAGTCTGTTGGAGAGCTCCTATACATCCTACAGGAATGCGAATTGAAATATCAGAAAATTCAATTGTCGTTTAAATGTAAAAGTGAGCTATTTGGGAAAACCTGAAAAAGGGGGTTTTGAGCGGCTGACTACTGGACTAAATGTAGATTTTGCTCTTCTAAAGTTTGAAGTCGTTTAGTGATATTTATTATTATAATTTTTTCTGCTGACGTTGACCTTTATATCATAAACATTTTGCAGAAGTTTGTTCTTTAGTGATAGTATTATTTTAAAAAGATTTAGCACCCTACTGCTATTGACGTTGCTCTTTAATCTATATCTATCTTCTATCTATATATATAAAAGAGAAACACACTCACGTGACATCATCGCGATTTCTCCGCACTGGTACGTCCTAGGAGGCTGAAATTTGGCATGTAGGTCGCACTTAGGNCATAAAATATTATCACATTTTTATCACTATTTCTCCGTACAGGTAAATTTTCGGTGGCTGAAATTTGGTGTGTAGGTTCCCTTTATGTTCTAGATGTGTAATAAGAAAGGATTTTTTAATATTCCAACTGGGGCGCCAGCGGCGGGGGAAAAGGTCGCGTCCATAAAATATTACCACCTTTTCATCACTGTTTCTCGGTACCGGTTAATTTTCGGTGGCTGAAGTTTGGTGCGTAGGTTCGCCTTATGTTCTAGATGTGCAATAAGTAAGGATTTTTTAATATTCCAACTAGGGCGCCAGCTGTGGGGGTAAAGGGCGCGTCCATCAAATATTATTACCTTTTCATCACTGTTCCAGCGTACCGGTAAATTTCCGGCGGCTGAAATTTTGGTATGTGGGTTCGTTTTATGTTCTAGATGTACAATAAGAAAGGATTTTTTAATATTCCATCTACGGCGGCAGCCGCGTGAAAAAAAGTCGCGCACATCAATTTTGACCCCGGTAATTAGTGTATACGCGCTATACTTCAATCGGACACGGTGACTACTGAAATGTTTAAAATAAGAGCTAAATAAATTCATTTTTTACATCTTCACGAATTTAAGTGCATTTTATCTGATCAAGCGATATCCCCTGAACTGCCTAATCTAACATGCCCCCAACTGGGATCTATGAAACCTTCCTGAAAGTGGAAGCGGCGGGTGCCCCAGTTCGTATATTTAAAAACTCTTTCTTAGTGCGCATCATTAGGTATGCTAAAGAGCCGTAACCCCATCACAATAGTAAAAGAAGGTCGCGAAGAAAAAAGTTTGGGAAGCTCTTCGAGACCCCTTTCCAATAGTTTTATTTCTTTCGGCAGTTAATTTATTATTTTTAAATCTAATCTTCAGATTTGGACATTAATATTTATCCTCATTCTTCTATCAGCTTTTAAAGCCCGTAGCGAAGCACGGGTAAAACAGCTAGTAATAGTATAAGCTGAAAAAGATTTGGCAGCTTTCAGCTGTGGAATTTGTATTATTTTAAAAAGATTTGCCAGCCTCCGGCCGTGGACATTGTTCTTTAGTGATAGAATTATTTTAAAAAGATTTGGAGCCTACAGCTATTGACGTCGCTATTTAATGATAGTATTATTTTAAACAACGAGGGGGCTTCACCCCTGCTTGCTTCGCTCACCAAACCCCACCCAATACTCCATCACAATAATCAATAATAAATGTTTAGAAACAAAAAATATAATAGTGGGATAAAATCATGTGTAACATTGGCAGAGTTTTTTATTCTTAGAATCATACAAGTTACTGGCTGAGTAGGCTGAAACATATATGAGTTGCAGATTTGCCACAAAATTTCTACAAAATAGCACAACTTGTCAAATGTAAAACTTGGGTGTCTGTGCATACTAAATTTTTATCAAAATCAGACAAATTTTATGTTTTTTCATTTGTGGGACCTGGGAGGGTGGTATTCTGACTAGTAGCTGAAAACAGTGATAAATCGAGTATCTTTAGTTTTCGTTATCTTTTAAAAGCGATAGTCAAATTGAAGGAGCTTATTTGGCCCACTGGCGGGCCTCTGACAAAGACGCACCCACATGGGCCTATTTTTTTCTCAGAAAAAGATGCCATAGTTACGGCATTTTAAATTTCATCAAATTAGTTATATGGTTTTGATTTTAGAGATTTGGTCCAATTGCGACGTACTTAGTCCTGAACCGAGGGGAAGGGACTCTGTATAACAAAATTACTGAACTGTTTTCTTTTAAAAGGGATTTCCATTTTAAGGAGCTTGTTGGACCCTTATAGAGATATACATTCGCGTGAGATCATTTATTTTAGATAAAATGATTCCATTATTACTGATTTTAGATTTCATCAAAATTGGTTTTGTGTTGTTTGGATTTTAGAGATTCGGTCCCAAAATAGCTGTTTGGGGCGCTAGAGGCGGCCCTGAGTGTGATATCGAGAAAAAAGTTTAGGTAGATGAGAAAAATATCGGTCAGGCTTTTTGTCAATAGATGACCAATACCTGTCCTTAATTTCATTAAAATCGTACCAGCGGTTTGGCTCCCAGAGCTCTACACACGATTCCGTACGTACGTCATACGTGGAACCGACATATCGGTTTTTTGACCCCCATGGCTCCAAATATTTCCAAACTTCAAAAATTATCCAAAATAGTGAAAATATGGCCCAAAAACAATAGGAAATGACATATTTGAACTTTATTTCGGGTTCCCGTCAAACGATTTTTTAGGCCAAATATTTTCAATTTTTTTGTACGATTTCAATACTTTATCTTCTATCGGAAGAGAAAGTTTTTTTTTTTTTTTTTTTTTTTTTTTTTTTTTTTTTTTTTTNCTTTGGTTTTTTTTTTTGTCTTAACGTCTCTTTAACATCTATTCGAGACAGGGGTTTTACCCTCCATTCGCTGGAAACTTGCAAACCTACCCACATTGATCTCACCCAGCCTGGGTTGGGAAGGAAAAATAGCCAGCATCACGAGGTCGCAAACCCACATGGTACAACCTTACTGGACGTTGCTTAACGTCAGTGAGCCAACGAGAACTAGTGTATTCAACGTGCCATAGGCGTTGGCTGGAAGAAAATGTAAAAAGCAAAAGAACAATTTTTTCATTTCACACTGAGTTCAAAAAGTGACAGGTTTAATTTAATGCCTTATTTTCTCGCAAGATGAAAAACATGCTATTTGAATATTATTTTGTATTCAGTATAAAATGGAAAGCTAATTAAATTTTAGAATGTAGGTACCTACCAATAGGATGTCTAATATAAAATTGTTAAATAAAATACCTCTTTTTTTTTTTAAAAAAAAAAAAAAAAAAAATGGAAAATCGAAACGTGAAGATCGATATTCTGAATCGAAATATAAGTATCGATACGAAATATCGGTAGAATCGAAACGAATAAATGAATTTTTTTCCCATCCCTATTACAATGGAGTCATGAACCCCTAAGCATCGTGCATTTGTTGTAGAGAAAGATTCGTACAACCAGATTAGATCACGTGCTTGGTTCCTATGTTGCAATAAATCCAAAATTTTAAAAAGACTGATTCTGCATTTGATTAGAGACCTTAAGGCATAAGAATACATGAAAACGTCGAATTTGTGCCACATGCAATGCAACAGAGTCCTCACTGATCTGCAAATGTTTTCCACAAATGATTCATACCTATCTTCTATCTATACATATTATAAATTAAATTTACTTTTCGCGTCTGTATGTCTGTCCCCCCTCCACAAAAAAACATAAACCGAGACCCCAGTAAAATTATCAGAATTCAGAACTCTACAACCGGCCGAGTCACGATCGATTTTTAATGAGAAATCATAGAATACTACTGGAAACAGTAAGAGGTATAGAACAATTTGTACAAAAGCGATTAGAGCCGATATAATTTAATTGAATTGAAGTAGTATTGGGTTAGGTTCCAAAAACAATAAAATGCGTGTTGAAGTCTACCCAGCCTAAACTCATTTTCCGAATTTTGGCCAATATCTTAAGATTGGTCGCGACAAAATATCAACCCAAAGCGAAAAAGTTTTGGGTGACATCTTTATCCTTCATATTTTGCAAAATTGTTACTAACCAATCCAAGGTTACAAGATCGAATCCGGGATCGGCCAAAATAAAATTTAGACAATACTAATTGTTTAGCCAAAACAGTAAGAAATATAGACAAATTGATGGGAATGGATCCCCCCCCCCACACACATACACACAAAACCATAGACATAGACCCCAGAAAAATTGTCATAATTCAATACTCTACGACCGTTTTCGAGTTACGGCCGATTTTCCGATTTTTGTATGGGAAATCATAGAATACTATCAGAAACGGTAACGTACCCCTCCAAAAACATATACTGAGACCCCAGAAAAATTATGAAAATCAAAACTATACGACCGTTTTGGAGTTACGGCCGAATTTCTGATTTTTTTTTTTATGGGAAAGGGTATAAACTCAGCAGGCTTGAACACGCGTTTTATTTTTTCGAAACCTAACCCAAAACAAACGTGTAGATAATATGTAATCTATGTGTTGTATGCTTAGATGGCGTTTATAGGGTAATGTCTCGGTGATATGAGTACTACTGTAAAAGTCAGATTTATTCTCATTGTTTCTCTGATCTTATCGAAACGAAGTTCCGGTACGCATAGATATATCGAACTATAGTATTGTGAAATGTAGACCTCACTCGAATAATATAGGTAAATTAAAGTTTTGATAGAGCCCGAATTCTTTTAACATCTACATCTAAAATAATAAAATTTTACATAACGATAGATACGATAGATGTATACCTATGTATCAGCCAATGTTTAGCCAAAACTGTAAGAGATATCGAAAAATAAATGTGAATGCCCCCCCGTCCCCCCCCAAAAAAAAAATCACAAGCTGGAACCCAAGGAAAGTATCAAAATTCAAAAAAGTCAAACTGTTTTCGAGTTACGGCCGTATTTCGGATTTTTGTATGGGAAATCATAGAATACTATTAAAACGGGAACTGACTCTAAGGCGCCATGCGAAATGGGCGTAGCCTGATTTACTGTCAGGCTACACCCGCTTCGCAAATCCGAAATTTGTGTGTACCTGTGTGGTAGGGGTTGTCTGTTACAATACCACAGTCCAAACGGTAGCAGATAGTTAAAAATTTATGGAATGAACCCGCCAAAAATTATGGTCTACGACCCCAGGAAAATAAGCTAAAATAGGTCAAGCCGTTTTCAAGTTACGGCCAAATTTCTAATTTATTCACAACAATCGGACAGTCTAGGTTCGATATCTTCAATTTTGTCGCCACAACATATCAACTCAAAGCGAGAAAGTTTTAGGTTAGTCCTTATTTTAGGACATTTTCTGCAAAGGCAAGGCCAGCCATTCCAAAGCTACGAGTTCAAAACAGGAAACGGGTAAAATAAAATTCAGAAAATACTAAAAAGTCAGAATGGCCATATCTCTTGGCAAAACGTTTATATCTTGTTTTTTTAAAGATTGCACTATACAGGGTGGACAAATTCGAATACTCCCCCATCCCCCCCCAAATTCTATTGTCCTTGAAAAACACAAATTGCAATATAAGAATCGCAGCGAAACACGGGCGAAACAGTTATTGTCTAATAAATCATACATCAAAAATTCAAAATATATTCCTTTATTTCAAACTAGCTGTTTCGCTCGTGCTTCGCTACGATTCTTATGTTGCTATCTTTGTGTTTCAAGGACAATGAAAATTGGGGGGGGGGGGGTATTGGTTTGTGTCCACCCTGTATATCGCAACCTTTAAAAATCAAGATTTAAACGTTTCACCAGGCGCCTTAGATGCACTTCCATTCTTACTTTTTAGTATTTTCTAAATTTTATTTTACCCGTTCCCGGTTTCGAACTCGTAACTCTGGAATGGCTGGCCACACCTTTGCAGAAAATGTCCTAAAATAAGGACTACATAGCCACCTAAAACTTTCTCGCTTTGAGTTGATATGTTGTCGCGACAAAATTTAAGATATCGGACCGTGACTGTCCGATTTTGGAGAAGAAATTAGAAATTTGGCCGTAACTCGAAAACGGTTTCACATATTTTAGTTCTGATAATTTTCCTGGGATCGTAGACCATGATTTTGGGGGGGTCCATTCCCATCAATTTTTCGCTATCTGCTACCATTTGGGCTGCGGTATTGTAACAGACAACCCCTCATAGGTACACACAAATTTCTGATTTATATATTAAGATAAAACAAAAATTGTAGTTCTATCTGAAAAATATCATGTGTAGTATCATTCTTAAAATCATCAGGGTGACGCACCCTGTATAAAAGATGTTCCGTTAACTGGTCACAGGCATTCTTTTTCCGCGTTTGTTAAACAATAAATGAATTTATTAGGATTTACTGGGAAATGTGCACTTTTGAAAATTTGGGAAAAAAAAAAAAAATGGGACTTAAATCATACCAGGAAGTAAAATTTCATAACCTTCACACTCGTATTTTGAACTTTTATATTCATTTTGTGCGGTTTAAGATGATATAATTTTCCATATTTATTGTTCCACGTAATGAGTTGTTTGAACTTTAATGAATATATTTTTAATTTTGCTGCTATATCTTTAATGAATATATTTTTAATTTTGCTGCTATATCTTTAACGAATATATTTTTAATTTTGTTGCTATACCTCAAATAACACGTCCTGGTAAGATTATTTCAGAAACTTCCCCAAAATCCAAAATGTGAAGCAAGTAAAATTTTCAAAACTAACCAGGCAACTAAAATTTTAAAAAAATTAACTTTTGATTAGATTTATTGTCAATTTTTTATATATTTTAGAAAAGATAAATTTTTTAATGAGCATTTAAAACTAGAACAATTTTCTTTTATAGAGGTTTTGCCATATGAATAGGGCTTCCAATCCCGCAAATGCGAGATCCCGCGATTTGCAGGATCCGCGAGTTTTTTGCGGAATTTGCAATCTGCGGGATCCGCAAGCTCCAATCCCGCAAATCCCGCAACATTTTTTTTTTTTAAAAAAAACATGACTTTAGGTANGTATTTTATCATTTTTACTTTCCTTATCCTATAAAAAAGGAAAGTATTGTAATGGGCTGAAATTTTCGATGTCGAGGTTTCAAAGCCAAACACGTTTTGGGGTCCCCAAAGCAAAATTTCCCCCGTTTCAGCCATTGGTCCGTGAGTGTGTCTGTCTGTCCGTCTGTCTGTGAACAAAATATCTCAAGAACGACAAGTGCTAGAGTTTTATGCTATGAGCGGCAAAATAAGCTTTTGTTGGAAATCGTATGTACCGTTGGCGTTTTTTTTTTTTTTTTTTTTTTTTTTTTTTTTTTTTTTTTTTTTTTTTTTTTTTTNTTTGGCTTAACGCCTCTTTAACTGGTCATTCAAGACGGGGGTTTTAACCTCCATTCGCTGGAAACTTGCAAACCAGCTACCCACATTGACCTCACCCAGCCTGGGTTGGGCCGGAAAAAGCCAACGATACGTGGTGTTCCCAAGCGGTCACCCATCCAAGTACTGACCGCGCCCGGACGTTGCTTAACTTCAGTGATCTGACGGGAACTGGTGTATTCAACGGTTTTAAATCACTTTTTAGTGGTTTTCGCATATCCTGCTAAAAATGAAAACGGTAATAGCTAGAACTTTAAATTTGGTGCCTAATAATATACATATCAATTTCATACAAGAAATTGAAAAATACAACTTAGGATGAATTGTAATATATTGTTGGCCGCTAATTAGAGTTTGAAGGCCACTTTTTGGCGGTTCCGCCTAAAACCAGAATAGAAAGAGCTAGAACTTGAACTTCGACCAATGGCTGAAACTCGAGATTTGGGCTCTGGGGATCCCAAATGTGTTTTGGCAATGAAAACTCGACATCGAAAATTTCAGCACATTACAATACTTTTTCTTCTTTTTATAGATGACGAAAGTCGTGTGATGTTCACACCAGATTTTTATAAACACTCGGTTGATTGTAGTCAAAGTGAGGATGATATATTAGCCTTTCAGAAAAAAGATCAGGCAAATATATGTAAAAGCAGTTAGCGTAGATGGTGCATGTATTATGAGTATATACCTACCTACTGAGAACTTTCCTCCTTATAATATTAAAAAATGAGGAATCCCGCGGTATTAAGCTCAAATCCACCATGCGCGATTAAAAATCATAACAAAAGTCCACAATCAACTGTTTTTTTCCACCTTTACCTCCCACCCTTTCTTCGAAGTTTGGAAAGAAATATTAAATCCATACCTGACCGGGGTCAGATTTTTTTTACCTTATCTGTGATTTTTCTGCTTATTGTATTTTTGACGCATTACTGGATGTTTTTTACGTACCCCTCGGGGGGGAATCTCGATACGCGTATATTTATCCAAAATATGCGTGTCGAATAATATCGAGAGTATCAGAGAGAGGAATTCTCACAAAAAGAATCATTAAATGCGATAAATTATCAATCTATAGGCTACCATTTGTGCTTAATGAAAAGTTAATTATTGCACTTCAAATTCATTTCCCATGACTTCGCCGAATGATGAGTACGTGTATGGGACAACATGATGTCAAAAGATGACAAAAAGTGAATTTTTGATTGCTTTTAGAAAAAATCGACAATTTTCGAAGTGTTATATCTTGGGATCTACTAAAGCTACGAAGCTGAAATTGGTCTCAAATGATGGCAAATATTATTTACTAACAAACTAGAGTAAATATTTCCGTGTCTTTAACAGTTTCGAGTTTTTTTGAAAATCCGAAAAAATCGAAAATGATTTTACACTAATCGCATCATATAGATACTATTTCTATATGTATTTCAGCCATTTTTGGTAATGTCGCATATATTAGATAAACGGCCCAGTGTAAAAAATCCGATTTCGTTTATTTTCACATAAAAAGAATACCACTGGTCCTAAATCCTCCCCCATGGGCTTAAATGACAGATAACTAAATAGACTACAACTTCCTTGGATTCCTCCAAGGAAGCAAATATTTAGCTATTGGAGCAGATATTTAGCTCAAAATGTGGCTCAAAGTAAAATTTTGTGATTTTTTCGAAGTGCTATATCTCTCGATCTATTGATGTCATTGAGTTGCAATTGGACTGAAATTGTGGAAAATTTAGTCTAAATAAAGAAACAATAATTATTTCCGTACAATTCACGGTTTTTGAATTTTTTTTGGAAAATCTCAAAAAAGTCCGAAAAAATCGAACATTTTCGACGACCCCGCGGCGAGCACATGTCTCTTGAAATAGGAAACTCGGATTTACACTGCTCTCATGTATCCCAAAAACATATTAAAAACCAGAACTACGCCATTTTTTCTACCTTCGCCTTTTTTTTATTCTCTTCTCAGATGTTTCTCAGATGACTAACTAGACTATCTTTATAATTTTTATAGTCAACTGAAGATATAATATTATGCCTGCCTTTTTATAGTTTTATTTGATTTATACCTAGTATTTTAATTGTAGGGAGTGTTACTTGACGGTCCTAAGCTCGTGTAAATACAGAAGGTTTGGTGTTAGGAAGAGCTTCAGGCCTTTAAAAACTCTGTTCCAAACCAAAGATGAAAAGTTATCAGCAAAATGCAGTCTCTATGAATACTGTGAGAAGCAAGCGAAGGTTACATTGCCAGGAAAGGTAGAATTATGGAGAGCAACGCAAACCCCAAATATATAGAATTAGGAAAGGTAAAGTTAAAGAAGAAGAAGTATCCCAATGAAACCAAGTAGACACACAGGCGTCCAAAGGGAAATCGTAGTGTAAAAACTCTAGAATTCACTTCGTTCAAATTGAAAGTAGTAGTCAAGTCAAATAATTTTATTTTTCAATTGGGAGAGAAACATTAATAGTGGAAGTGTACCTATTATGTATGGCAACTGATAATTCTGATATGACGTCAAAGCAAAATGAAATAAACTACACTCACATAAGAGAGAGAGAAAAAGTGCGTTACAAACATTTTTTTTCAAGAAGCAATCTCATTCTGCAGGGTGCACTCAAACAACTCCTTATAATATTAGGGCGGCCACCCTTTGGAATCTGACGCTACTACGAACGACTTCAAGTGACAAACTCCGGACGACCGGGATATATTATAACAATTGCATTGTATCTTAATTCGAATCACCTTTCAATTGGCTCCAAAAAAACGCAACAGAGTTAAAGGTGCTTTACTATTTAGAATAACAAGTCACCTTACTTATTAGGGTATCAATGTATATATATAATATATGTATATTTTTAATTTGGCTTAACGTTTAGTCGGTAGATACACGTCCGTCAAGAGTAACCAAAGCTGCCGACTATATTGACACGAACCAGAGTTTATAGGTATGAAGATCCACTTTTTTCTGCAACTTCCAGATGATTTTTTGAAAATTTTATTTTATATTCTCAATGAGCCATGGTAATAGAACGTGTTTCCCACAAATACGTTGATTCTACGTTTTTTTTTAAACATGTTTCCCAGACACGTGTTTCCAACTTCATAAAGAATTCATATTTTTTTCAACCAAAACTGCAGTCAAGCCTACAGACAATTCTACTTATCGTAGTAAGACGGTTGTGGTTTCATGGCACAAAGTAAAGGCCATACCTAGCCAACGATCATACCACGTTGAATACACCAGTTCCCGTCAGATCACTGAAGTTAAGCAACGTCCGGGCATGGTCAGTACTTGGATGGGTGACTGCTTGGANTTTCCGGCCCAACCCAGACTGGGTGAGGTCAATGCGGGTAGCTGGTTTGCAAGTTTCCAGCGAATGGAGTGTATAATACCCCCGTCTCGAATGATCAATAGATGTTAAAGAGACGTTAAGCCAAATTAAAAAAAATTAAAAAAAAAGATTACGAGGGGAGGCTGATTGATAGATCTTTTATATTGATATGAGGTGTAGCCACTAAATCATAAAAAAAGTGCGATCATTAATTTGTTAAATAAAAATCAACTTACCTCTTAAATTATATGCGTTATACATTCTTCACTATATTGAAACAAATAAATCATAAAGTTAAAAATAAATTGAAGTACTATTCAACAGATGTTTAAATATTTTCAAAAATATCTGCGACGCAGAAAGGTTATAACAAAGATAAGACCAAAAGCAAGATGGAGAAGTCCCAATGATAGCTAACCCAAAGGAAAGTCTTTGTGATGCAAAACAAAAAAAAAAAAAAAATAGTNAAAATAGTTGTCCTATTTTTTAATTGAAATGGGTTTGTATTCAAATTTAATTGCTTTCGGATTTGACTATTTTTAAATTTTGAACTAAAACTTTTTGGCTTTAATTACGTCCATTAATCACATATATCTTAAGGTCTAGTTTATCTTATATAATGATGCAAGAAGTGTATTGCAAATTTTCTCATTCCTCTGAAGGAACTGTATTTGAAAGAAATGTTTTACTTTTTTGCTAAAATCTTTCTTTTCACTGTATTTAAAACCACAGAAAATTAATAAGTTTTGACTTTGTCAACTTACTAGGTACACTGTTGGAAATCTATACTTGCATCCCCAAAATGTAAAATTTGATGATTCAAGTAAGTAAGAGAAACGTTTTACACAAGAAGTGAAATTTTATATCAAAAGCTCAAAACAGGAACTGTTATACTGGTTTACAAGGTGCGACAATTTCAAAATTTCAAACTTATTAAAAAATACCTATTAAAAAGAAGAAAAAAAATCTTTTAATTATTGGGTCCTTATATTCTTCGGCCATTTTTACCATTCTGGTGTTCGAACCCAGCCTCTTTTTCTATAGGTAGAGCTTTGCAAAGTTTGTTCGGTCTAAAGATAAGATGGGGAGGGGGGAGTGACCGGTCATTCTGAGACACTCTGTACCTCTAAAAAATAACCTGGTTTTTAGAACAAATTAAAAAATATAAAAAAACAGAAAAGTGTTCACTGGTGTAGCAACCCACCCTACGTTTTTTTAACTTCTATTGGTCATTCGAAACGGGGGTTTTACCCTTCGTTCACTGGAAACTTACAAACCAGCTCCCAACATTGATTTAACCCAGCCTGAGTTGGCCGGAAAATTAGCCAGTATTACAAGGGCACGAAAATACATGGTCACCCACTTAGTACAACCACGCTGGACGTTGACTTCAATATTAAGAGTTAGTTTATACCCATACCTATTTTTTATTATAATTTTTTTATATATATTACGCGTGCACCACATAATTATGTCAATGACTTTCAACACCCTGTAAGTTACAATATTATAAATATAAAAGTTCTTTCTTACTTTCGTCCTCCTTTTATATTGAGGTAGGTGTAACCCAGTTAGAGCAGCTACTGGGTACCTAATGGAGATGGGCATGTGTCAAAACTTTCCATTTGAAAAATATGTTTTGAATTTTTCCTAATGGGGTACACATCTGGATGTAATAACAATGACTCATATGATGATCGCTTGATAAGTTCGTGAACTCGGGTACTTCTACTTGTTTGGGATTCCTTGTCTATTACAAGTAAAATATACTAGGTGTGTCCGTGGACAAAAACAGGCGGAGCCATCCGTTTCACCTCGCATTGTCGCGTACCACATAAATTTTAGCATAGTGCTCCATTATTCCGTTAAAACAAGATTTTTTAAGAATACCGCACCTTTCTTGATTGCATTGTGCCGTTGAGTAGTAGGAGAGTTACTTTCGCATTTATATATTAGTATGGAAGTATGGATATGGAAGTATGGATATGGATTAGTATGGATATGGATATGGATGTATACTTCTGTGCTATTATTTTGTGGGCATTAAAGCATTACAATGTATTTTTAACTATCTCTCTAATAACCCGAATCCTCTGAGTTACCCCTAAATACAGTCAGACCAAGTAGAAAATTAAAAAACCCTCTATTACTTTTTGAAGACACATGCATTAATTTCAATGATCAGTCGTCCATTTCTAGTTATCGGTAGTGTTTAATTTCCAGCCTCTTTTCATAAAGGATCTGTTTTGTTTTTAATACCATCCATGGCGAAATTCCGTGAAATGAGAATTACTAGTCCACCCAACTTATCCACAGAATGTCGCTTCTTGTGGCTTCCATCTATTTTCAAATGTCAAAAGATGGCTCGATAATAAGAAATCTGACTCCGATACTCTGAACTTGAGGAGATTATGCTACTTAGAAACAATCGACAGTTCAAACTATCTGGAGATTAGGCTACTTGGAAACACTCGACAGTTCAAACTATCTGGAGATTATGCTACTTAGAAACACTCGACAGTTCAAACTATCTGGAGATTAGGCTACTTGGAAACACTCGACAGTTCAAACTATCTAACTGTGATGAAAGCATTGGAATATCACAGGACCAAGTATATCGAGCTTTAAGGAGATTACGTTGAATAATAAAGAAAATATTAGCGCCCTACTTAAAATCGCTCCTTCCTACCGAGGTACGAACTTATCAATCTACCCTCAAAAAATACAAAGCCACTGAACTGAATGATAAATTCAAAGTATCTGCACTATGACCAAACGCAGAGACTTGATATTTGGAATTTTACAGTTATAAGGAAGGAAAACTCGAAAGTTAAATTAAAAGCGAGTTACCGCCAAAATTACGCTTTTTATCGTTTTTTGATAGGAATCTATAGAATATAACGAAAGATATCCGGAACTAGTCCCTCAAGCAGACATATATTCATTTATCATTGACATTATTGAGTCCGATGATAGCCAGATTGAATTTTTGTCATCATACATCTATTCTTGGAGGCTGAGAAATGACATCGGCCTCAGAACCATGTCACTGCAATATAATTACATCACTATTATAAGTATTCGATTGAATTTTTGTCATCATACATCTATTCTTGCAGGCTGAGAAATGACATCGGCCTCAGAACCATGTCACTGCAATATAATTACATCACTATTATAAGTATTCGATTGAATTTTTGTCATCATACATCTATTCTTGGAGGCTGAGAAATAACATCGGCCTCAGGACCATGTCACTGCAATATAATTACATCACTATAGCTGAGAAATGACATCGGCCTCAGGACCATGTCACTGCAATATAATAAAACCTCACTATTATAAGTATTCGTCTGTTACGGCATTCTCAGTCTTCTTGAGAATGTCGTAACAGACGAAAGTGCTCGTGACTCGCCTTATTATTTGTAGTTGATAAACCATTAATCTACTTGAGAATGTCGTAACAGACGAAAGTGTTCGTGACTCGCCTTATTATTTGTAGTTGATAAACCATTAGTCTACTTCAGAATGTCGTAACAGACGAAAGTGTTCGTGACTCGCCTTATTATTTGTAGTTGATAAACCATTAGTCTACTTCAGAATGTCGTAACAGACGAAAGTGTTCGTGACTCGCCTTATTATTTGTTGTTGATATACTTACAATTCTTTATTGAAATTTGTATTATAAATATAGTTGCAAAACATATATGGATATATTACAAAGTTGATTTCTGTATTATTTTTTACACCATCAGCTCAAATGGACTTGGCCCGTTAAGATGTCACTCTCAAGATATTCTCACAATATCAAGTATGATTTACTTTTCCTCGCGGAAAGATAGAAGTCATTAATGAATTGCAAGAAATTCCGCCTTCGTGAGAACTTATATCAGGACCCCATCAATTATTGGAAATTTTCCGGTTTCCCCCTTGGGCTGAGGTATTGAAATTTTTGTATTAAATACAATTTATCCTGTGTAGAACTCATATTTTGTTTTCATATCATTTTTTTCAATCCCAATCATTCTCCTTTCACTCTTATATTCTTTGCTTCCACTATCTCTTACATTTATTCTTTTCATTTACATTTTGTGTCACTCGTTCATCCACACTCTAGCATACACATCTCTCATTCTCTCCTATACCAGGCAACTCTCTTCCACACACTCTCACTGCATACTTTTCTCATTTCATCATTCCACTTTATTTTAGGTCTAACTCTTTTTCTTTTCATATCTCTGGGGTACCACTCCATGATTAATCTCGTCCATTTTTCATCTTTGGCTCTTACAATGTGGCCAACCCAGTTCCACTTTCTTCTCCAAATTGTTCTTCCTATGTCTTTTATTCGTGTTTGCCTTATCCTTTCTCTTCTTTTCTTATCTCGTAGTGTAATTCGTAACATCTCTCTTTCCATTCATCTCACAGTCACTCTCATTTTCCTCTTCTTTTCTTATCTCGTAGTGTAATTCGTAACATCTCATTCTCTCTTTCCATTGATCTCACAGTCACTCTCATTTTTCTCACCGTTTCTCTGTTTAATAACAACAAAGTTTCGCAACAATAAACTAGACACGGCAAAACACACATAATTAATTCATAACTATCTAATTAATATTGTTGTTTTCTGTTTAGAAACTGCAATGCTTCTGCCTGTAGAACTCAGTCTGACCAGAAAAGTAAATGAAACCGGTGACCTTCGAGCCAACCTACGATTCAGATATCATAAGGACCCGAATGAAGAATTAAGCAAAGAGTGAGTAACCTCAGTTTACGTTCTGTAGCAAGCATTAGAATTAAAGTTTTCATATTGTACATTTACTAGCATCCCCCGATCGCGGCCCCGCCCGCGCATATTTTAAATGATGTATCATGCTATCTCTTTAGCTTCAATAAATTTCTTATGGGGATTGTTTACTTTTCGCGATTTCTAACCCTTATTTTTTTTTTTTGCAAAATCCTTTCTTAGTGCACACTTACATAATGCAATGAAGGTCCCTGCCAAGTTTCAGGTTTGTATTAGCATTAATAGTTTCGGCTCTACATTGATCAATCACACAGGGCGTTGCCTTTTAGATATAAAAAGAAGTTTAGATTTAATTTTGCATGTAACCATTATCATTTAACCTCTCGCATTTGCTTTATTATTTTCAATACTTGGCCTTTGGAATTGTCATGAAAGCAAATCACCTCTCCTCAAAATTTGATTTTTTTTCTGCTTCAAGGTACGTAGAGTCCGCGGTCGGTCGCCACGCCATACAACAACAAGCTCGATCTGATATGACTTGTCGTTTGTCAATTCTTTCGCCCATCACACATTTCTAAGGGTGAGAAGAGAGACGAAGCGGCGTACCCTCCAAAATTCACATTTTGGACTTTTTGAGAGGAATCATAAAAAGAACATTTTGTTTTTTTATCACCAAAGATTCTTTTTATATTTTCTATCACAGGCAAGAATCTAGGTACGTTAAGTTGGCCAGGTCGTGTCGGAATTTCCTTGTTTTCGTGAACTCTATCATTAGTGTTAGTTAGTGCCGTAAATATTATCGATAATGCTCTTCCCGTTACGGAGATATTCAACCTTTCTTCGGACCGGCCAACTTAACGCCAGCCGGGTGGTCATGTCGGAGTTCCTATGTTTTGAGTAGCACCTCCTTCGAACTCGTTTCGGTAGTGCTGGTGGATATGAGAATCTCATCTTTATTATTTTCCACTCGGGTGAGATAAAGATGTACGGTGTTTCTGAACGCATATAAAATCTTTTTTGAGTTGGATGTCAGAATTAAACCAAAATATTTTATGCACATGTTTTTGTCCCGAAATTGAGGAGCGCGGCAGCGCTCCGCCCGCCAAGTCAAATATAATGAGCGTTGCACAAGTGATATATTACTTCACGTCACAAAGTGCACTTTTCAGGCCTCNAGTAGGTAGTCGAGGCCCCCAACTCTTCAAAGTATGTAGTAAAATCTAATTTAGGAAAGTACAAGTAGGTAGTCGAGCCCCCCAACTCTTCAAAGTATGTAGTAAAATCTAATTTAGGAAAGTCAAGTAGGTACACACTACCTAGGAGCTTAATAAAAAAATCGAGTATTCTTTTCTTTATTAAGTTAGCCAAATTGGTTAGTGTAGGTACACTACGTAGGTACCCTCTTACTATCCCTTTGAAGTTTAATCCGTGTTTTATCGATGTTGATATACTCAAAATTTAATTTCACTTTTCTCTACCAGCTGTAGGTACTAGACCAAAAGATAATCAATTTTTGTACTGGCTCTAAAATCTAGACTACTTAGACGGGCGCCGGCCGGAGGGGAGGGGGCCCCGCGGAAGGTTAATTTGGCCATGGTCATGATGCTGGGCACTTTTGCCCGATTATGATGAAATATAGTATATAGGTTACGTTTGGGGATACCACTGGCGGTATGGGCCGTTTTTAGCAGTTTTTTAATATGGAACACTCTATATGACTGATGGTGCGGGTGCAATAAGGCCCTGACCTGCATACCAAATTTCATCAATTCAAGAAATATTTGATTATGGACCACAACTTGGTTGAACTATGTCAACCAAAAATGTATAATGACACCTAAAAGTGTGTGCTAATGTGCCACAACTTGATTGAATGATGACACCTAAAAGTGTGTGTTAATGTGCAACAACTTGATTGAATGACGACACCTAAAAATGTGTGTTAATGTGTCACAACTTGATTGAATGATGACACCTAAAAATGTGTGTTAATGTGCAACATCTTGATTGAATGATGACATCACCTAAAAATGTGTGTTAATGTGCCACAACTTGATTCAATGATGACACCTAAAAATGTGTGTTAATGTGCAACAACTAGATTGAATGATGACACCTAAAAATGTGTGTTAATGTGCAACAACTTGATTGAATGATGACACCTAAAAATATGTGTAATGTGCCACAACTTGATTGAATGATGACACCTAAAAATGTGTGTTAATGTGCCACAACTTGATTGAATGATGACAAAATGTGTGTTAATGTGCCACAACTTGATTGAATGATGACACCTAAAAATGTGTGTTAATGTGCCACAACTAGATTGAATGATGACACCTAAAAATGTGTGTAATGTGCAACAACTTGATTGAATGATGACACCTAAAAATGTGTGTTAATGTGCCACAACTAGATTGAATGATGACACCTAAAAATGTGTGTTAATGTGCCACAACTTGATTGAATGATGACACCTAAAAATGTGTGTTAATGTGCTACATCTTGATTGAATGATGACACATAAAATGTGTGTTAATGTGCCACAACTTGATTGAATGATGACAAAATGTGTGTTAATGTGCTACATCTTGATTGAATGATGACACGTAAAATTTTTGTTAATGTGCTACATCTTGATTAAATGTACAATTTCTCTTTGGAAAACGATGTTGTATTAATATCCCCAACCTTCGCTGGAAAGTGGAATCCATTATTTTCCGCTGAAGATGTAATTTTCTTTTAATTGAAAATATAATCTAATCTGCCATGTTCCGTCCTTTCATCCATCACAACTTCTCAAACTTCCTTACTTCCCTTTCTCCCCACCACTCTTAAGCTACTCCTTATATCCTTTTAACATTTTGTTACACCTTTTTAGTCCCTTTTTTACTTTCCTTATACTATAAAAAGGGGAGTATTGTAATCGACTGAAATATTCTATGTCGAGTATTCTATGCCAAAAGACGTTTTGAGGTGCCCAGAGCCCAAATTCCGCCATTGGTACATGTGTGTGTGTGTGTCTGTGAATGTAATTGCTTGAAATTTAATCTACGCTAGAACTCGAAATTCGGTGCCTATTCACATCAATTGCATGAATTGAATGGGCCAAGACAATTTTGGCGGAAGGGTTATCTTGGGTGGAAGGGTTGGCGGTTTTTGCCGTTTCTTAGCGGTTTTCAGTTGCTTCTTGTGGCGGTTCGGCCTAAAACGAGAACGCTAAGTGCTAGAGCTTGGACATTGGTACCTCTTTTTAACAATTGTATATATATTTTTTTTTGCATGGAATGCTCAAAGACACTTTTGGTTGACACGAAATCTACCGTTGGTGGTTTTTTGCCGCTTTTTAGCGGTTTTCACAAAACCTGCATAAAATTTGATGGCTAGCTTATCAATTTTATACATAATACTCAGTGCACACTTAGGACATTTTTGATTTAAGTCGAATATAATAACTGGTTCTGCTTTTTACCAATTTGAACTAGGGTTATTGGGTATCGAATTGTAGAGATCAGTAGGGGGCGTCAAGATAGCCTGTCAAGAAACATTATTGAAAAAAAAATCATTCAAAAAATGAACATAAAACTGAATTTCAGATAGTTATCTCCTGACAGCTGACAGCAGAGAAAATGAGAATGGAAATCTTAAAAAGATACACATCTCCCCTCGAACGGAAATGTTAGTGATGTACCTAGTCACGACCAGATTAAAAACCCCGTAGAGGTTAAGTTGGTCTAAATCCCCGACTGAATATGGGGTAATAATTCACCCATTACCAACAAGCTAAACCTTTGATGTCAAAAATATACAAATCTATGTAATTTATCTAGAGTAAACAGTGTCTTCATCTTCTTTAACTTATTTGGCGTTGCTTGTTGCTTATCCCAATTCTACCATGCTACAAACTTTTGTTCTGTGGACGCCTTCTTGGCAGAATGTTGTATCAGGGAGGTGCGTCGGATTTTGGTATTTTGTTCCATTACTGAATCTATTATGTTAAGAGTTTACCCATTCTTGTTTGACCAAAGGAACCTGTCTTTAAATATTTGCACTAATTTCAGAATAACCCTCCTTTTTTGTACAAGCTAGGCTCTAACTGGTACAAACATCAACTTTCATCAATCAACGCTAAGTTGGAAAAAAGTTCCACTCGCAGAATTGGACTCGCAGCTAACAGACTTTGTTATTCTACAATGTCTACACTCTACATAGTTTGAAAAGTAAAATTTCAAATATCGAGGGGGGAAAGGGGGGGGGGTTTCAATCAAATAATAAACCCTTTTGTGACTGAGTTTTTCTGCCAATGTGACATTTTTTAAATAAATACAGCATTGCAGCTAAAGTTGAAAAATTCAAAGAAATTGTATAATGATAGATTCTGTAAAAATCCTACAATGCAAAGTTGTGGCATAAGAAACAGGATTTTCCAATTTCTCTGCCTCTATAGAAGATGAAGTATTGTACTCGTACAGATTTGTTTTACATATTTTGGCCTCAAAATTCGTCTGAAAGGAACCTAAAATAAGATCAAATATGTCATTTTCTATTGTTTTTCACTATTTTGGATCATTTTTCAACTTCGGAAAACTTTGGAGACTGGGGGTCCAATAAAATGTCAACGTATAAAATACGTACGGTATCCTGTGCAGAGCTCTGGGAGCCAAACGAATGGTCCGATTTTGAAAATATAAAAGTCGTCTATTTTGATAAAAATAGACAACTTTTAACCTGAGAATTATATTGAAATCTTTTTGGTACTTTTTAGACTTTTCGGTTTGGGGCCCCACATATGTAAAAATACAAAACTCGTCTCATTTTGATAAAATGGGAATTATTGAGTCACTCGAGAATTATATTGTATAATTTTTGGTATTTTGTAGATATTTTGGCTCTGGGCCCCGGTGGGGGCCACATATGCAAAAATATAAAGTTCATCTAAAATTGATAAAATTTGTTACAGTCAGTCACTGAAATATTAGATTGGGCCATTTTTGGTATTTTAAAGAAATTCTGGTTTTGGGTCCACGTCAGGGTCCCACATTAGTAAAAATGTACCAAATGTCGCTCAGTCCGATAAAATTGACTCACCAAGAATCATATCAGATAATTTTTGTTATTTTGCGGACATTTTGGTTTTGGGGCCCCACAATCCCTACATATATGCAAAAATATAAAAGTCGTCTCATTTGGATAAAATATAGTTTATTGACTAGCCTGAAAATTATATTGGATAATTTTTGGTATTTTGTGGACATTTTTGTTTTGGGTCCCCTACAGGACCCACAAATGTAAAAATATAAAAGTCGTCTCACTTTGATAAAAATATGCTCACACAAGTATTGCAATCTATAACTAATGAGTAACGTCAACAGTCGCAGGCTGTCAGATCTAATTAAAATAATATTTTCACCAATGAGTAACTTGAACAGCCTAAATCTGCCAAAACTAATTGAAATAACGTTTTGCACAATGGGGACTACCAATTGAAATTTAGTAAATATTTGCGCGTTTTTACAACGGCAGACCAAAGACCAAACTTTGGAATAAGGAAGAGAAATTCTAGTATGGTTTTCTGTACTATTTATTACTTTCCTTATCCTATAAAGAGGATAGTATTGTAATGGACTGAAATTTTCGATGTCGAGTTTTCAATGTCAAAACTCAAAACACGTTTTGGGGTCCCCAGAGCCCCTGTCTGTTTGTGAACAAGATATCTCAAGAACGGCAAGTGCTAGAGACTTGAAATTTGGTATGTATGTCAGTTGTATGCCACGAACGGCAAAAAAAAATTGGTGAAAATCGAATATATCGTTGGCAGTTTTATGTCGCTTTTTTAGCGGTTTTCACAGTTGCTTAAAATGAGATCATGTAATAACTAGAACTTTAAACTTGGTGCCTATTCATATCAATTTCATACAAGACAACTTATGTGGAAGAATAAATGTTGTTGGCCGCTAATTTGAGGTTGAAGGCCACTTTTTGGCGGTTCCGCCTAAAACCAGAATGTAAAGAGCTAGAACTTGAAATTAATAGGTATTCAATTATTCATATCAATTTTATACAAGAAATTGAAGAATACAACTATGTTTGAAGTATAATAAAGTTTTGGTCGCTAATTAGCGGTTGAAGGCTGCCTTGGGCGAAAAAGTGTGATATATAATTGTATTTCCGGTCTCTAGGGACTTCAAAACAGGGTTTGGCATTGAAAACTCGACATCGAAAATTTCAGTCAATTACAATACTTTCTTTTTCTTTTATATATAGATAAGGAAAGTCGTGTGATGTTCACACCAGATTTTTATTTATTTATTTATTCTTAACTGTATTATTATACATCTAATTCAAGATAATGGTGTTTAAGCTAAAAAAAAGTCTAATTCAATATGGCGTTTCTTACTAATAATTTCTCTCTTTTTTCGCTCAGAGATAGTTCATTTCTCATTAAAATCAAGACTCTCGCCTGGACTGTCCTTGAGTAGACTCTACGTTTTATTTTTAATTTGATTTCCGTTTTCGCTTCCTATTACTGTTCTCAAGTTGTTATTCTACACACTTCTCTCTTGTTTTCTACTTTTCTAGATTTAAATTGTGGTATCGTACCTACATTTTCTTTTGCTTTCTAACTAATACCACAAGGTCTAAAGTTACCTTAACAAAATTTCGCAAGAGACTATGTTGAGATATTGTGGGCACTTAGTATTTGCCAATGTGTCACATGCATTTATTATTTTACAAGGAAGAGGTACAATGTTAGTTCACCTCCGTTTGGTGTACCCTGGAATAATGATTTTTTTTACAAATCTAAAACGATCAGAATTTATAAGCCATGCTCAAAACATATACAACAACAAGTAAGTAAACGCGGAATATCGTATACCCAAATCACCGGAAGATTTTTATTTAATAAAAAAAATAATTGGCGGTTACAAAAAAAAAAAAATCACAAATAAATTATTAGGTGCAGCATACATAAAACATGAAAAAATGTGACACATGGGTTTGTTATTTTACCTGCTAAATCCCCCTCCAAAAATACCCCCTCAAAGTTCTGGGGCACAACTAGACCCTAAATTGGACATACATACCAAATTTCAAGGCTCTGGCTCTTACCATTCTCTTTTTAGACTTACCATTCTCCTTTAATGCAATTAATTTTACCGCCAGCGGTAAAATTGATTGCACCTAAAAGTTTCGAAGTTTACTAAGACTCCAAATATGACATACTCTTTTTAGACAGGGCGGCGTATGAACTAGACACCCCACACGACAAAAACCGCTGATAGAGCCGATTTGTTGCTTCTTATAGGGTTGATTTTCATGAAATTTGGGTTTGTATTGCGACCACTATTAAAAATATCCGGACCTACCCCGAAACGTAAAATAGGTATCATATTTGTTTATTATTGAATATGATGACTGAAGTGAGGTCCAGTTGTAACATCTTCATTTTTCCTTTGAACGTCCGCTGTTTTTTTGTCAGGTCGCACCAAACCGATTCTGATGAAATTTGAAAGTTAATATGAACATTCATAACGTTTATGGATTTAACTGATTATTATTATATTCATATATAACACATGTATTTTTTGATCGAATGTTTTCGTTTCCAGAATAGAATGGCTGGAATTNGTAATGGATGATGATTATGGTGATAATAATGATTATGGTAATGATGATGATGATTATGGTGATGGTAATAACTATGATGATTATGGTAGTGATTTAATTTAACTGATTATTATATTCATATATAACACATGTATAATATTATAAGAAAATACTGGGCGCACACAAGAGCTTGCGGGTTCTTGTCCCACCCGGAGAAATTTTTTGATCGAATGTTTTCGTTTCCAGAATAGAATGGCTGGAATTAATAATAATCTTATTTTACCTGTTAACCTTAATACATAGAAATACTAACCTCAATATAATATATTCTAACCCTAATACATAGAAATACTAATCTCAATACATTCTAACCTGAATACATTCTAACCTTAATACATAGAAATACTAACATAATAGAGTAATTATTAATCTGAAGAAAAATAAACACCGCCATAGCAACGTAAAATTATAATGCAAGGCAATCTAATCAGGAAAGCTTTATTGGCGGTACGCATCATGCTATTCATTGATAAAAAGTGCATATTATAATTGTTAGACTTACAAGTTTTAATATGGAAGCAATTATTTTTGCGAAGTCTTCGATGACAGTTCAAGTAGTTCGGCATAGTCAACATGTGAGAGTGAACCTCATAGAAGGGAGACCAGACAATACCACCATTCGCGGATATAAGGGATGGCACGGGGGGCACGTCCCCCCAAGTTTTTTTAAGCGGGCGGTGTTTCTCAAATTTCATTATACCTAATCACGTAAAAAATTAAAAAAAGAAAATCAAATGAATGGTGATCCGTTGTGCCTTTCATCCGATTGAGTTGGNGGGGGGTCACGGGCCCCTATAAATAATTCCCAATCCTGAGACTAAATAGAAATACGTAAATAAAAAATTGTAAAAAATTCTGCCATCCGTCATGGCACTTTTTTTCGTTATCACGCTTATAAAATGGCTTATCACCCTTATGAAAGGTATTTGTGGTAAGCTCTACAGCTTTTAACAAATTAAGTCTCGTACCTCGATAAACATTGCACTCAAAAGTACTGCCCAGGACTCGAACCACCAATCCCTGGGTTACGAGTCCTCCCTCTCCATATTTTCTATTAGGTATATTGTACGATTGTGCCCCCCCCCCCAAAAAAAANCCCAAACAAGAAAGATATATCCGCGCATGAAGACCACCATATTTAAGTAATGAGCGAACTAGGGATTTATAAAGAAGATTGAACGCATTAGACCAGCCGAAGATTTAGAGACATACCCTAACGTCCAACTCTTCATGATGCAAACAATCAGTTGCTATCTAGTCTTGGGACAAAAAGTAAACATATCTACAAAATGAATAGCAATGGGACACTCTGAAATTTAGTTAAGAGACTCAGAACTGAAGATGGCGGCCAAGTCGGACGCCCGATGTGAGATTTTATGTGGGTTGTCTGTATGAATATACCTAACCTACAAATTCAAAATGGCGACCAAAATAGTGGTCGAGTGTCACCATGAATTTATATCTTCATATCTACGTACTCACATTTAAGGTGGACTCCCTGAAAGATCCTATTAAGGCATATTTTCTGCCCTTCAAAGAGATATTTGGTTTTAATGTTGCTGAGGTGAATTAAGATTTCCATTTCTTGTGTTTGTTACAGATATTGTGTCCTATTCCAGGTGATCAAAATCTCCAGAGCTTGCAAGCGAGAACATCATTTCTCCTCACTTAGAGAGGGTAGGTAACACGACGATTATGCTTTTGTTTGTTAATAGTACCAGAACAACTCTTCTTGAACAACTTATCCGATTTTGATAAAATTTAAAATGGACAGTATTAGACATTTGTTATCACTATTCATAAGTTTGGTCCCCTTGGGTGATTATTTTAAGAGAGTAAGATCTACATTTCTCAAAACTATTTGTCTTTATCAGCATTTTTAAGTCTTGATTCGTCGCGGAGGGGGGAGGGGTACACATTCAACCCTCTTTCTTGAACTGCTCATTTCTTTTTGCAAAACTACGTTTCACCTAATATGTATTCCAAATATATAAATCGGAAATTTATATATTTAGGTAGCAGATATCGAAAAGTAGATGGGCATGAACCGCCCCCCCCCCAAAAAAAACAGAAAAATCAGAACTAGAATATGTCAAACCTTTCCCGAGTTATGGCCAAATTTCTAATTTATTCACCCAAATCGTACAACCAAGGTTCGATATCTTCAATTTTGTCGCAACAACATACATTTTAAGTGGCCGTTTTGTTCTAATTTTAGGACATTTTTTTCAGATATGCAGTCATTCCAGAGTTACGAGTTCGAAACCGGGAACAGCAAAATTCAGAAAATACTAAAAAGTTAGAATGACCGTGCCTCTAAGGCTCCCGGCGAAACGTTTAAATCTTTTTTTAAAGGTTGCACTAGGTATACAGGGTTCGTTTATACAAACCCATTGCCCCCCCCCCCCCCAAAAAAAAAAA
>CM022881.1:19206073-19220271 GCA_012654025.1 Pachypsylla venusta | reverse complement strand
ATATATATTTATATATTTGGGGGGGGGGGCGCTTATTCTTTGTGATCTTTGAATAACATGTTAATTATAAATGTTAAAAAATATTATAACTTTTAAATAAATTAAAACAAAACAACTTACCAAAAACATTATTTATAATTATTTATGAAGAAACTAGTTTCGAATCATTCGATTCATCATTAGTCTAGTCGAATCGAAAGATGGAAGTTGTGTTCCTGAATGTTCGCTCACCGCCCTTAACTTTTGACTGGCCCATGGTCAATCGAATAATGGTTGGTTATTATTTTTTTTTTTTCTAAAAAAAGGTGTCGATTTGTCGAGAAGTTTACCTACATGGAATTTTATAACTTTTTTAAAAAAATAAATAAAAGTTCGCTTAAAATTAGATCTACTTATCTTTCTCTCCCTTTTTTTAAAAAAAAATCCGGAAGTAATTTAGAAGGGTCTAAATTTTAATCTGTTTACATACATAACGAGGATCGATATAACATTGCTGTGTACGAGAAAATAGAGTTTGGCTCAAAAAAGTTAGCACAAGTACATAAAAAATAATCAAACGTCGACATTATTTATATTATGGACTTTTAGAAAACGACCATTTTTGCGTAGAGAACGGTGCAAGGTTGCGAGTGTAGAACAAATAATGGAAAGTAAAATAAACAAGGATTACCACAAAATAGAACATTCACAGTGAATCCAGAGAAATGAGAAAATTTTGGTGGTACAATTTCTGAATGTCATTGAAATTTTCCCATCCCACACTAGCCCTGCTGTGAAAAAGGCATTAATTAAAAATGTATCCTTATTTAGGTTGCTTTTAGATTTTGTCTAAATCTAAACTCTTTTTTTTTTTTTTAATTGGCTTAACGTCTCTTTAACATCTATTGGTTATTTAAGACGGGGGTTTTACCCTCCATTCGGTGGAAACTTGCATACCAGCTACCCACACTGGGTTGGGCCGGAAAAAAAAGCCAACGTTACATGGTGTTTCCAAGAGGTCACCTATCCAAGTAATGACCACGCCCGACGTTGCTTAACTTCAGTGATCTGACAGGTACTGGTGTATTCAACGTGGTATGATCGTTGGCTAATCTAAAACTTACTTATCTCTAAAACTTATTACCGCATTTTTACTCCCCGGCTTTCTTAAATTATTATGATCACTTCTCACCTGTAAGATCTTTTGTTTTTTCTAGAAGTTGACTGCGGCATTTTACCCCCATGTACCCTATTATCTAATCGCCCGAAAGTGCCGTTTTTTTCGATCACTGAATGAATACGCATGAAATCTATATTTCTTCATGGGGGGGGGGGCTTAGAACCCAAAAAATCCCTTATGTGCGTTATGTCATGTTACAGAATAGACTGAACAGGTGGTTATATTTAGGTAACATCGGAAGTAGTGTTGGAGAGATTCTTTATCGCATTGAGAATAAAATCATGCCTATCGACACATAATCATAAAATTAAGTATATCATTTTCGTGGTAATCCGCCCCTGTCGATTTTGACGATTTTTCCCCAATATTGAGTGAGGTCTACATTTGGCAGCAGGGCCACCTTGAGGAGGAAGGAGTGACAGGGGTAGTCCCTCGGGCTTTTGGAGGGTCCCTTAAAAATTTGTTCATTTTAATAAAGGGACCCGTAACTTTTTAGACGCGGTGCTATCTCTCGGCGACCCTGGTTTGCAGAATCTGTGGTGCCAATCATCTGTTGGCGGGGGAGGGGGGGGGCAATTTTGTATACACTGCATATTAATATGTATTATCTAGGTATCTATCTTCTATAATAATAAAACTCAATGTGTAACGATAAATGTGTGTATGTATCACTAATTGTTTAGCCAAAACGGTAAGAGATATCGAAACATTGATGAGAATGAACCCCCAAAACTATAGGAATAAACACCAGTCAAATTGTCGAACCGTTTTCGAGTTACGCCGATTTTTCTATTTTTGAGCGAATTTAGCTGGTCACGGTCCGATATCTTATTATTATTATTAATTTGCCTTAACGTCTCATTAACATCATTGGTCATTCAAGATGGGGGTTTTACCCTCCATTCGCTGGAAACTTGCAAACCAGCTACCCACATTGACCTCACCCAGTCTGGGTTGGGCCGGAAAAAAGAGACAACGATACGAGGTGTTCCCAGGCGGTCACCCATCCAAGTACTGATCACGCCCGACATTGCTTAACTTCAGTGATCTGACGGGAACTGGTGTATTTAACGTGGTCTGATCGTTGGCTGATATCTTAAATTTTAACCGAGAAATTTTTAGGAGGCCTTTCAAGCTTTAATTTAGGTCATAGTTTGCAAAAAACTACCCAACCGTTTTCGAGTTACGGCCGTTTTTCCGATTTTTGTAAGGAAAATCATAAAATACTATTAGTACGGGAACGGCCATGCCTCTAAGGTGCCATGCTAGAGGCCGTAGTGAAGTACGGGCAAACCCGCTAGTAATAATTATATTTTTATATTACATATATGTCTACCCATTAGTGTCAAAATGACTTCCCTTTGATGATGTTCCGCAACACATCAATGTCGCTATATTGCAATATCAAAAGAAGCCGACAATCCAGGGTGACGTCAACTCAAAATTTTCGGCAGTTTCTTCAAAAGGAATTTAAATCATCAACTATTTTTTCATCCACACTGAAATTGTATAAAAACCGTTGGTTTGATTTGATTTGAATTTCTTTATTTTCTTTCATTATTATTAAAATTTTGTGATTTCTGTGTTCAGGTCGGTTGAAGTGCTCTTTGCGGATTTTCAGGCTTGTTGATATTGGTTTTTATATAAAAATAAATATTGTTTAAAAATTGATTTTCAGAAGATAAAGTATTTTTTTTATGCAATTTTTTAAAAACAATAGACACCTATTTAAGTATTTTTTTTTTTGGGAAATAACAAAGTTTGCCCACAATGGGAGAGAAAGTTTTTATTGAATACAAAGAAGTGCAAAGCGGCACACATATTCCGGAAGCTAATTATACTTTGGTATCTACTGAAGGTAAGTGCGCTGACCGATTTTTGGTTTCGTATTCATTCTCATTTTTTGATTTATAATTTTTATTGATCCCTTTTCTTTGGAATTGATATTTTACGTTTCAAGGTAGGTACGCAGAATCCAAAAAAATAAATTAAAAAATCAGTCTCTTTGTCCGTCTCGTTTACGTCGTGAAAGGCACTCTTTTCAATCTCTTTGGTCTACGCTGAGTGCTAAATTCTCACTCAGGCTGATTTTTTACTTCTATTTTTCTTACTTATCATAAATTGAAAACTGTTTACAGGTCAGCATTACCCTGGACGGGGAGCGATCTCACGACCGCAACCTATACCAGAAAGAAACTCAGGTAGGTTTTTACATTGCGCTGCTAACCGATCAAAACTACTTTAGTATCTCTCTATTCTACTTCTACTTGTAACAGCCTCAGAGGCTCTTTAGGTTGAGGCGGTAGATTTGTAACCAGGAGGCTGTTGTTCGAATCCAACTCCATCCCCCCTCTTCTACACAAGATTGGAAATAATTATAATCTCTAGAAGAGGGCGCCTATCTATCTATACTTATAAAACGCAAAGCCCAGTTGACGAACTGACTGACTGATAATCAACCTAGCTCCACGATGGCTAAACGTAGGGACTTGAAACTTGGCACACAGGTCACTTTTAGTATGTAGGTGCGTAATAAGAAAGGAAAAGAATCGAAAGTTCAAGTGGGGGCAAGTTACCGCCAAAAATGTCGCTTTTTAGCGGGTCTGGGCAAACTACTCTTCGGCTCATTTTCAATTCACGTCTCTTTAACATCTAAGATCATTCGAGGCGGGGTTTTAACTCTCCATTTGCTGGAAACTTACAAACCAACCACTTACATTGAGTTCAATCTAACCGAGTTTGGCCGGCAATAGCAAGCAGCACGAAGACGCGAACTAATTGTAGTCAGCCATCAAATTAAACCTGGACGTTGTTTGTGATGTAACTTCAGTGATGTAACGGGAACTGTTGTATTTAACATGCTTCCAACGCATTGCTATAAAAGATTTTTACACTATTTTCCCATATACGAAGTATATAGGTATGTAAAGTATTGTATTGGTGAAAAAATTCGATGTCGTTTTTTTGCTCTTCTGGACGAATTATGACGACTCGATACCAAAAAAAACGGTTCTAAAAAAATGTGTGTCCGTCCCCAAAAATCGTATTCGCGCATCTGCAGCCTTTATTATTTGTCCGATTTTGAGTATATTTGGCCACAATATTCCTTTAGGCCATAATTCGAGCTAAATCCTTAAAATTGTAAATAGCACCCTCTGGGGTTCATTTATAGGTCAAAAGGGGTCATTTTGGTGTGAACCTCTAGAGCCCAAACGACATGCCCGATTTTGATGAGATTTAAACAGACACAAATCGAGTTCCATTAAAATAAGTTCACTAAAAAGCTAAAACAACAGCTGAAGCCTGCGAAATCTAATTATATGAATATTTTAGTAAAGAGCAGCGGCATCAGCCGAAGTACAGTTTCCTGTTCCATTTATTTAAATACATATTTTCAAAAAAAAAATATATATATATANAAAAAAAAAAAAATATATATATATATATTGATACAGACTATATTATTTTGGACACAAGTAAGTCTGTGGCTTTTTTCTATGACAATGCAGCCATAGAAAAGACGACAAGTAATTCAGTGGCAGATTCATCGGGGACTGGGTTAGATCCCCACCCTCCCCCACTCCCATAGATATCTAAAGGAATAAAAAAAACGCAAACATTCCGGCGTATTTTTTACAGTTGTGCTAAATTACAAAATGCGATTCGACACATTTCTAATCATACATTTCCTAGTCCCTCACCCAATATTTCTCTTCTGAATCTACCCTTGAAGTAATTTAATATATTTTTATTTATAGGTCAACATTTTCCAGGACTCAATGCCATTTCAAGACCTCAACCAATCCTTGGATTCAACAACACAGGTAAACTAGTGAATCTCCTGCCATTGCATGACGTAACTCTTTCCCGGCAACAAGATAAGTTGGTTTTCTATTCGGCGATGCCTTGCTTAAATAAAAATAGGTACGTGATGTAATTTTGGGAAATAGGTGTACAATGCATAAGGTAATATTGGAAGAAGAAATTTTTCTCCAAATATTCAACAGGATAACCCACCAGGCGAGCACTAAGGCAACGTGAAACAATTGGTCTTGCAAGCCAGGTTTTAATTTCAATGTGGAGGTGTGGTATATTGGCTTTTGAATTGGCCAATTGCAATTAAAAGGCATCATTATTCACTACCTAATGAGTTGTTAAGAAGGTACACCGCAAATGTGTGAAAGTGAGTTTCCAATGTGTGAAAAGTTGCGAATAAAAGGCATAAAGCAGAGTTCTGCGAGTTTTGTGGAAAAATATTGAAATAAATGTACAAAAGAAAGATTTAAAGGGAGAGGAAAAATATGCAATTGAGGTGGCACTGTTTTCATTTCAGTGCTTTTTGTGTCTAATGACTTGGCGGGAACTTTTTTCGTTATTTCACAATATCCTAACTTTATGAACTTGTTCAGATACTTCAAGGTTTTGTTTCTAAAAAAGCTAATTTCGTTTATATTTTCCGCACCAATACTTATCCTGCGGGTAATCATGAGAATTTACATTTTGGTTTATTATTATCAACAATGAAACTTTGGAATCATCATGAAAAAAAAAAAAAAAAAAATCCCCTGCCTCAAAATTTTGATATTTTACATTTCAAAATACGTAGAATCCAAAAATCGAATAAAAAAATTCGTTTATCCGCCGCGCCGCCTGCCGTGATGGGCACTTTTGCCACTTAGCGTTGATGAAAAATTTCCCGAAACTTTTGGTCACTGTCTGTCACATATGTTGGGTTTTATACTAAATTTTTAGTATGGAAGTTGTGGGGCGCACAACTTCCATTAGACCACAGCTTCAAATGGGACATATATATATATATATATACCAAATTTCATCAAAATCGATCAACGCTAAGTGGAAAAGTGCACTTCACCGCGAACGGTGTGAGGTGTACAGTGTGTACGAACGGATTTTTTTTATTCAATTTTTGGATTCAGCATACCTTGCAACGTAAAATATCAAATTGAGGGGGAAGGGGGTATTTTTTCGGCTAGTAAAATAGTAAACCCATGTGTCACTACATAGGCAGAGTTTTTAGTGTTCCCCTTTATATCACGGGGTCTAATTAGACCCTGAATTTGATATACCAAAATTGAAATCTCTACCTCTTATCATTCTCTTTTTAGACAGCAATACTGAAAACGCTAAAGAGCGACAAAAACCACCAAGGGTGTATTCGATTGCACCCAAAAGTTTCGGGGCACAATTTTTTTTTTTTTTTTTTTTTTAGAAAAAAATATACCTAATAATATGTATATATTTTTAATAAGCGTCCTCTTCTAAAGATTATATTTCCAATCTTGTGTCGAAGAGGGGGGATGCACTTGGATTCGAACCAACAGCCTCCTGGTTACGAATCCACCGCCTCAACAAACTAAGCTACTGAGGCTGTTTAAAACAAACTGATGTTGAGCCGCAAGTCCCATTAAGATATTAATTTTATGATTGTAACCAAAGCCGCCCTACTTATAACGTTTATTTTTATTTTTAGGGCCTTCGCCATCTGCTGCTGATTTGTCCACAGAAAATAGTTGGTCTGACGTATCTATAACGACAAGCACATCTGGTTCATTTGTAAGTAAATTAGTAGTTCTTTGTGGTAAGGCCTAGCACCATCTTCATAACTTTTGTGGGTATCACAGCATTTCTAAGAGATTCATGTACCAATACTCTATTCAATCTTCTACTTATCCGAAACTTTTTACTCTAGTAATGCCGCCACTGGTCGCTACATTAAAGTGGCTACTTAATCGTCCTCACGATTCTGAGTGTACCCTGGAATCACAAACACTAAGTCGGTATTTATCCAACCCGCCGGGAATTTAACCTGGGTCCCCCGCGTGCAATGCCAGGGAGATACCTACTAGACCAGGATGATAGCTTATGAAATAAAAAAATAACGATTTTAATAAATACTTAAAATTTGTATTTTTTTTTTTTTTCGCGACGATTCCAAAGGTTCATTATATGAAAAATATAAACTAATAGAGAGGTGATACAAGCTTCACGGATTTATCGATTTTTTTTTAAGTTTGAATATCAAGAAAAGGTTTGCAGAAATTCTCAAGAATCTGACCGGAGAAGTGATGTTAGTGAAGTGATAAATCACCCCTAACCATCTCTAACTTATATCTTTCAGGACTCTTCTCGCACGTCCGTATCGCCCGTGTGGACGCAGGATGCAGATATATGGGCACCTACAAAAACCGATCAAGAAATTCTTGTCTCAAAGAAATCTGATAATTCAGGTAATTCTTGATATGGTAGAGTGTTAAAACTTGAGTCTCATTTAAGTTCCAAGTGTGAAGACTAGTCGCTATACAGTTCTCGAGAAAAGTAGGGAAACACCTAAGTATTTGCGAACGGAGAAAGATAAAATCCTGATAGGACCCCGAACAAGAAGATGGTATAGAAACTTCAGACCGAAAAGTGGTAGTTTATAGGGTGAATATCAAAAGTGTCAATCTGCCAAAGGTCGAAAAATAGCAGCATCACCTATTTTCAAAAGAATCATTGGATTGGACAAAAAAACTCTTAAAGTTTTAAAGTTTGGCCCAAGAATTTTACATGAAAAAAATCATTTAATGATATAGTTCTAAATTTTGCTGAACATGTTAGCTCAGACTTCCGTTATCAATATTATAAAAAGTCCCAAGAGTTAGGCGTCCATTTTGAAACACTCGCGTAGGTTATCATTATTTATCGAAGATCACCAAAAGAAGGACAAAATCACGATCTCTTCACAAAGACCCATTTAATTTACATCTTATATTAAACCATATTCGAATAATACTCCCTGTATTACAAAGCCACTCAGTGCCTCAGTGCAGACACAAATCATTGAACCCAACTTGATCTAAAAAAGATTTAATAAACACTGATATTATCCTATCATATTTTCACCTAAGTACCTAAACACAATAGCAACATATAGGGCCCTTGAAAACCTTGTACACAAGAATACACACATAATCAGACGAATCAACAATAAACAGCAACACCCCAAACCGTGTCCTAAATGCAAAACCTCCAGAAGTAGACAAATCAGAACTGAATCTTCCACGCATTACTAGAACGACACTTGCTCAACTGAGATCTGGCTACTCCAAGATCTTAAATTCATACATGTACAGAATCAACCCAAGTATTGAGGACAAATGTGATAAGTGTTCCCAAACTACTCATGACACAGTGCATCTCTTCAACTGTTCATCAAACCCTACATCTCTCCAGCCAATAGACCCGTGGCTAAGACCAGTTGAGGTGTCGCAACTCATTGAGCTTCCAATAACAGATGTGGAGACAGTGACGTAATATTTGCTGACTGCTACTATAACAACAACAGCAACATATAGGAGTGGGTAATTTTTAAGGTATCTCAAAAGCTTATCTCTCTTCACTATTATTGATAAGATGATGCGTAAATATTTCAGAAATGACGGTATTGCCGCTAATAGCGAGAAGTGCTCCTAGGTCTTCCATCCGCGATTTCTTACATTATGGTCAACGACTCTTGTTTACTAATATGCCACTACCTACATTTTTTCTTTCTTCCTGTTTCAGCTTTCTCTCCAGAAACAGGTTGCAGTTGGGCATCTTCAGATTTTATTGGATCGTTTCAATCACTCCAAGAATCCTTCAATGCACATCAAAATTTAATTGACCCTAACACTTCTATGTCATCCAAGTCAAACAGTTCATTCAAAAGCCCTACAAAATCACTGAATTCCCACAAAAGATCATTATACTCTCCATCCGAATTCCCTCAAAAAGATTTACCTTACCTCTATCAAGAAGCATTAGTATCTCCAACTTCCCTTCAAAAATCGGTATATTTTCCAACCGAATCATTTAATTCTCACAACAGATCAGCAAAATTCTGTCCTGCAGATACTTCTGCACAATATCAAGATATCATCAACCGTTCCTCTTCTCTTTGGTTGCTGGTAAGTAGATTAACTCATACCTACATAACCCAGTGGGCATATCGATTGACTGAAAAATCAATAATAATTTAACTTATGCGAATAGACTGTGAAACTCTAACGCTGGTGAAGATAGAGCGACTTGGAGTCGGGGAGTATGGAGTAAGTATATTATGTTATCGACATCTCAGCTGATTGAGTTTTCGCGATAGCGACACTAAAAATTCGTATGCATTCTGTAATCTAAAAATGGGTATTTATAATTAAAGTCGCGTGTCGGTGTGCATAGTGCCTTCCGTGATGTGACGCACTCTAGTTGCTGTCCACATGTAAATGCTTGAGTTTCCACTCTTTCTGTTTCATTTGTAATGACAGTACGATGGAATACATTTAGAACATACATACACTCTTTTTAAAATTACCTACGAAATAAAAAAGGAAATTTGAATAAAAATAACGGTTAACCGATTTTGATGAACATTAGAATGTTAGGTATTGAACGTTCTATATATCTATGTAGATTCCAAATGTGACCAACATACCAAATATTAACAACATTGGTCAATGCTAAGTGGCAAAATTGCCACTAACGGTGCACAGAGAACGGAAGGGCGGACGAACAACTTTTTGGATTCTAGCTATCTTAAAACATAAAATATGATTTTTTTTGGTTTGTTGACATTGGATGGCGAGGCCATTCCATACAGCCATAGGGCCGTGTTTATTTAAATTATGATATTAAGGGGCTTAAAAATTTATTTTATTACTTTTCAAAAAATTAAAAATGTAACCGTATGTATTGGTGTCAAAAAGGATCGACTTATATGAAAAGGGATTTTTACATATTTTGGTTAGAAAACAAGACGGAGGTTTTAACTTTGTAGGCTGGAAACTTACAAATCAGCAATGTGGATAATATTGACCTCACCCAGCCTATGTTGGACTAAACTTAACTTCATTGATGTAATGGGAACTGGTGTATTCAACGTGCCATGGACACTGGCTTATCCCCTTATTAAATGATCTTCTTACATTGTTCTTTTACAGCCGTATGAAAATCAACCCACGTCTTCCATGTCTCACCAAAATTACTGCTCAAATGAGGTTACTCATCATCAAAATTACCACTCAAATGAGGTTGCTCATCATCAAAATTATCAACTTACCATATCAAATGTGTCTCGATTATCTACTCAATTTGATCAAAAACAAACAACAAAAAATACTAAAAAACTTCATTGTGCGTATTGCGACCAAAACAAAGATACTCTTGTGTCTCATAAACTTTACGAAATGGTCAACGGAGAAAGATTAATTGTATGTCCCATACTGTCAAAAGTTGTATGTCCTTATTGTAAAGCAACAGGCATCAAAGCTCACAGTAAAAATTATTGTCCTCTTAATCCAAATAAAACTGACGTTCCTCTCGTTAAGAAATTATTCTCTTCACGAAACAGTAGCAATACAAATACCAAATCCAATGACATGTTGAATCAAAAAACCGCGCAAAATAAATTATCTCGTCTGTCGTAAGGATTCCTTTTAAATTCTGATTTTGAAAAATGACGGAAAAGGGCGATTAATGAAAGGGTGTTAATTTTGTTAATTAATTTTGGTGGTTCTTGACTTTGATGGCCACCGTGTATGTGGTTAAGGGTTTCTTTTAAAGTCTGATTTTGAAAAATGACAGAAACGGGAGATTAATGAAAGGGTTTTGGTGGTTCTTGACTTTGATGGCCACCGTGTATGTGGTTAAGGGTTCCTTTTAAAGTCTGATTTTGAAAAATGACAGAAACGAGAGATGAATGAAAGGGTTTTGGTTGTTCTTGACTTTGATGGCCACCGTGTATGTGGTTAAGGGGTCCTTTTAAAGTCTGATTTTGAACAATGACAGAAACGGGAGATAAGTGAAAGAGTTTTGGTGGTTCTTGACTTTGATGGCCAACTTGTATGTGATTTCTGCTTACATTTCTATTCGAACGTCCTCACTTTTAATATTGGCTCTGAAGATGGTTGGTTCTTCTCGGGGCTACCCGTGCCCTCGGGCACAGCTAAAAACCATGAACACCGTTCCGACGACAACTCACAGTATTTTCCTCCGTTGGAGCTGTTCATCTCAGCCGTGCTGTTCCACATAGTTCTTCAAAGAGTTTGTATATAAATCCTTGCCAAACCCTGAAGTATCTTTGTCCTCTACAAGTACGTATGTTGGCTGCTTATGATGTAAATCATGAGCAACCAACTATCCATCAATTCCAACTAATCTAGAGCCGTCAGCATTATGGACAGATCCTGTTGGAGTGGCCGCCTTTCTTGACCTGGAGACACAGTGAGAGTCGTTGAGAACGTTGACAACAACAACTCTTAATATTAATTGCTCTTTTCTATGCACTGAAATGAAACCATTTTCTGCCTTTTTGTATAATGTAAAAAAAAAAAAAATAGCATTGATTCAGATTGGAAGAAGTGGGGTGAACTTTCAATGTGATCAGTTATCAGGCTGGACACTGTTGACTATGAGGTTCAGATTAGAGGAACATCGTAAAGTGAACACTGGTTGAGGATAGTCTGATGTTATTCAAAGGTCGCTTTATTTTGATTCCTTAACAATTAATTCCAATCTGATTCGATACCTTCTCTTTTGAAATATTTTTAATTATTTTTTTCCGACACTTTTTTTAATTATTATTATTTTATTTAATAATTGAATGCGTGTACATTTTATCTTTTTTTTAAAAAAATCGTGTATTTCATTTTAACTTATCAAGTACCTGGTTGTCATTATTGTTTGTGAAAAAATGGCGATTTTAACCCTTGAGAATTCCCATAACTCCGGTAGGATAATAAGCCCTTATTGAAATAACATAGAAGTGTGATACGTACTTTTTGTAAGTTTTTGGGGTGAACGCAAAAAAAAAAAAAACTTTACGACCCTGCTAAACGGAGGAGCTACATTTCCGGACCCCTGTTCAGGGCCGATCCTATATATAGGCAAATAGGGCAGCTGCTCAGGGTGTTATAAGTCGATAATATGTTTATAAAGGGTGTCTGTTTTAAATTTCATGAAAGTTGGAGTGAAATTGCCAGTTTGTGACCCGAACTTCAGGTTTTGTGCCCTAAAGGATCCACAGATGAAGATATCCCCATGAGTCCCAAAATATCCATAAATGAACCCCAGAAGGTGCTATCTCTAATGTTGAGATTTTGTCTCGTATTATGGCCTCAAGGAATATTCGCACCAAATCTCATCAAAATCGGACTCATAATAATTCTGTAGATGCGCGAACACGATTTGTGAACGGACGGACACATTTTTTCTAGACCCGTTTTTTGGTATCTAGTTTTTTTTTGAACGGCTTTATGTGGAGTTTTGAAATTTTGCATGGTATTATATCCCAAATTAAAACACATGATGGTGTGATCAATTTTTCANATAATAATTCTGTAGATGCGCGAACACGATTTGTGAACGGACGGACACATTTTTTTCTAGACCCGTTTTTTGGTATCTAGTTTTTTTTTTTGAACGGCTTTATGTGGAGTTTTGAAATTTTGCATGGTATTATAGCCCAAATTAAAACACATGATGGTGTGATTAATTTGTCAGGGGCGGGCCCCATGTGTCCCCCAGGGGGTCCAACTTTTGTTTTTTAAATACGAACCCTTACCTTGTGATACATTTTCAGAAATAGAATTAGAAGTACTTTGCAATAAAATTAGAAGTACTTACACGTCTAGCGTGTTTGGTTTTAAAATGGCGGCCATTTGAAATTTCCAAGATATGACTTCCAAGAGTGCCTAAAACTAGGCGAATTATTTGCAATGGGTAATGGGATATTGAATGATTGCATAGGACACCAATGTTGAAGAACCTGTTTTCTTAGACATACCTAATCGCCTAGTTTTAGACACTGTTGGAAATTTCAAATGGCCGCCATTTTGAAACCTAACACGCTAGACTTGTGAATTTTTTGCAAAGTACTTTCAATTCTATTGTCTTTCTGAAAATGTATCACAAGATGGGGGTTCGTATTTAAAAAACAAAAGTAGGACCACATAGAACCCGCCCCTGAAAAATTGGTCACATCATCAGGTGGTTTAATTTGGAATATAATAATTTCAAAACTCCACATAAAGCCGTTTAAAAGATATTTAGGTGGTCTCGGACTTTTGGGACACGCAGTATATAGATTATTATTTTTAGGCTATACTCGTATGTCCTATGAGAATATGGCAAGTGGAATACCAAATTTGATTTATTCTGAAAAGTTAATTGACCCGGAAGATTCTGAGAATAGATTCTGAGAATAACTTTTATATATGTACCGAAACCTTATCGTCCAATTACAAGAGCCATCAAAGCAGATCTATATATGTCTCATAGAACCTTAGTAAAACGAAATGGGACGGAAAAATAGCCAGCATCCAAGACTTGTAAGTAGCCTCGAACATTTTAGGTAATTTCCTAAAGAAAGCTGTCGTCCAAGGAAATACTAATTCTGTTTCAAGGTCCCCCTTGTATGCGAAAAAGGATTTTTTAGGGGGGGGGGGTTGATTGATTGTGAACGCACGAAAAATAACGATGGAGGAGGTAATCACGGCACCTTAACTTCAGTGATCTAACGGGAACTGGTGTAAAATGTTCGTGAATTGGTTACAATTCTCACTGGAGGGGGAACATACGAGTACAGGATGCTCCTATAAACATGTCTAATAAATTCCAGAGGTTATCTTCTCTCTCTCGCTGGGGGGTGGGGAACATACAGGATGTTCCTAAACATGTCTAATAAATTCCAGAGGTTATCTTCTCTCTCTCGCTGGGGGGTGGGGAACATACAGGATGTTCCTAAACATGTCTAATAAATTCCAGAGGTTATCTTCTCTCTCTCGCTGCGGGGTGGGGAACATACAGGATGTTCCTATAAACATGTCTAATAAATTCCAGAGGTTATCTTCTCTCTCTCGCTGCGGGGTGGGGAACATACAGGATGTTCCTATAAACATGTCTAATAAATTCCAGAGGTTATCTTCTCTCTCTCGCTGGGGGGTGGGGAATATACAGGATGTTCCTATAAACATGTCTAATAAATTCCAGAGGTTATCTTCTCTCTCTC
>CM022881.1:19195017-19205030 GCA_012654025.1 Pachypsylla venusta | reverse complement strand
AAAAAAAATAATAAAAAAAATAAATAAAAAATTATTAAAAATGGACTTGACGAAATAAAGCCCTGGATTAATGAAAATATTAAGAAAGAAATAAAAGAAAAAGAAAACGCTTAGAATGCGTGGAAAAATAACAAACCAGATCGATCTTTGTTAGAAAATTATAAAAAAATAAGAAATGCCGCCGTCACAGGTTTGATTAGAAAAGAATACTACAAATATTATAAACTAAAATTCCGAGAAGTACAAGGGGACATTAGGAAAAAGAAAATTTCAAACGAAAAGAAGTTGAAAAAGATATTCAGCTTAGATCAAAAAGTAATTGCCAATAATTTTAATTTTAACTTTTTGACCGAAGTAGATAAACTAAAAATACTACAAGCATGAGAGATTTTGGACATGACGGGGCTGTCTGAACAAAGATCCTAATACGAGTGTCTCCATGGAATGACCCGAAAATGATTTACATTAGGCAGTAACCGATTTAAAAGTCACTGCCGTGAGCATTGACAACATAAGAATGTGTGATGTAAAAAAAAACTTTTGTGTATTGTTTTACCAATATTGTAATAGTGTGTATAAGACAGGTATATTACCGGATGGACTGAAAGTGTCTATCGTGACTCCCTTACATAAAAAGGGTAATAAATAAAAAAAGACCTTAATAATAATTACAGGCCCATAGTTAAAGTGCCCACACTAGCTAAAATTTTGGAAAAAATAATAAATGTTAAATTAAAAGCTTGTGTGGAAAAAGAAAATTTTATTCCAAACTTCCAACATGTAGTTGCTGTGTGCCTACTTGATTTGGTAAAGTGTTACGATACAATTGATCATTCACTGATGTTGGGAAATCTGGGGTCATGTGGGGTAAGTGGTAAATTGGTACACCTGTTAAAAAGCTACTTTACAAATAGAACGAAGGTTTCCAAATTGGAGAAGTTTATAGTGACCATTTGCCGGTTAAGTTCGGTTTAATTCAAGGATCGGTAACAAGCCCATTATTTTACAATGTCTAATGCTCATGATTTGAGCGCTCTTAAACTGCAGAGCGCCCTCTTTCAGTTTGCCGACGATATGGCCATTGTTTCCTCAGGAATTACATGTTTACTTATTAGTCACTGAATATTTCTCTTGTCCCGAGTTCAGAAGAAAACACGGCAATCAGTAAGAAAACAGGGTTTTATTGTTACGGAAAATACTTTACTTACCTATAATATAAAATACTTTACTTAGCTAATTGGTAAGTAAAGTATTTTACTTTACTTCACATTGGCAGATGTAAATATATCTTTATTTTTTTTTATTTTTCGAGTTAGTGCTCACGGAGGGTGGAATCCTTCATAGCACCTGGCAACGGAGACCCAGAAAGTGGAGAACCCGAACCCAGGATTAGCACGAATATAAGCAGAGTGCCCATAGACAGTGTGGGAATGACGTACACCACTCAGATCGAAGAAAAATGCGCCCGCGCAAGACGGGCGTCCTATTCTCCGATTAAATGTTGCAGACCAACCCACTAAACCACCCCCCTAACCGCGGATCGCGAAACCCCCTGCTTATGGTATCTATCAAAAAAGGTTCATCAAGAACAGGCGGTTTATTAATACGGCTAGCAGGAGACCGACACGAGCGGGTCCCCGCTTTCCGCAAACAAAGTAAATACACCAGGAGTGAATGGGAGGGGACTGCGAAACCCCTCCCATTTTCTCAAGGGACACTGAAAAATTACAAAAGAGATAGGTTGGGTATGGGAGGACACGTACTGCCCACACCCCTTCCCTGTACAGACTATTTACATGGTAGCAGAGGATTGGAAGCGACAAAAAGTCGTCTCCAAACAACCGCCCCATGGATATATAAAATATAGGGTTAGGAGACAAGGTTGGAAAGCTGAGCTTCCCCCGCCCTCTGTCACCCCTCAACCAAAATACTATTTACATACTAAATAACGAATTATATACAAGACATCGGATAGTGAGAGGGAGGAGCCAATTACCTCCCTCTCCCTTTCCATAGCGATTCAGAGGATTCCGCAGCACCTGAATGAAAAAAGAAGGTAACCTGGTACACACACACTACGAGCGAGTGCACCCAGTCACACTTGCGGTGGGAGGGATTGGACAGCTTCACGGTAATTCAACCCCCCTCCACGCTCGAAATTTCCAGCAAAGGTCACCCCACCCCAAAGACAGAAAAAAAAATACTGCTGTGCATTATGTGCGCACGCGGCACGGGCGCCCTCAGGGCACCCGTGCTGCGCCCGCACAAACACACAACGTTAACACGTTGCAAATATTGACATCTACAGACCATCACCCCCCGAAGACCCCCGCCCGGGAGCTGCCCGGTTGATGTCTCTCATAAGTCTCCTTCTCCCTCAGAATAGAACTGACCATCTGGTAAACCAGATTCCAATTCAATTCCGATTCGAGCATGGTACATGGAGATTGTCAACGCACAGCCGACGACCAATCCGGGCGACGGTATCCGAACGGTAATGGGACCAGCGGGCACACCTGAAGAGAGTATGTTCAGCATTATCCTCTCGATCGCAGAACAAGCAGGTCGGGGAAGATTCTTTCCCTATTCTGTGCAGATAGCTCACAAAACATCCATGCCCGGATAGGGCCTGAGCTAGGCGGTATGACATATCACCATATTTCCTATGAAACCAGGGTAACAAGTCAGGGATAAGGGACCTAGTCCTTGCTCCTTTTTCGCACAAACTCCATTGGCTCTGCCACCGATCGAGAGTAACCTCCCTTTCCCCACCCGATTCGTCTCTCCTTCTGTATAACCTACCGCGCTCCAGCAGTAGGAGGTCGATAGGAATACTTCTGGAGAGTACCTGTAAGGCCTGTGTGGAAATTGACCTATACACCCGACAGACCCTCAAAGCCATGATCCTCTGCGCGCTGCAGAGTTTGGACCTGTACTTCGCGTACACAGTAGCCTGTCCGATGAAGGGGGCGGCATACAGCATTATGGACTCCGCAACGGTCTGCAGAATCCTTCTCTTGCTTTCGCATGCTCCATAGTTCCTTGGCATAATGCGAGCAAGAGCGACGGCAGCCTTGCTCGCTCTGCCAGTGACTTGCTCAATATGGCTACCAAAATGCAGGTGCCTGTCTAAGTGTACCCCCAGGTACTTTAAGGTGCCAGAAGGTGAAATAACCGCTCCCTCCAGATGGAATAGGAGGGGACCGGTAGCCTTCCGACCACTCAGACAAATTGCCTCTGTTTTTTCGGCAGCCAACCGCAGCGACTTTTTCCTCAACCTATTGCAGATCAGCTCCAAGGCTACCTCCACTTTGGAGTTGAGGAGGGCACTACTCCTAGCAGTAGCGACCACAGCTAAGTCGTCAGCATAAGCAATAGTTTCTATACCGGGCGGCATCTTCAAACGCAGCACCCCGTCGTACAGAATATTCCACAACAGAGGGCCCATAATGGAACCCTGGGGGACTCCAGCGGTTACCTCATACGTCACCCCATCGTATACAATATGCCTGTCACATAGGTAACTCTTTATCATCCTCAGCAGATAGCCAGAGACATTTCTGGACAACAATTCCTCGATGATTTTGCACCAAGGAGCGCTGTTAAAGGCCTTTTAATGTCCAGTGTGACGAGGAAGCAAATGTCTCTGGGTTTTTCCCATTTCTGCTTTGGCGATACCAACAACTTTCCCAATTGCGTCGATTGTCGATCTCCCCCTACGAAAACCAAATTGATTATCGAAGAGACCCACACTCGAGTCTATTTCGAGAGACAATCTATTCTCCAACAGTTTACCTACAGTGCTAATGAGACATATAGGTCTGTAGGAGGAAGGAGTTCCCGGAGGGTTTCCTGCCTTGGGAATTAATTAAAAAAACTCCACTGCGCAGTATCTCATTCATGACGTCCAGAATATAATTTGGACGCTCAAGAATGGCTAGTTTAACAATTTCTGGGGGAATATTGTCCGGGCCGGAGGACTTCCCGGATCTAAGACGATCCCCCGCCCCCACGAGTTCTTCAATCTTGAACTCGGCAATGTCCCCCAAGTTGACCTCGTCCGTTTCCCATTGTGTAACGGCATGCGTAGTAAACAGCGTGGATATAATATCCTTCGCAAGTTCCCCGTCAATTTGTTTGAAGTTTCTTCTTATAGATTTTGTAGCCTCGGCCAAATGGGTCCGAGTTAACCTCGTCACAAGGATCCCTCCATTGTTTACTTTTTTTCCCTAATTATGGTGAGTTTCAAGGTTTTCCTGGCGTTGGAATAAGCTGCCTTAAGAGTGCCAATTACCTCAGGGGAAAACCCTCTCGACCTGGCCCTAGTTAGGAGTCGTCTTGCTTTGATAGAGGACCTTCTGAGATGGCCAATCTCTTCTGTCCACCAGTAGGCGGGTTTCTTATTACCCCTGTAGGGCCCCTTTGGCGGCATAGCCTCATTATAGAAAGAGACCAGGTTCATTACGAGCCCCCGTGCCGAAAGATCGGGATTTTCCCCCACCATCCGACCGAAGATGGACGGGAACCGATCCGCGTCCAACCCGCCAATGTCCCACCTAAGAGGACCCTCAAAAGTCACAGTTTGGTGTGACACATCCTCTCCGAAGTCGATTTGGATATACGAATGAGGTGATAGAGATTCCATGTCTCCAAGCACCCTCCACAGAGCGATTTTGTCTTTAGCTCTTTCGTTACATAATGTGATGTCAATGTAGGACTCCTGAGTACCACTTGTGAATGTGGGATGTACCCCATCGTTCAAGATGAAAAGATCATTGGTCCAAGTCCATTCGGACAGCGCAATTCCCCGCATATCGGTGAACCTACTGCCCCACTGTGATGACTTGGAGTTAAAGTCTCCGCCGATCATCACCGCCTTATGGTTGTTGGCTATGACTAAAGGCTGTACTTCTTCTAAAATTCGTTCGAGGTCTCCTAGCTCCTTATTAGGGGAAGCATAGCAGCTTATGAATAAAATGGGTTCGGTTTCGACCCAGACGAAATAAATATATCTACCTACCTACAACCTTCATGCAAGATTTCAGCGTTCTATCTGTTACATTACGTAGAGTAGGCTGACTTTTCTTCCCTAGAGCGATAGCGTTTTGCAGCAATTAGATGAAAAAGTTTAATAGTAAATGTATGGGAATTAACCAAACATTTTGATTAGAAGTGATTGAATAAGTGAGTTAGTCAGTAAGTATACAGAAGTACTAACTTTGAAATTTTGATATAACAATACCGCCAGAATATCTGTTCAAAATTTTGGTAACTTATTCTTTATTGAACCTTTCACGGTGTGCAAAACCATGTGAATTGATACCTTTCACGGTGTGCAAAACCATGTGAATTGATACCTTTCACGGTGTGCAAAACCATGTGAATTGATTCGTGTAAAATCTCTTCGGCTTTCTGGAACTTGGCCTGACAGACTACCGTGCACTCAGATATTAAATGATCACATTCGCTAATGATTAAATATCATGGTAGCCCTGTTCACTTGGTGGGTTAGGTTCTTCCAAGGTGCTAACTATCAAACCAACTACCATGTTGTCTAGCGTACGAAGATATGTGATTTTATTTTTTATAATAGCAAAAACAACCAGCAGTAAGTAATGTCTGGCAAAAAAGTTCATTAAAAAATTGGCAAGTTTCAACGACTATTAAGAAAAATCCAACTCTAAAATTTATTATTGCTCTCTATTTTGCCTCATTGCTTATAAAGTAATATCGACTTTACATTTGGGCAGATTGTCAGTTACAATGGTAGAGTTGTCGTGATATGAAAAGACATACGGAAAAACAAAAGAAAAATTGTCGTGTTGAAAATACACCTTCGTGCGGTCAATACAGCATAGGTTTCGCCGAGGCTTGGCCTTTCAGGGGGGCCGGCGTCGTCCATTCCCACCATATTCGGCCTTCAACGGACGAATAGCCCTCGACCGAATTGGAGTCAATTATTGTCCGTTTTTCATCAGAGGGTAGGTGTTCTTTCAGTGCAACAAACATGGATCTAACAGTAGCGGCCCGTGAATATTTGGCCTGGGGGGCTACAGTACTATTTCAAAAAAATTTGCATGCCTGTGCATACAAAACAATAGAACATTTTTAGCTTACCTGTAAAGTATTTTATTTACCTACAATTTTCACACTACTCCAGATACATACTTATAAATAAAAAGGAATGCAAATTGTCCTCAGGAGGCTGAGAGTTACGCACAAGATAAATCACATCACTAACAGAAAAAAATATTTTTTCAAGAGAAATCTCATTTCGATGTTTATTTTATTGAGAAAACACTTATTTTCTAACAGAATTTAAATCAATAAACACTTTTTTTTCATTAGGTTTTTTTTTTTCAAAGTTAAAAAGAAGAAAAAAAAATCGAAAGTATTTTCTATGTGATAAGATAACTGATAAGAAACCAAGTTTAAGTTTGTTTACCTCAACACATCTCCCCGGTGCAGGACCCTGTTTTTAGGGTCCTGCACCGGGGAGATGTGTTGAGGTAAGTTTAAAAAAAAAATCAAAAAAGAAATTTCAAATCCCTTTTTTATTGGACGTCATGGGTCCATGTTTGACGGTTGTGCATACGCAATAGAGACATGGCCGTAAAAACATTTCCTAATATCTCTAATTGGGTTGAAATTGGTTAAAAATATTTTTAGATTGGTAAAAAACAAAAATCTAAAAAAAATTCTCCCCCGAAGCAAATTTTCATATTTGTAAGAAAAAAAATCCCTCTATAAAGTTGGCACTTGATAGAGAAAGGAGGAAAAAAAAATCGCAAGTCCCATGCAAAATTTTTTACACCCAGGAGACACTTCTAACATTTTGTCAACATGTGGAGGGCAGGCCCAATTTTTTATATTTTAGACATGATAATGATGCCTGAATATATTCGATATTCGAATAATGATATTCGAATTATAATGTAAATTTTCTAGAGTTTTGGAGCTATAAGCTTAGCGCCCGTTATATTATATACTCACTGTGAGACATGGTGAACATACGATATTTTTTTTGCAAGAGAACAGCAGATATTTTAAGCAACTCGCAAATTAAAGGGATATATTTTTTCAAGTTTTTTCCCTTTTTGGGGGAAGAAGAATACTTTGGTAGGTATAAAATTAAATTACAAACAAAATATTTTTATGCTTTATTTTCTGTAATTTTTGGGGGGGCTGTGCCCTTTTGCCCTTAAGGAGCAGCCGCCCCTGGGATCTAAATGATGAACTAATTTTATTAGAAAATTTGTCTATGATGAGACTGTGACAAAGAAGAGGAAGAGGGAAGACCGCAATTTTAGACACACCCCATACTGGATGTCCCTCCGATGGTACCGTTGGCTACACATGTTCCAAGTTCCACAGTGGGGGTACCTCTTGTCTTGTGCCACACTAATTATTTTTTAATATCCATTTTTTTAAAAAATATCTGGTGTGATCTCGTTTGGCCAAATGAGCCGAAAAATCCCATCATTCCGAGAAAGCTCTTCGGCAGTATACGAACGGCCGACCATAATATGGGATCATTCAGGTCTATTCGGACGTATACGGCCGTATAGGTCCGATGGTTCGTTCGCCAAAACGCGGTTCCAGTGGACGGCTTACCTTAAACGCTAGCAATGATGGATTTCTTAGTTGAAAATTTATTCTTTCAATCCTTATGAAATTTTCCTGCGTTAACACAAATATAATTCTGTTTCCACTGGGTTAGTTCCCCGGCTAAGTGATATTCACCAGACTAGAAGGTGAGGGCTGTTAACCCTAGGATTGCCAATCTCTATTCAATTACGTGCATTGCCAAGGGGGGGGGGGTAAAAAGTACCCACCAACAAAATAAAGGAAAGAATGATTTTTTTTAATAAAATAAGTCGCTATTTCTTTATTAAAAACTAAAAAAATATAAAACTAAAACAATAATTATTATCTTACATAAAAATAAAAATTTAATCCCAGGAATAAAATAATGTAAATGAAAATAAAAAAAAAATTGCTAGATCCTAGGATATCTTTTCTGAACCAGAACTTTGTCCTTCCTGACATCCCACACAGACAATTTTCTTTTGACAGTGTTTACACACACTTATTTCTTGCAGGTGATACATAATTAGAAAATTGATGGTATCTTTTAATTGTAGCTTTAGACAATCAATGTATTGGTACATGCATTGCCAAGGGGGGGGGGGGGACAANCTTAGAACATACATATTTTTATATACTATGTCTAAATTATTGTTTGTGACAATTATTAAAGGTCTCATTAAAATAAGTATCATAATTTGTTTACTATAAGCTTTTTGCTAAAACGCGGGTACTTTGTCCCCCCCCCCCCCTTGGCAATCCTAGGGTTAATACCTACCTGTATATCTGATGTGCTCAACCTTTTTAGGAGTATCTGGGGATTCTGTTTTTGGATGTGACATGGATCCCGACGAATTCTATCATAAAAAAATGAATACAAACAAACCCTATTGGGGTACTGCCATCAAAAGCCCAACAATGTTTAATAACGTTGAGAGTTTGGACTCCTTTGTGAACATGTTGAAGGAAATTATTGAACAAACGATAGCCAAAAATTTGTATAATAGCGTTGATATCTTCCATCAGTAAGTATATTTTCTTTCTCGAGGCAGCCGCATACTCACTCATGCGAAGCACGCTGTTTTAATTAAAGTGCAAAGTATAATCCTGGACGATCACCTCTCAGGCGGAAACATATTAATAATTACACGGTGATGAATTATCCGCTTTCTGTATCGTATTGTTTTCCAGAGCCGTAACTAGGGTGAGACGACTGAGGCACTCGCCTCGGGCGCCGTCATAGGGGGGCACCAAAACTTTTTGAAATATAATTTGAATAATTTTGTTGGAATTTTTTCAAGATTCCGCGGATTTGTCGATATACCTACATAAAAATACATTTTAAAAATTATGTTGAATCGAAAAATAATTTTGTGAAATAATAATTGATTTCAAATTGCAAAAAGATTGGGGTTTACTCAAAATCATACATATTTAAATTGGCAACTACTTTTCCTTCTTTCTTTCCTCACTTTTTAAAAATTATTTAAGATCAACTATGGGTTAGGAAAGATTGACAAATTTGGCAATTCTGTCTATCGAATACGAGGTCGCGAAAGAAATTGATTTTGACGATGTCATTGATGAGTTTGCAGCCATAAAATCCCGACGAATTACATTATAACTTTGACAATTGCTTTGTAAGATTCAAACAAATCGATATGGAAGATTTTTGATTTTGTATTTGTAGGTTTCATTAAGAATAAAGATATGAAATCTATTTTCAGGCCCCGTTATTCACTCTTCCTTACTTCGAAATACCCAGTGAATTTAAATTCCGACCCCACCCCAAACGATTTCAGTCTGATTTCCTCACTCCCTTCACCAACACGCAGAGCACGCAGTCTTGATGGGGTACCTCGGTTTGTTTAACCACTAGGAGATAGGGACCAATCTGTTTCTCTTCTGTACTTTAGCGGTTAATAATAATGATCAGAGTTACCCCCACCAATACTATTCCAACTAGTTCGAAACCGGGACCGGCCTAAATAAAAAAATACTAAAAATTCAGTATGGCTTCTAAGACCCCTGGGGAAACAGTTAGGTAAATCTTATTTTTTTTAAAAGGTTGCAATTAACAGGGTGAACACAAACCCATACGCCCCCATCCCAAGTTTTATTGTTCTTAAAATCAAAAATAGCAATGTAAGAATGTTAGCGAAGTGCGGGCGAAACAGCTGATCTATATATAAAAAAGTGAATGTCTGTTTGTTTGTTTGTTTATTTATTTATTTGTTTGTTTATTTATTTGTTTATTTATTTATTTGTTTGTTTGTTTGTTCGCTTATAACTTACGAACTACAGCTCGGAATTGCACGAAACTTTGCACACTTATTTGTTTTTACCCGGGGAAGGTTATAGGCACGGTATTGTCCGGCCATTTTAGTTACGGCCGATTTTATGGCCGATTTTCCGGCCGATTTTCC
>CM022881.1:19180273-19194458 GCA_012654025.1 Pachypsylla venusta | reverse complement strand
CGCAGACTTCAACACGCATTTTATTTTTTTTGGAACCTAACCCAATACTACTCCCAACACGTTCTACACAGCTTAACAACCCGTTACTACTCCCCATGTTCTTCCTAGGTTAACAAACGTGTAGGTAATATGTAATTTATGTGTATGCTCTGATCGCGTTGAAAAGGTTGCACCTCGGTGATATGATTATTAATGTGGGAGTCAGATTTATTATCATATTTCTCTCATCTTCTCGAAACGAAGTTCGGGTACTCAGCAAGTATAATATATATAAAAGCCAATGTCTGTTTGTTTGTTCGCTTACAACTTACGAACTACAGCACGGAACGGACGAAACTTTGCACAACATTTTTTTTTACCCGAGGAATGTTATAGGCATGATCGAAAGGTGAAGTGCAAGCAAAAGTTACCGCGAAAATGACGCTTTTTAGCGGGTTTCTTTGCAATTTTTTTGGGGTCATCTAAAGAAGATGACGAAAAATGATCAAGGATGGACCCCCCAAAATAGTATATAAGGACCCCATGAAATATAAATTTTTTTAATATCCGGTTTTTGCCCGATTTATGGTCGATTTTCACCACCAAATAATCGGAATGGAGAAGTACCCCTTCGGTATGAGCGAGAAAGCTGAAATTCGACAAAAAAGATGTTCCGAAATACAAAAAGTAATATGCTAGAGTAAAATTCTTTCGTTGGGTTAACAACCTTCGAACAGGTGGAAGTTTAATGAATATAAAACCTCCAGTTGCTCAACGAACTGCGCGAACTCCCGCAAATGTTGAACGTCGTCCCCTATTCCCCAAACACGTCATTTCAACATTCGGTAATGTTTTATGACCACCTCGGTACCCTGACCTATCCACAGGCTATTTTTTTCTATGGGGTTACCTTAAGTCACATGTTTATGAGAGTAAACCACGGACATTGCAAGAACTTAAGGCGTCAATCGAACATCAAATCACTCTCATCAATGCAGACCTACTGGAAAGAGTAGACGACAATTTTCGGAAATGGCTTCAAAACTGTGTTGACGAAAACGGGCGTCATATATGCCTGATGTAATTTTCCGTACCTAATATTCTCAAATGGTAAATTACGGATGATATCAATAAAACTTTTTTATTGATATCAATAAAACTTTTTTTTTTTTAACAGAATTAACGAAGTTATGATTTTTTCGCTTTGAGTTGATATGTTGTCGCGACAAAATTTAAGATATCAGACCGTCACTGTCCGATTTTGGAGAACAAATTAGAAATTTGGCCTTTTGACATATTTTAATTCTGATAATTTTCCTGGGGTCGTAGACCATGATTTGGGGGAGGGGTCCATTCCCATCCATTTTCCGCTATCTGCTACCGTTTGGGGTGTGGTATTGTAAGAGACAACCCCTCATACATAGGTACAAACATACAAATTTCTGATTTATATGTTAAGCTTTTTGAAAATGTGTTTTTTTGCAGAAGTTTTTAATTTGCCATCATAATTTGGGTAGCATTCGCTCAACTAGTGAGCATTTGCTATATAAAAGCGTTTGCTCAGTTTTCAAATCCCACTGACCTCACCCTAATCAGTTGCTATTGTATTTTCAAAGGTACCAAATGCTCATTAGGTCAAAAGGTTTTTATCATTCAGATTGCATCGATTTTCTCTATCCAGGATATACATTTATGCTTAATGTGTTTGGCGTTTCAGTTTGTTCGAGGAGTATGTTGATCAAATCAACAATAAAAAAATGTTTGACAATTTTACCGATTTCTTTAGCAATTGGCAACCATTATTTTCACTTTCGAAAATTGGCATCTCTCTATGTGTTAATATTCTAAGGGAAATTATTTCGCAAGCTTTGTATCATCCAAACATGAGAAATAGTGTTTTCCTGGCTGCTGGTCTTATTCGACCATCTGAAGAAATCCTCAGCAATGTTAACAGTTCACACACACCGAAAGTTAAATCCTATTTATTTGTAACAGGTAAGAAATTGATGCACGTTAGTTAAGTTGGCCCGGTGAGAAAAATTATCTTTTTTGTATATTAGCCCAATATACCTACATAGCGTTATTATAATCAAGCAGAAGAGAGAGAGAGAAAAGTAAAAGAGGGCGTTTGGCTACAACATATCCAGGGTCCCAACCTGAATATGTTGGGAAACTGAGATCAAAAATGAAACATTATTTACGAAAATGGTAAGTGAGCCAGACGAAGCATAGCCGATCGGAGCCGAGTTACAGGGTGGAGAAGGTCATATTTGAACAACTTTCAACCGTTCATTTTTACAGGGGCGGATAGAGGTCTTCAGTTGAGGGGGGCGATCTTTAGGAAATAAGTCTATAAAAGATGTTCAAGAAAAATAGCTCGACTATTAACTAACAGACTTTGCAATTAGTACTGCCTTGGAAAGTGCGTAGTAAAATTAACCAATGAAAAGCGTCTTTACGATCACGCAGGTCACAGGGTATTGAACAGTGAACCGAACGTAACGTTAGCTATACGTAAAGTAGGAGAGAAACAAAGAGAATATAAGGAGAGTTTCCGAACCCTCCTTTCTGCCTTCAAGAACGCGGTAAAGTAGGAGAGAAATAAAGAGAACATGAGGAGAGTTTCCGAACCCTCTCTTCTCCTTTCAAGAACGCGGTAAAGTAGGAGAGAAACAAAGAGAATATAAGGAGAGCTTCCGAACCCTCCTTTCTGCCTTCAAGAACGCGGTAAAGTAGGAGAGAAATAAAGAGAACATAAGGAGTGTTTGCGAACCCTCTCTTCTCCCTTCAAGAACGCGGTAAAGTAGGAGAGAAATAAAGAGAACATAAGGAGTGTTTGCGAACCCTCTCTTCTCCCTTCAAGAACGCGGTAAAGTAGGAGAGAAATAAAGAGAACATAAGGAGTGTTTGCGAACCCTCTCTTCTCCCTTCAAGAACGCGGTAAAGTAGGAGAGAAATAAAGAGAACATAAGGAGTGTTTGCGAACCCTCTCTTCTCCCTTCAAGAACGCGGTAAAGTAGGAGAGAAATAAAGAGAACATAAGGAGTGTTTGCGAACCCTCTCTTCTCCCTTCAAGAACGCGGTAAAGTAGGAGAGAAATAAAGAGAACATAAGGAGTGTTTGCGAACCCTCTCTTCTCCCTTCAAGAACGCGGTAAAGTAGGAGAGAAATAAAGAGAACATAAGGAGTGTTTGCGAACCCTCTCTTCTCCCTTCAAGAACGCGGTAAAGTAGGAGAGAAATAAAGAGAACATAAGGAGTGTTTGCGAACCCTCTCTTCTCCCTTCAAGAACGCGGTAAAGTAGGAGAGAAATAAAGAGAACATAAGGAGTGTTTGCGAACCCTCTCTTCTCCCTTCAAGAACGCGGTAAAGTAGGAGAGAAATAAAGAGAACATAAGGAGTGTTTGCGAACCCTCTCTTCTCCCTTCAAGAACGCGGTAAAGTAGGAGAGAAATAAAGAGAACATAAGGAGTGTTTGCGAACCCTCTCTTCTCCCTTCAAGAACGCGGTAAAGTAGGAGAGAAATAAAGAGAACATAAGGAGTGTTTGCGAACCCTCTCTTCTCCCTTCAAGAACGCGGTAAAGTAGGAGAGAAATAAAGAGAACATAAGGAGTGTTTGCGAACCCTCTCTTCTCCCTTCAAGAACGCGGTAAAGTAGGAGAGAAATAAAGAGAACATAAGGAGTGTTTGCGAACCCTCTCTTCTCCCTTCAAGAACGCGGTAAAGTAGGAGAGAAATAAAGAGAACATAAGGAGTGTTTGCGAACCCTCTCTTCTCCCTTCAAGAACGCGGTAAAGTAGGAGAGAAATAAAGAGAACATAAGGAGTGTTTGCGAACCCTCTCTTCTCCCTTCAAGAACGCGGTAAAGTAGGAGAGAAATAAAGAGAACATAAGGAGTGTTTGCGAACCCTCTCTTCTCCCTTCAAGAACGCGGTAAAGTAGGAGAGAAATAAAGAGAACATAAGGAGTGTTTGCGAACCCTCTCTTCTCCCTTCAAGAACGCGGTAAAGTAGGAGAGAAATAAAGAGAACATAAGGAGTGTTTGCGAACCCTCTCTTCTCCCTTCAAGAACGCGGTAAAGTAGGAGAGAAATAAAGAGAACATAAGGAGTGTTTGCGAACCCTCTCTTCTCCCTTCAAGAACGCGGTAAAGTAGGAGAGAAATAAAGAGAACATAAGGAGTGTTTGCGAACCCTCTCTTCTCCCTTCAAGAACGCGGTAAAGTAGGAGAGAAATAAAGAGAACATAAGGAGTGTTTGCGAACCCTCTCTTCTCCCTTCAAGAACGCGGTAAAGTAGGAGAGAAATAAAGAGAACATAAGGAGTGTTTGCGAACCCTCTCTTCTCCCTTCAAGAACGCGGTAAAGTAGGAGAGAAATAAAGAGAACATAAGGAGTGTTTGCGAACCCTCTCTTCTCCCTTCAAGAACGCGGTAAAGTAGGAGAGAAATAAAGAGAACATAAGGAGTGTTTGCGAACCCTCTCTTCTCCCTTCAAGAACGCGGTAAAGTAGGAGAGAAATAAAGAGAACATAAGGAGTGTTTGCGAACCCTCTCTTCTCCCTTCAAGAACGCGGTAAAGTAGGAGAGAAATAAAGAGAACATAAGGAGTGTTTGCGAACCCTCTCTTCTCCCTTCAAGAACGCGGTAAAGTAGGAGAGAAATAAAGAGAACATAAGGAGTGTTTGCGAACCCTCTCTTCTCCCTTCAAGAACGCGGTAAAGTAGGAGAGAAATAAAGAGAACATAAGGAGTGTTTGCGAACCCTCTCTTCTCCCTTCAAGAACGCGGTAAAGTAGGAGAGAAATAAAGAGAACATAAGGAGTGTTTGCGAACCCTCTCTTCTCCCTTCAAGAACGCGGTAAAGTAGGAGAGAAATAAAGAGAACATAAGGAGTGTTTGCGAACCCTCTCTTCTCCCTTCAAGAACGCGGTAAAGTAGGAGAGAAATAAAGAGAACATAAGGAGTGTTTGCGAACCCTCTCTTCTCCCTTCAAGAACGCGGTAAAGTAGGAGAGAAATAAAGAGAACATAAGGAGTGTTTGCGAACCCTCTCTTCTCCCTTCAAGAACGCGGTAAAGTAGGAGAGAAATAAAGAGAACATAAGGAGTGTTTGCGAACCCTCTCTTCTCCCTTCAAGAACGCGGTAAAGTAGGAGAGAAATAAAGAGAACATAAGGAGTGTTTGCGAACCCTCTCTTCTCCCTTCAAGAACGCGGTAAAGTAGGAGAGAAATAAAGAGAACATAAGGAGTGTTTGCGAACCCTCTCTTCTCCCTTCAAGAACGCGGTAAAGTAGGAGAGAAATAAAGAGAACATAAGGAGTGTTTGCGAACCCTCTCTTCTCCCTTCAAGAACGCGGTAAAGTAGGAGAGAAATAAAGAGAACATAAGGAGTGTTTGCGAACCCTCTCTTCTCCCTTCAAGAACGCGGTAAAGTAGGAGAGAAATAAAGAGAACATAAGGAGTGTTTGCGAACCCTCTCTTCTCCCTTCAAGAACGCGGTAAAGTAGGAGAGAAATAAAGAGAACATAAGGAGTGTTTGCGAACCCTCTCTTCTCCCTTCAAGAACGCGGTAAAGTAGGAGAGAAATAAAGAGAACATAAGGAGTGTTTGCGAACCCTCTCTTCTCCCTTCAAGAACGCGGTAAAGTAGGAGAGAAATAAAGAGAACATAAGGAGTGTTTGCGAACCCTCTCTTCTCCCTTCAAGAACGCGGTAAAGTAGGAGAGAAATAAAGAGAACATAAGGAGTGTTTGCGAACCCTCTCTTCTCCCTTCAAGAACGCGGTAAAGTAGGAGAGAAATAAAGAGAACATAAGGAGTGTTTGCGAACCCTCTCTTCTCCCTTCAAGAACGCGGTAAAGTAGGAGAGAAATAAAGAGAACATAAGGAGTGTTTGCGAACCCTCTCTTCTCCCTTCAAGAACGCGGTAAAGTAGGAGAGAAATAAAGAGAACATAAGGAGTGTTTGCGAACCCTCTCTTCTCCCTTCAAGAACGCGGTAAAGTAGGAGAGAAATAAAGAGAACATAAGGAGTGTTTGCGAACCCTCTCTTCTCCCTTCAAGAACGCGGTAAAGTAGGAGAGAAATAAAGAGAACATAAGGAGTGTTTGCGAACCCTCTCTTCTCCCTTCAAGAACGCGGTAAAGTAGGAGAGAAATAAAGAGAACATAAGGAGTGTTTGCGAACCCTCTCTTCTCCCTTCAAGAACGCGGTAAAGTAGGAGAGAAATAAAGAGAACATAAGGAGTGTTTGCGAACCCTCTCTTCTCCCTTCAAGAACGCGGTAAAGTAGGAGAGAAATAAAGAGAACATAAGGAGTGTTTGCGAACCCTCTCTTCTCCCTTCAAGAACGCGGTAAAGTAGGAGAGAAATAAAGAGAACATAAGGAGTGTTTGCGAACCCTCTCTTCTCCCTTCAAGAACGCGGTAAAGTAGGAGAGAAATAAAGAGAACATAAGGAGTGTTTGCGAACCCTCTCTTCTCCCTTCAAGAACGNCCCCCAAAACCATAGACTTAGACTACAGAAACATTATCAATGTTCAAAAATATACAACCGTTTTCGAGTTACGGCCGATTTTTCGATTATTGAATAGAAAATTAAAAAAACAGCTGGACAACAGACGTATGCTCGCGGACCAAACCATTGCGACACCTGAAAACTAGATGTCATTTCTTGTTGAATTACACAAACTCCTGCTCCTTCCACTAGTATTTCCCCTCCCACGATTTTTTTGAAAAGTGGGAGAACTAATTGCCGCACCCTGTATATCGTCCCTTAAAAGTGAAAAGGGGATAACGACCAAAGTTTGATTTTTTTTTTATTCCAGATTCGGTATCTGTTATATGTCTTACCCTTATTTTTCCAGCCCAACTGGTTCAAATTTTGAAAATTTGAACTTTGCCTGAAAATTGTTCGTTTTCAAACCTTTATTTTCGTAAAAAGGGATAACTCCTGTAGCTTTCAGCTTTCTGTCAGTGTAGAACGGGTTAAGCACCAACATCTTAGTTCTTTAAGATAAAGAAAAAGGGAGAATGAACTTACGTTTAGTTTACATATAAAAAGAAGGAAAATAAACACCCGATTGATTTAAAGTTTTTTTTAGGAAGGGAAAAAGACCAAATTTATTTATAAATTTGGTTTTTATCCCCTTTTCCATTTTAGCAGAAAGATGTAAATTACAAAAACCAATGTGTTCTCTGGTCGTTATTCCTATTAAAAACATTCCGAAACTATCCGTTATAAATTTTGAGTGTAATCATTGGTGATCCAATAGTTGAGTCAATATGCGATTTAGGGGAGAACAAATTCTAACAAAAGGTTTTTGTGACGAGTTTTGGTAGCACTAGGTGCCCTTATTAAGGAAAAAAAGTTTACCAAAATCGGCCACCCGGAGGTGTCCAAAATCGGCCAAAATCCAAAATGGCGGCCGTTTGTTGTGCCAACTTCGAGTTTTTAAATGGAATAAGACCTAGAAACCCGATTGAGCAATCGCGGTGTCAATTGGATTCAGAATTAAACAGGTATTCGAAAAATATATTAACATCGGTTGAGCCGATTTTCCGAAAACCGGCCATAATTTGTGTTTTTTTTTTAAAAAAAAAAAAAAAAATATCGTTTAGCTGCCTATAACTTTTCAAGGAACCATTTTTAGCATTTTTCAACTCTCTACTTTTTGAGGTAGAATATAAAAAGCTTTCAGACGATATAAAGAACGTCGAAATCGGTTGAGCCATACAGCTTTCCAATATGCCTGACATAACGGCCGCTTTTTATACCAATTTCGAGTTTTTAATCCGGTATGAGTTCTAGAAACCTGATTGAGGCGAACGAGGTGACTATGTGTTTTGGAATAAGGCGAATGTTCAAACGACTAATAAAATCGGTTTGACTGATTTTTTATAAATCGGCCAGATTGATGCTACTAATATTTAAAATCTGCAAAACTTTGTTAATTCTTCTGTATACTTGCATCAATAGTCAAGAAATTCATTTCAGCCCATAAAAGTTGTCCATGGGAAGGGCCGTAGCCATAATTTTTGTCTAGTTAATCCTTGTCACTGTCCTCTTGTTCGTCATAGCAACTGCAACGTGTACTACTATTGCAAATTGTTGTATAATTGCAGTGTATAATTTTTAGTAAAGTGTCTTTTTTTTTATTTTTTTTAAAAAGTTATGCCCCGGAACCGCTTTTGCATTACTTCAGGGAAAGTGTCTAGTACAGCGTTCATGTCACACATTATTGGAACAACTTCTATCTCCAGTCCAGAGGATTCATATCACCAGCCATACACATCCATACCATGGTCTGACAATATACTCTTAGACAATGGAATTTAGTGGATGACACAGTTGGAGGAAGATGTTCTGGATTTACAAATGATTTAGCTGTAATAACTTTCATTTTAAGTGTTTGGTATACAAAGAACTTGTGCTATTGCCACTAAAAATAATAGCTATCGCTTGACTACCAAGGCGAATTATACCAGAGGCGTTCTGGCCTGGTAAAGTGAATGCAGTTGCACAGGCAGATACGCGTTCCTCGTTTCGAGTTTACTTGAATCACGTTCTTTCGCTGTAATGTTTTTTTCATTTTATTTATATAACGCCTGCAGCATTCTGCATGTACGTTGCGGCCAGCAATAACATCAAGGTTGTCACCTCTCAGAACAATTGCTGCATTTATGCCATCAGCATATCAGCACCCTTCCCCTGAACTTGAATTACCACTCCATCCGTCAAACTGCCATTACAGATCGGGCAATTCTCACTAGATAATGAATTAAAGGAATTAAGAAATTACTAGACAAATTTTAATTTGGCTGATTTATAAAAAATCGACCAAACTGATTTTATGGGTCGTTTGAACATTCGTCCGATTCCAAATCACATAGTCACCTCGTTCGCCAAAATCAGGTTTCTAGAACTCGTGCCGCAGTAAAAAATTGAGATTAGTATAAAAAGCGGTCGTTATGTCAGACATATTGGAAAGCTGTATGGCTCAACCGATTTCGATAAATCTTTATATCCTCTGACAGTTTTTTATATTCTACGTCTAAAAAGCTTTAAAATGATAAAAATGGTTCTTTTTAAATTTATAAGCACTTAAGCGATTTTTTTTTTAAAAAAATCGGCTCATCACAAAAGTTACGGACGATTTTCGAAAAGTCAGCACAACCGATTTGATCAATTTATATATTTTTGGAATACCTGTTCAATTCTGAATTTTTTTCTGAGTAAATTCCGAGTAAAAACTGGAAGTCGAGACCTAACACGGCCGCCATCTTGAATTTCTGAAAAGTAGGCTTAACTTCAATTTCCCCCCTAGATCATGTTTTGACCGGACCATACAATCAATTTTAGGAATAAGTAAGACTGTATCAAAGAAAGACAGTTTTGCCATGCACAAATTGCACAAACATACTCCAAAATCCTGGACATTACAACTCTTACCCCATGTTTTTTACCCGTGAGTGGTCTCCTATAGGGAATTTTTCTCACACTGTCGGACAAAAACGCAATAACTTGGTAATTATTGGCTCCAACTTGTCGGATCTCTCAGTAGTTGCAAAATATGATTTGCTTTGTGCTCACAAAAAATTGCCGACATACACTGCATTTCAGTTGCCTGAGGCAGTCGGAAAGTTGACTGAGGCAGTCGATGTGAGAATTTTTCTCACATCGCGACCAGTCGCGTCGTAATTTTTTCGTCGAAATATTCTCGTCTTTTGTGTGGCTATTTATAACGTTTAAAATTTAACTTATTTAATTACATTTAATTAAGTAATTACTTTAATTACATATTAATGTGAACATAATAACGACCTAAATAATTAATTATTTAGGTACATTTCTAACATTTCATAAAATAATATAAGAAAAAAAAGTGCCAAAACAGGGGATCGAACTGGGTACTATTGGAAAATAAACTTGCTGAAATCGCTTCAAATATAGATCAAAGAAGATTTTGAACAAATTCTTTGGAAAAAAATTCAGTTATTTTCTTCCAAAAGAAAGGAATACATAGCAAAACCAGGTGTGAGAAAAAATCTCTACAGTAGACCGATGGCGTTCTGCGGCGGAACGCGACCACTCACGGGTTAACCGGACCAGACTTTCAATTTTAGGAATAGGTAGGTAGTAGGTAATGTTGGATTTTACAATTAACCAAAAAATGCCTTCAGAAAATTATAATTATTTAAATACATTAGCAATGCATTTTTCTACTAATCAAAAAAAGCCTTCAATTTTTTCATATTATTTAAATGCATTTCTGATTGGTTGATGATATCATTCTCATCTTTATTTTTGATAAATAGATCAAATTAAAAACAAATTCAGTCTCATTGTGACACTAACTAAACCCAGTACCGGATTACCATAAGGCATTTTTGGCAAATGCCAAGGACCCCGCGCTTTGGGCAACTTACACTAGGTATTATGAGTTTTAGACCAAGCTTACACTAGGTATTCCTGGATTCAGAAAAAAAAAATCAATGGACCGTTCTGAGGCCATAGCGTGCCCTCCCCCTCTCTCTCTCTCTCTTTCTCTCTGAAAATTGACTTTTCTACAACATTCAACCACATAGATAATATAATAGTACCTACCTACCTTATAGGGGTATTGAGTAATACCTGTGTCGTATAGATATAGCAGTTTGTATCCAGGGGTTTGTATCACACGTGGTCATTATCCTGACACACACTCCATACACATTTTGGCGACGATCGCTGAGTACATAGACCTGCAGAAAACTTGTAAACATCATTGACACATTTGTAGAGCAAAAGGCACTTAAAGTTGGAGTCCAATCACAAATATAAATAACTAGTTGAGTACCCGCATTTCGCTTCGAGAAGATGAGAGAAAAAATGATAATAAATCTGACTCTTCAATAATAATAATCGACGTACAACCGTTTAAACGCGATCAGAGCATACACATAGATTACATATTACATACACGTTTGTTAACCTATATGTAGAACATGGGGAGTAGTAACGGGTTTAAGCTGTGTAGAACGTGTTGGAAGTAGTATTGGGTTAGGTTCTAAAAAAAATAAAATGCGTATTGAAATCTGCTGAGTTTAGGCTAGGTCTGCGACCCAGCATAAACAAAAATTTGAATTTCCATACAAACATTGGAAAATCGGCCGTAACATCGAAAACGGTTGGAGGGCTTTCAACTCTTTTTTTAAGGCTCCCAGTCTTTGTTTTTTTTTGGGGGGGGTCCATTCTTATCAAATGTTCTATATCTCTTACAGTTTCTAATAGTAGGTATTCTATGATTTTCCATACAAAAATTGAAAAATCGGCCGTACCTCGGCCGGTTGACTGGAAGGGATGGGTTTGGGTTGCATTTTATACTATTCTGAGGGGGACGGACAACATTTTGATAATGCTGACCCCTTCAATATACTGCTGTGGTAAATCTCTCAAATGAAAGAACATAAAATTCTATTGGCTGGGTTTGCAACCCCGTCCTACTGTCCACCTGTCGGAGCGTCTTACACTACACCAGCAACCCAGAGTTGATGTAAAAATGAGATGTACTGAATCTGTCACTAACTTGTAATTAGAAGGGGTACAACGATTCCTAAAAGGATCCTCTCGCTTCATGGCCGTAAGAGGATTGGGTAACTTTCCATTGACTACCAATAAACAAAGAAAAATATGGAGATCATGCGTAGACCGATGATTCATGGGTCTATTATAGCACACTAGCACTGTTGGCAGAAGTTCTGACAGATTAACTGCCTCAGCGTAGACTCATTTTTCATCCTTACAGATACAGTTGGTATAAATAAATGCTGTTTTTTTGTGCTATTGTATCACAACTTTGGTGCTCACTAAAGCATTTGTGACAGCTGCAACTGCGATAAAGCGGCAGCAACTCCAAGGTAAATCCTGAGAGTTTCGTGCACGTAATTTAACGTTCTGATCTGTCTTTACACTTTCAAATCCAAATACTGACTAACTGGTGATCAATGTGCACTGCTGCAACTCACTCGGTTCGGTATTCAACAAAGTGCTGATTAAGTTAATAGGAAAATAAACGGACAGAGTGGCGTGATATTATTATGGGCAGTGGTGGCGTTACACATTGTAGGATTCTCCCAATATCTATCTTTATCCAATGTCCATGGTTGGTATTGGTAGGACTACTGGCTATTAAAGGTTTTTGTCACTGCGACCTATAATGATTCTTCTGAGACCTGTCCTTTTGTTAAACTAAAAGAGATCCAATTCCGCGATGAAGCTTAGGATTCCCCTATATACGAGGTGATTGCTTCGACTTCTTTAGATTTTAGAATCACCCATGAGATGCGTTTCATTGCTTTATGAGAGGCAAGTTATAGTTATGTTCTGCTCTCTCCGGTGCCTCTTCACGGAGTCTTTAGCCGACTATTTATGTTCCAGGATCTCGAATGTATGGAAAAAAGCATCTTGAATTCTATGTTTCTCCTGGTAGGAAGAATTACATTCTATCTCGATCCATGATCTACTCTGATTCTACGATTGACTATTTAATCTATGTTGCCCGACCATACTGTTCAATATTAGACCGAAGTATTAAGTTTAGTGCTTTATCACCCATCAGAAGTTTAGTCAGAAGGGATAGAAATGGACGTGAAATTGCTGGTCTCATTGTAAATGCATTGCCAAATGAATATTTACTTGGAACCCACATTGGTGCTGATACGAATACTCCTAGTTCGTCTGTTCAAAGTTCAGTCGGCGGAGAACACTATATTAACTTATTTTATACGGATCCGCAGACAAATAGATTGGTTGACTCTTATTTGCCCTTTGGGACATTTTCGGAATTCATCGAAATAGATATAACCACTGGACTGGTCAATAATGAGGTAGGTGAATACATTGAGATGTCTTAAATATTTGAACGATCCTATAGCATTTTCAAGGTTGGATCTAACTATAAAATTGTCAGTCATCTTTTTGTATCATTATATTATTGCTTAGATTACAATTCAGTGTTGAACCGACCCGTTCCCGTCAGGATGGATTTTGACTAAAACTGTTGTGACTGACGCAGCATTTGTAAGTATTGATCAAAATGGAAAATGGTGTCAGAAGAGCTGGGTGCTCACCTCTAGATGACTTTTGACCTTTTGACTTTTATTATCATTGAGTTACGCGATATACCGCTTTTTCAAATTAGCTGTTTCACCTAATAGAATTTTTGATTTTCATTTTGTAAGGCAAATTGTTTGCGTTAAAATTAAAAAAGAAAAGAAAAAAGACACAGTTTCATTTCAGTCGTGTATATTGTAAGGGATCGCTTCTATCTTTCCCCTTCCCTTCCACCCCTGTATCCCCTTCTGTGTAGTATTGGAAAAGACAACCCCTTCCTCATGCATGGTTTAGGAGTGTATCGAGACCGATCAATCATTCCTCAGCTCCCAGAAATCTGCAATTGTTGGCTCTATCGTGGTTGGATAGGCCGACTTTGGTTCGGAACAGTCGATTACATCATGGTCGGGGATATTTCCATTGATACTGGGTGGACTTTGATGACATTGATTGTTTATGTGTCTGGGATCTGGATGATGTGATTACTTGTACCGTTAGCATAAGTTTAAGAGGACCCATATTGTTGTGCATGTTTGTTACGGATGTGGATAATTAAACCGCCACCATTTGTTGCAAAAGGCAATGAATCCACATGCAAACTCACAAATATGTAGGTATTTAGCTTAAACATCGAACGAGAAATCTTCGCCAAATCAAGGGAGAAAATATGATTTTTTTTTTCATGTTTGCAGTTGCTTCCAAGAATTAAAGAGGTATCACGTGTCGCTAAAGCGTTGAAACTATCCTACAACACACTGTTCAACACCATCTTGTATTTGAAGGAAGCGGTGAACAACAATAAGTTTCTCAACGACATATTTTACGCGCGTCAACAAATTCCTTTTTATAACGATGCTCAGTTCTGTTTTAAATTCAAAACATTTTCAAAATTTATTAAGAATCATTACAACTGGATTCCGCACTGTATTTCTGCTCGGGTCAAAGACTAGACCTAGAACTACTCCAGATAGTTCAGAAATTAGCGACGAGTACATCACCATGAAATAAAATACCATTTTTTTTTTATCAAAACCGAGCAGGATGGAGCAACATGTCAACAGCACATGAGACATTCGAGCTTTTCTTTTAAAAAAATAAAAAACAAAGAGAACATAAGGAG
>CM022881.1:19164786-19177945 GCA_012654025.1 Pachypsylla venusta | reverse complement strand
GATCATATATGATCCGCGCCCTAGTGGTTCCGAGCCCTGATACCTTCCCCCCAGTCACCCAGGGTTCTTGAATCAGGGCAACGTCAATGTTGCAGGCGAGGAAGAGCCTGCAAAGGGCAGCAGTAGCTGCTTTGCTATGTTGAAGGTTTATCTGTACAACCCTCAACACGTGTGTATGTCTGGAGTCACCTCCAGCGGGTTTGTTATTTATATACTTTCCCATAAAATTTGAAGAAGTGGAATAAATAACAGCAGTGATCCTTACTGGTGGAAGGCTTTATTCCGTAGGAGACACGGTTGATCCGTTTACCCCACGACCCATTACAACCCCGAGTCTCATTTGGTTTATGGGGGGTTGATCACTTCTCAGACCTTCGGCCGGGAAGGTTGGGGGCTGGCTGAACTGCAGCCACCCCCCAACCAGAGCATCCAGAGTTGACCTAAGGCGGGAATCATATACTCATTCCCGCTTAGTTTTCACCCCCTGACCACGATGAGGTCCTGGATCCAGTGTACCAGACAACGGCCACAGAAGACCCCCCTTCTGAGCCATGTCTGGAGCTACAGGCACGACTCAGACAGTGAGTCATAGTGGCCGCTGACTTGACACTTGTCCCCTGTGTGCAATGGGGACTGCAGGGAGCCAAACCACCCATGCAAGAGGAAATCAGGAGAGCTATTGCCGGAATCGCAACCCCACTTAACACAAACTCATTTATATCTATAAATGAGTTTTCAAGTGGGGTACCATATATTTTTTTTTTTATTTTCAATATTGTATTTTTTTTGAATTATGTAACCGAATATATAGATAAATAAAGAAAATATGTTAAAAAAATCCCACCAGAAGTTTACGGCTTTACATTGGTAAAGAGAGTTGACATAGGAGAACAAACAGGGGAAAAACAACGACGGTCCNAAAAAAAAGGGGGGGGGGTACATGAACATTCTCTGTTTTATTATTATTAATTGTACGCTGTTTTTAAAGCAATTCATTTAAACATTGGGACAGTGCCCTCTGGGATAATCGCTCTCTGTTTTTCTTAATTTTTCCTGTCAAAAGTGCATTAAAAAATTTGAACTTTTGCATAGTGCTTTTTTAACATATTCTTGTGCCTTTTTTAAAGAAAAGTTGCAACTTTTTCGGTGCTGAATGCCTTTTTTTACTGTTTATAAAGTTGTACTTTTTTGATATTGTATATTTCACGTTATTTGGTTGCCGTGGTAACCGATTTTTCTTATATCTGCTAGGTGGTACGCTAGCAATATTTATTTTCTTCTCTCTCTGTCTTTTACTTTTTTATTTAAATTTATTAACATTATTTTAGAATAAAATGAATTCTCTTTGTTTTTTTCCTGTCATCCCGTGTTTGTTTCTGTTAAAATATTTTAGCTGACCGTGAAAAATATCTATGCTTCAAATTCGTGGTCAGCTACTTCTTTTTAATTTATTATTTTCAATAATGAACCTATGGAATTGACCAAAGAAAAAAATACAATAGCTGAAACTCGGGATGTGGCTCTGGAGACCTCAAACGTGTTTTGCAAATTGCCATTGAAAAGTCCTCTACGGAAATTTGACCCTATTTCCATACTTCCCTTTTTATAGAATAAGGAAAATAAAATTATTTCACACACAATTTAATAAAAACCGTGGTCGAATTCAAAAATGAAATTAAAAATAAACTGTCGGTCAACTGTAAACGATACTTTGCGTTGACCAATATCGCGTCCTTTTGTTGTTCCTGTACCATTTTGTGGCTTATCAAAAAATCATCTCTGAAAACAGAAATCGAACACGGAAGGAAAATGAAAATTCAACAATTTATTGGGACTTCCGGCCAAAGATAGGCGAACAAGTTCCTAACTCACTCGCCCAAAAGAACAAAAGAAATTGTCTGTCTCATTAAAGAGGAACTGAGCATATATCCTCGGACCTCCTCACGGGCCAGTGCAGCCTATACTCTCATCTAAATCTAAACAAGATGGGTAAAATGTTCACTCTACCTGCCGTCTCTGCAAAGAGGCACCGGAGACAGCGGAACATATAATATGCGAATGCGGAGCTGCCTCTCCTAAAAGACTGAAACACTTCTCAAGGATGATTATAACACCTGGGGAAGTGAAAACAATCAGTCCTAGGGGGATCCTATGCTTCATCAGGGAATTGGATCTCTTCTAGCAAATAAAGGGGCAAGTGACAAAGGACTCATATAGCCCGTACCCCTACCAATACCAAAAAGCGTTGACCGACAGCATCCTTCCCTCGCGAGGGCAGTTGCAAAAGTTCTTGACCTAACCTAGACGGAGAAGGAAAATAAAAACGCATTATATCTTATTTTTCAACATAATCTAAGTTGACTTCAACACACTATTTACATCTTCTCGTTATCATCTCTATGCCTGTCAATAAGTAGAAAGTCTCCTTACAGTCAAAATAATCTAAAACAGTCGACTTGATCTCTTCATCGCTCCCATTTTTTCATTCAGTTCGACTAAATTAATCACCAGGAGGTCGGCCAGTCTGTTCCTCTGTTCTACTTTAGCGGCTCATAGAACATAAATTTGTAAGGTTTTAATAATGATTAAGATTATCCCACCAAGTCAGCATGTGAAGAGAGTGAGTCAGACTGAAATTCTGATCGGTGGAGGTGGTGTCATAACTTAAACCCATTAGGTATTGAATGAATAAATAAAGATAGAAATTTAATTAAAATCAATTTAACTAAAAATGATAATATATATATTAAATCTATATATTTTCAAAATAAAAAATACAACCCATCACAGGCCTTGGCACAAAGGGTTGCATAAACATACAACAAACAAAGCAAACACAAATTTTGAAATAGTTTTACTAATTTTACCTACACCAAAATACTCAATTTAATTGAAAACAATATGCTTTATGATTCTCATCTGTAATTATTAATTGTTTTGTTTGAAATGTAATTTAATTATAATAAAGAGTAAAAAAAATTGGATAGCGCCGGGCCCAAAATAAATTTCATATATCTTTTTTGGGGTGATGACTTGGAGGGGAATTTGTATAGCATACAGTGGCATAAGTTTATGTAGCAAGAAAATATTTATATAATGGTAAAACTATAGAAATCTTAAACAAAAATCATTTGCGTAGTTACAAAATATAACCAAGACAGCGCCTGGAGGAAAAAATAAGGCCCATCCGATTTGTTTTTTAATGATCCCCCAAAAAACTCTTCATGTAAAAAGGACTACAAAAGTAGCAATATTCCCTCAGCTTATATAAAATATCTTCGGCTCACAATGATTAAAAAACAACTGATGTAAAAAAAGAAACCGTCAACATTAAATGTACAATGAAATTTTCTCCTAAGCATACAACTACCCCAACGGCAATAGATAGCGAAAATAAATGGTACGGAAAACCGTACTAGACTTTCTCTTCCTTAATCATTCCATCAGACTACCACCGAATGCAGATTTTGTTCTTCTAAAGTTTTAAGGTTTTTAGTTATATATTTTAGTTATTGTTATATTTCTATTTTCTGTTGATGNAAAAACAAAAAAAACTTTAAATATTTTGGCCTTTGAGCATTTTTCATTACATCAAATAGCTATGGCTATTTTTTTTTTTTTCCGTTTGTTCAGCAACTTCTTTTGATGTTTTCAATTTCAGAGGAACACAGAAAGCATATTTTGAGGAACAATTTATGCAGGTAAGTATATATTTACATTCCTTATTTTCATTAGCATAAGGTATCATCCCAACTAAATCAGTTTGATACAAGTCAGATAAACCGTTTGATATTGTTTGACGACGTGGACAATTTCGTCTCGCACCGATGATGCAATTCTAGTAGAGTAGTTTTATTTTATCATTAATTTCCAAAAATCTGATTAATTTTATAAGCTTAATTCTTATAAGCTTTTCACCGATTACTCTTTGTTTTTATTGAGATTTTCCTTTGACGCTTTACAGTTTTGACTTCACTTAGTTCACTTCCTTCGCGTGTGAACTGAAGAACTAAAAACTCTTCATAATATGTTTTTCTGACTGCTTTTTATAATATCCTCAAGTAACAATATAACAATAACATTTTAAGGTACATTTTTTTTTTTTTTTTTTAAATAAAAGTTATGCGTCGAAACCGCTTTCACATTACTTCACGACACTCCTTTTACAGCCATGCCATTCCGAAAACGAGAAAATTCGATCAGAAAATTTTCGCTCCGGGCGGGATTCGAACCACAACCTCCGGACCAAGAGTCAATGCTCTTAACAACTCGGAGACATTTTTTTTTAGCTACGAATTCTACAATTATTAGACCTTGAAATGATTAAATCAATACGTTGATTTGGTATAATTTTATAATAACTAATCTGCAAACCCTAACATCATATTTTGTTATTTTTTCGTCAAAGCTTACTGCGCTATAATCTAAAACATTATTGCCATTCATTATTATTTACTAGTTTAATGTAATTGAGGTTTTTTAATAATTGAATACTCTTTGAATTTAATTTTGGTCCTTTAGGTGAATATAGTTCTGGGTGGTTGCTTCTTCCGTGTTGTTTTGTCTGATGGAAATATACAATGAGGTGTAAGTTACAGGGACGTAACTAGGGGGGGGGCAAGTGCGACTGCCCCGGGCGCGAAATTTTTGGGGCGCCAAAACGGGCTACTTGGGGCGCCAAAAAAAAAATATTGCTATCTGACAGATCACGACCCGGGTGGAGGAGGATGAGTCACGAATAAGTTTTCTTCAAACGCCCCGTATGCTACTGTAGACGATGCGATGATTGATAAGCATCATTGCCGCCGGAATAGTGATGGGTAGGAGCCGTTCATTTCGAAGAATCTCTCTTGCAGCTCAATTTCACTGAAGTGACTGCCATAATATAAGTTCATATTTCTTCTTAAAGTTCACTTCTTCCATCAGTCCCTTATAACGTTTAACTTTCTTTGAACTTGGTTCTATAGGAACCATATTTTGATTCATTTTACTTGAAGTTCGGAATTTAAAATTATATAAGAGTAGCTTTGAGCTTCTATAGAGTTAGTTTGATTGTTTTAATCGATAATATTTTGATTAGGGATTAAATCAACTATTCAAGAAATCCTCATGTCCGTTAGATTATAACTAGAAGTTCTGTGAAAAAAAATTGTGACTGATTCAAATATTGAAAATAGATGTAGGTAGGTAAATGGAACCTCGTCCACAGTAAGTCTTAGGTATATCATTTACCTACATTCATTTGGATCAGGCGCTTGGACCCTTGAGACAGCTTGAGCTTGAAGTCGCGGGTAGTCGCTTCCAAAGGACGACCGCGCTTGGGCCCTTTTTAATTGACAATAAAAACGGACAGAGATACCAGAACATTTGTGTGTTTGGTTATTTTATATTGATTTAGGAGTGCCAAAATGGCTGCTTGCTCCTTGCTCCGGATGCTGACCAGCCTAAGTAGTTACGTTCCGGGTAAGTCAACAGATACTTCTTTTCCCGTTGGGTTCGTTGTCATCGATTTTATTTTCGTAAACAGCTTTTAGTCACACATTTCTATGAACATTTTCCGTGGAGTGTTCCAAGTCTTCGCAAAATAATTACTATTACCTACTGCAGTATTCAATTTTGTTCGCGATGCGTTTACCCGTCCACTCCATTTTCTATCTGATCTTTTATCTAACAATCCTAATTTCAAAATGTAAGTCACTATTTTATCTCATGAGATTTTGTTAAGGAGCGTTCACACTAAGAAGTGACAGGGTCGAAAAGTAATTCCCTAGAAAAGTAACTGTCACGTGCAGGTCTGGTATGTATCTTCAAATGTATGGAATAATATTTTTAATTTTGTCGGGGGGATCACTTGCCTTTCACGACAATGTCATTGCTTAGTGTGTATGCTCCATTGGAGCCTACCTTTTGTTTGCCATGGCGTTGACGTCTGTTCCCCCTATTTCCACCGTAAATGTTGTTTCTTTTTTTACGGGGCACTTTTTATTTTCTCTTCCTATAAAATAGAAGATAAAGTAGGTATTCTAATCGTGTAGAAAATTTGCTCATTTTTTGGCCTCAAAAATAGTCTGACGGGAACTCAAAATAAAGATGAAATATGTCATTTCCTATTTCTGTTGGGCCATATTTTCACTACTTTCGGTTATTTTTGAAGTTTGGAAATATTTGGAGCCATGGGGTCTAAAAAACCGATATGTCCGACGTTCCACGTATGACGTAATTGTGTGCAGAGCTCTTGGAGTCAAACCGCTGATCCGATTTTTCTGAAATTTCGCACATGTCGTCTATGGGAAAAAAATAAGAGCCACATTTTTCAGGATAGCGCCCCAGGGGCGCCCTTAGGGCCGGGCCCGAATCAATTTTGATGAAATTTGAAATAAATAATTATGAAATCATCTTATCTAAATTAAATGGTTCAACGCGGGCGTATCTCTGTCAGAGGAGCCGCCAGGGGTCCAACAGGATCCTTAAAATGGAAATCCCTTTTAAAAGAAAACAGTTCAGTAATTTCAGATCAAATTTTTAAAAAAATAATGTCTAGAGCTAACAGGGATCATTCAAAGTAGGTATTGAAAATTAGTTAATCACTGTTTTCAACTTCAGGACTCGGTTCAGGACCAAGAACGTTGCAATTGGACCAAATCTCTAAAATCAAAACCACATAACCAATTTTGATGAAATTAAAAAAAGCCTTTTAAATGGGTAATTATGGCATCTTTTAATATACATAAAAATAGACCCATGTGGGTGCGTCTTTACCGCGCCAGTGGGCCCAATATTTTATTCACATAAAATTCAAAACAATTACCCCCCCCCCCAAGGGTCCCAGGCCCAAGAACGTGTTATTTGGGACAAATATTTAAAATCCAAACCATATAACCAATTTTGATGAAAATTAAATCTTATACTTATAGCGAAAGATATATAGGTCCGTGGAGGTGTAACTTCATAATGGCCTCCATTAAGAACCCCCACAGGGTCCCAGAAATAAATAATTGTAAAAGTCTTCTGATTTTGATCAAATTTAGTCTGCACAGTCATCTGAATACTATTGTTTGGTATTTTGAAGAAATTTCGGTTTTGGAACCCCGGCACAGTGGTCCCTCAAATGTCAAAATTTAAAAGTCATCTGATTTTTAAAAAAAAATTGTTATACTCTATCAAAAAAGTATTGAAGTGAACTATTGTTGGTATTTTGTCGAAATTTTGGCTGTGGCACCCATTTTGGGGCCACAAGTCAAAAAAAAATTGCCTAATTTTGATAAAATCTGGTATGCACAGTCACCCAAGTATCATATTTGACAATTTTTGGTGTTTCTTTTGCTTTTGGGGTCCCGGCAGGGCCCCAGAAATGAAAATAAATAAAACTTGTCTGATTTTGATAAATTGGGAGTGAGAGTGTGGAAGATGAGTTATAGGTAGGAGTAGTAATGTGCCTATTATGTTGTATTCATAAATAAAACCCTTACAATGAGAGCCAGAGGTAAACACTGGGAGTGAGGGTGAGGAAGATGAGTTATAGGTAGGAGTAGTAATGTACCTATTATCTTGTATTCATAAATAAAACCCTTACAATGAGAGCCGGAGGTAAACACTGGGAGTGAGGAAGATGAGTTATAGGTAGGAGTAGTAATGTACCTATTATGTTGTATTCATAAATAAAACCCTTACAATGAGAGCCAGAGGTAAACACTGGGAGTGAGGAAGATGAGTTATAGGTAGGAGTAGTAATGTACCTATTATGTTGTATTCATAAATAAAACCCTTACAATGAGAGCCAGAGGTAAACACTGGGAGTGAGGAAGATGAGTTATAGGTAGGAGTAGTAATGTACCTATTATGTTGTATTCATAAATAAAACCCTTACAATGAGAGCCAGAGGTAAACACTGGGAGTGAGGAAGATGAGTTATAGGTAGGAGTAGTAATGTACCTATTATGTTGTATTCATAAATAAAACCCTTACAATGAGAGCCAGAGGTAAACACTGGGAGTGAGGAAGATGAGTTATAGGTAGGAGTAGTAATGTACCTATTATGTTGTATTCATAAATAAAACCCTTACAATGAGAGCCAGAGGTAAACACTGGGAGTGAGGAAGATGAGTTATAGGTAGGAGTAGTAATGTACCTATTATGTTGTATTCATAAATAAAACCCTTACAATGAGAGCCAGAGGTAAACACTGGGAGTGAGGAAGATGAGTTATAGGTAGGAGTAGTAATGTACCTATTATCTTGTATTCATAAATAAAACCCTTACAATGAGAGCCAGAGGTAAAAACTGGGAGTGAGGAAGATGAGTTGTAGGTAGGAGTAGTAATGTACCTATTATGTTGTATTCATAAATAGAACCCTTACAATGAGAGCCAGAGGTAAAAACTGGGAGTGAGGAAGATGAGTTATAGGTAGGAGTAGTAATGTACCTATTATTTTGTATTCATAAATAAAACCCTTACAATGAGAGCCAGAGGTAAAAACTGGGAGTGAGGAAGATGAGTTATAGGTAGGAATAGTAATGTACCTATTATGTTGTACTCATAAATAAAACCCTTACAATGAGAGCCAGAGATAAACACTGGGAGTGAGGAAGATGAGTTATAGGTAGGAGTAGTAATGTACCTATTATGTTGTACTCATAAATAGAACCCTTACAATGAGAGCCATAGATAAACACTGGGAGTGAGAGTGAGGAAGATGAGTTATATGTAGGAGTAGTAATGCATCTATTATGTTAAAAGTATTTGTAAATTGCCCCCATAAAAACACTTCATTTACAAAAAAAAATGGCATCAAAGGGGCGCCCCTGGGACGATATCGAGAAAAAGAAAACTTTTTGCCCAAAGATGACTTTTGTCAAATTTCATCAAAATCGGATCAACGGTTTGGCTTTCAGAGCTCTGCAAACGATTCCGCATACGTACGTGGAACGTCGTACGTCGGAAATATCGGTTTTTTGGACCCCATGGCTCCAAATATTTCCAAGCATCAAAAATGACCCAAAATAGTGAGAATATGATCCAAAACTCTAGCTTCATTTCTACTCTGGATTCATTCTCTTGCCATTCTTTTGACTCGAGCACAAAAAATAAGAACACAGAGAAGTAAAAGTGAAAAATACAAATGTGATGTTTATATTCCCATCATACTTTATTCTCTGCTCTCCTCCGAATGTAAATGAAACTTTACAGGTACTGCAGTTCATGAGTTTGGTTGTAACTTTAACGCAATTGGAACTTTGGCTCCCCCATTCAGTCCATCAATTGAAAATGCATATTATGGTTCTTTCCTAAATGGTTCCAATTTTGACAATATAGAAATTTTTACCAGAACAATTAAAGATATGTTTCATATCCTTGGCCACATTGTGGCCACTCAAACCTACAACACATTTGATGACATTGTGAGGTAAGATTCCAGCATTGTACACCTCTCTTGACCTATAAATAGGCCCCAGAAGGAGCTATCTCCAATATTAAGGTTTTGGCTCTAATTATGGCCTCAAGGAATATTGGTACCAAATTTCATCAAAATCGGACTAATAATAAAGTCTGTAGATACTTTTTTCTAGACCCGTTTTTTGGTATCTAGTCGTCATAATTTGTACAGAAAAGCAAAAAAAAAAAAAAAATTAAAAAAAAAAAAAAAAATTTTTTTAAAAAAACCACATCGAAATTTTTCACAATACTTTACCTACTTACCTACCTATACTTCGTACCTATATTGGAAGGCTAGTTGTGGCCCGTGCTTTGCCGTTAAAATTTGTAGAATTTGACCGAAAAAATTAGCTTTATCTCGAAATCTATTTAAGATTTTTTAGTTCTTATAATTTATCTGCTGTCCAGAATTCTGCGCATATTTCGCTTGCCACATTAAAATCATGGCCGTTCCCGTTCTAACATGATTCCATACAAAATTCGTCCGTAAACGACATTTTTTAATGCTGATAATATTTCTGGGGTCTCATTCTATATTTTTTTTGTGGGGGGGGGAGGACGGTTTATTCCCTTAAATTTTTGACATCCCTCCCGTTTTCGATAAACAATTCGTGATCCCCATACAAAAATCGGAAAATCGTCCGTAACCCGAAAACCGTTGGACAATTTTGAACTCTGATCATATCTCTGTGGTCTTGGCCTATGTTTTTTTTATGGGAGGGTCTATGCCCATTAATTTTTCGACATTTCTTACCGTTCTAGCTAAACAAATAGAATTTCCTAAGTTCCATACTAATTTCGGCCGTATACCGCTCGACATTTTTTAATTTTTTATTCTGTTAATATTTCTGCGGTCTCATTCTATAGTTAGGGGTCCATGTCCATTAATTTTTCGTTATCTCTTATCGTTTAGGCTAAACACTAATTGACGCCCTTAGAAAAATCGGAAAATCAGTTGTAACTCGAAAACGGTGGACGGGGAGTTGTAACGGGTTATTAAGCTTTGTAAAACGTGTTGGGAGTAGTATTGAGTTAGGGTATAAAAAAAATACTGGGTTGCATTAAATGACTCAAAGGCTGGGTTGCACCCAGCCTTTGAGTTGATATATTTTTTTTTAATTTGGCTTAACGTCCTTTAATATCTATTGGTCATTCAAAAATTGCAAACCAGCTACCCACATTGACCTCACCAAGCCTTAGTTGGGCCGGAAAAAAAGGCAGCATCACGAGGGCGCGAACCCACGCGGACACCCACATGGTACAACCTTGCTGGAGGTTGCTTAATTTCAGTGATCTAACGGGAACTGGTTTATTTAACGTGCCATAGACGCTGGCTGAGTTTATATTTTGTCGGGAGTAATCTTCATTCGGAAAATTTGTGGTTGAAAATAGACCGGAAAAGTCACTGTAACTAAATAACTAAAGGACATTTGTGATTTTTTTTTGGGAGTCACTCGTTCGATTGGTCAAAACAGCATTAAAATCCGTTCGGTAATTTTTGAGTTTATCGCGAAATGAGGGACAGACAGATGCGAAAAGTGACTTTAATTTTATAATATTTATTTGTCTTTCAGATTTTATCTAAATTTTAAAGCAAGGCTAAGTCAATCCAAGCGTACCCAAAAAGCGTTTGAGAAGAATAATTATGAAACATTCAAGAGAATTTTCGACAATTATAAACCTGTGTTTGGACAAGATACGGGAAGTATAGGAATAATTGCTCTCAAGTGTTGAGAGCAATTATTCAAAAATATTCTCAATACGGGAGAAGTGTTTATATGGCCACTGTGTTTGTTGGTGCAAACAACACCTATGTCGAAAAACAAACACATCTGCCAGACATTGATGTTGAATTTGAGCATACCCATGTGGTGGGTAAGTATAGATGGATTTTTTAAAAAAATGCTTCGCAAGGCCATTTTTTGGTGATATTAACTAAGTATCCTCCAAAAAGACACTTCATGTAAAAAAGACGTCAAAAGTAGCAAAATTCCATCTGACCAAAAAAAAAAAAAAAAANAAAAAAAAAAAAAAAAAAAAAAAAAAAAAAAAAAAAAAAAAAAAAAAAAAAAAAAACAACTGATGTAAAAAAAACGGTCAGCATTATAATATGTATATGTATACCACGCAATTGTCTCCTAATAAGTTCGGGCTCTTCATTAGAAATTCAACCAATGAGCTGAGATTTCAAAACCACGTTCTTGAGCACTGCGCCCTCAGTTGCTTTAATTTTAAAACACTAGCCGTAGATAAATTACAACAAAACTCACTCAGGTGTCCTGTTTTTTTTTTAAATTGGTTTTGCAATCTGAGCTCATTGGTTGAATTTCTAATGAAGAACATATAACGTTTACGGTTTTTTTATATTCAAATTATTGTGAGACATAGATATTTTTGGCAGAGGGAATACTGTTACTCTTGACGATTTTTTATTTACATGAAATGTTTTTTGTGGGATATCAGTAATTGTTGATTATTTATTTAATGGCATGATTTTTCAACACATACTCGTATATCAACATTCCAGCCGCTTAACACTATGGAGTATGGACCCTATAATCCAGTAAACACGACTTCTATTTAGAAAATTCAAAATTTTACTCAAGACACATTACTTTTTGTACGGCGGAACATCTATTTCACCATTCTCGCTCACCCCGCTCATTAGGGTGGAGTGAAAGCATAGGGATAAAAAATAATTTTGGAAATTCGAAGCGCCCTAGTTATCAAAAGTTACGTATTGATGAGAAAAACATTCTCAGAAAGTTTCATGATTTTTTTCCGACATCTTAGTTCTCCACACTTGGACTAAAGTTTCGAGCATCTTGGAGTATACAATCTGCAGGGCAACATAGCTTTTTGTTATAAAGTAATCAATATCTTTAAAACTGTTCATCACACAGAAAAATGGATAGAATTAAATGTGTTTAAAACAATATTCTTTACATAGTTTTTATACTTATTATTACCTTAGACCTGTTTATTTTAAGATAAAATGAGTATTGTAAAAAATGAGATAAAATGAGTCATGAGGTAAAGTGAGTATAGAATAAGATACTAGTTACCCATACCTATAACGGCCACGGGGATGAGCGACGATCAACCCGATGGCCATAAATTGGGAAGAAACCAGAAACATGCTGTATTGGAGGTATCCATTCCCGGTCATTTTTCGTAATCTTCGAAAATAAAGCATCTGTTTGGCAATCGGTTCCAGTTGGTCTTTAACTTTTTTCATTCCTTATTTCGTACCTTCATACAAAGAGGAAACTGTACTCCATAAATCTAGTTCAGCTTCGTCGACGTCGAGTTAAATAGACTAGTGGATCAACATGATCAGGTGTTGACGTTAGTGTTGTAGTCATTAATAGAAAAAAATATCTTGATCAAATTTTATAATTGGGGTCCCCCCTATCGGGAGGAGGGCCCTCAAATTTTTCAAAATCGAAAAGCCCTTAACACCAGTCATGACACATCAAAATTTTACGTTTCTGCAAACAAACCGCTAAAAAGATAAAAATCATTTTCAAAAAACAAAATATTCGGGACTCTCTCCCCCAATTTTTCAAAATCGAAAAGCCCTAACACCAGCTATCACACATCAAAATTTTACGTTCCCGCAAGAAACCGCTAAAAAGATAAAAATCATATAAAATAAGAACAAAATATATATAGGTATTATACAGACTTTTTAATACATATTAAAAAGTCTGTATAATAATTTTG
>CM022881.1:19149877-19160543 GCA_012654025.1 Pachypsylla venusta | reverse complement strand
CCAAGTCCATGTCAGTCGTATTAAAAGGCGACTAAGGGCAGGGTCGGAAACTATATAGTTGCCATTACCCATGCAGAAAGCAAGGCGAAGCTACAGTATTGTATCCTTCCTATGTCCCCTGTGGATAGGGGGACTTAAAAAAATACTTTCAAGGCACCCAAGTCCATGCCAGTCGTATTAAAAGGCGACTAAGGGCAGGGTCGGAAACGATATAGTTGCCATTACCCATGCAGAAAGCAAGGTGAAGCTACTGTTTTATATCCTTCTTAATATGTCCCCTGTGGATAGGGGGACTTAAAAAGAATACTTCCAAGGCACCCAAGTCCATGCCAGTCGTATTAAAAGTCGTCTAAGGGCAGGGTCGGAAACGATATAGTTTCAATTACCTATGCAGAAAGTAAGGTGAAGCTACTGTTTTATATCCTTCTTAATATGTCCCCTGTGGATAGGGGGACTAAAAAAAATACTTCCGTGGCACCCAAGTCCATGCCAGTCATATTAAAAGGCGACTAAGTGCAGGGTCGGAAACGATATAGTTTCCATTACCCATGCAGAAAGCAAGGTAAAGCTACTGCATTATATATTTCCTGTGTCCCCTGTGGTTAGGGGGACTTAAAAAAAAATACTTCCCACACACCCAAGTCAATGCCGCTCGTAAATGGCGGCTAAGAAAAGAGTCGTAAACGATACGGATTTACCTAAAAAAACAGTTGGCAACATTGACACAGCGTCAGTGTTTCTACAGTACATAAATTATAGAAGTGATGGCGTGCCAACATTATTAATTAGAATCCTCCGTATGGTTAGGTTAGAATTTGGAGTTACAAGAGATACTAATTGAGCACTGTGCATCACACTCGGCTTGCAACAGGAAGATACCGGATTCGAATACTGGTCGGGTCGAAGATTTCAAAAAGGTTTTTTCGATTTTTTTACTTAGTCTGGTGGTTTTCGTGGGGGGGGGGGNGGGGGTAACTCAGCCTCCTGAGAACAATTGATTAGCTATGGTAATAGTAGCACTATAAGGTAGTTATTAGTAAATTATATGCATATAGCTTAGTTTATGGTAGTGATTGTTAAAAAATTCCTTGTAATGCTATCATTTCCACAAAATTGTGTTATAATATCACAAAGAAATATACATTTCCATTATTTTACTTACATAGGATGATGCGCATGCTCCCTGGTCAGGTATTACACTTATGACAGAAGAACAAATTTTGAAATATTGTCGTGCATCAAATGCATTTGGAATACTATTATCGTCTAAATCATTATGTAACACTCGAACATCAGTTGACTTAGGTGACTCCGGGGGTCCTTGTAATGGTACAGGACCAAACATTCGTAAAACATCGGCTTCTGATAGATTGGCTGGGAAATTTCTACCGGCCTGAAACAAAAGAAAATCGGCCAATGTGACACATGGGTTTACTATTTCACTGGCTGAAAAAATACCCCCAGAAAAGAAATCTGTGGCGTAATTAGACCTTTAAATTTGTCATACATCATGTCTCTTACCGATAAAAAGTGATAAAAACCGCCAGCGGTAAATTTGATTGCAATGAAAGGTTTCGGAGCTTACTGAGACCCCAACTATGACACATAGGTACATACCAAATTTCAAATCCCATACCATTCTCTTTTTAGACAGCAATACTGAAAAACGATAAAAAGCGGTAAAAATCGCCAAGGTTTTATTGCACCCAGAGGGAACTTGGGAATTATGGTAGTTTGGTTTAGGATTGGGATATCAAATCCAATATCGAAAGAATCGATAGAAATATCGATGGATATTATCGGATCAAAATATTGATATATTTATCGATAAAATATTGATCGATATTATCAAATTAAAATATCGATGGATATTATCGCATCAAAATATCGATCGATATTATCGCATCAAAATATCGATCGATATTATCGAATCAAAATATTGATCGATATATTATTGAATCAAAATGTCGATCGATATTATCGAATCAAAATATGGATCGATATTATCGAATCAAAATATTGATCGATATATTATTGAATCAAAATGTCGATCGATATTATCTAATCAAAATATCGATATATATATTTATTGATAATCGATATTATCGAACCGATATATTCCGATTTATCGATATTGAAAGAAAATCTCTAAAATTCCAAAATATAGGTATTTGATACTAGCTGTTTTAGGGGAGTATGAGTTTGTGTCCATTGAAACGTTTCCCGGTTTCGAACTCGTAACTCTGGAATGGCTGGCCATGCCTTTTATCTTTCTTGCTTTGAGTTGATATGTTGTCGCGACAAATTTCAAGATATCGGGCCGTGACTGTCCGAATGCGTAACAATTTGTGTGTTTTATAATGATTTGTTGAAAATTTGTTGTATTCAGATGGGAGGGGGCGCAATAATGGGTCCTTGCCCCGGGTGCTGACCAGTCTAGTTACATCCCTGTGTGGGCGTTTGTATTTAAAACACCTTTACCAGCACTAACTGATAAGAACAGACAAAATAACAAACTCAATTTCAGCATCTGTAACCAAATAAAAATACACTTCAAACATATTTTTATTTTTGTTGCGTAACGTCTCCTTAACATCTTTTTGTTATTCGACACAGTGGTTCGTTGGAACTTGTAAACAGCCCCCATCTCGTGGTCAAACCCACGTGGGCACCCACATGATACAATCTCGCTGGACCAGTTGTTGTATTCAGATGGGAGGGGGCGCAATAATGGGTCCTTGCCCCGGGTGCTGACCAGTCTAGTTACATCCCTGTGTGGGCGTTTGTATTTAAAACACTGTTTGCTTATTTTTCTACTTACCTTCCAGGGCAAACCAAGTTGGTTTAACTCATCAATGTACTCATCAGTCAAATAATGTACAGGACCTTTACCAGCACTAACTGATAAGAACAGACAAAATAACAAACTCAATTTCAGCATCTGTAACCAAATAAATATACACTTCAAACATATTTTTTTTTGTTGCGTAACGTCTCCTTAACATCTTTTTGTTATTCGACACAGTGGTTCGCTGGAACTTGTAAACAGCCCCCATCTCGTGGTCAAACCCACGTGGGCACCCACATGATACAATCTCGCTGGACCAGTAGCGGATGCAGGGGGGCGGCGGTAGGAGCGATCGCCCCCTCAGCTTAAATTTTAGAAATTTGTGTTTAAAAGAAAACGCATTCATGCTTCAATTTCGTGTGTGAAATATTCATACTAAAATTTTACAGATTCAATTTCATTAATGAATATGGCAAATTGCGAAGTCTGTTAGTTAATAGTCGAGCTATTTTCCTTGAACATCTTGTATAGACTTATTTCCTAAAAAAATCATTTTTAATAAGAACTAAATATCACATCAGATTTGAGCTCAACGCTTGATCGCCCCCCCCCCTCAACTGAAGACCTGTATCCGCCTCTGCGCTGGACGTTGCTTAACTTCAGTGATCCAACGGGAACTGGTGTATTCAACGTACTATAGACGCTGCCTCCACTTAAGATATATTATACAATTTAACACCCCATCACAAGCAGCACTACAAATGTTGATCAATAGAATGCGCCCCAAGCAATTAAAGATACACTTCAGATATAGGTATTATACAATTTAACACCCCATCACATATGCCTTTGATTTTTAAGGAAAAGCACAAGCAGCACTACAAATGTTGATCAATAGAGTGCGCTCCAAACATTAAAGGTACACTTCAGATCTATTATACAATTTAACACCCCATCACCAATGCCTTTGATTTTAAGGAAAAGCACAAGCGGCACTACAAATGTTGATCAATAGAGTGCGCTCCAAACATTAAAGGTACACTTCAGATCTATTATACAATTTAACACCCCATCACATATGCCTTTGATTTTAAGGAAAAGCACAAGCGGCGCTCATAGGCGTAGCTACGGGGGGTACGTGCCCCCCCCCAATAATTTTGAACCTTACACTAGATATTTTTCGAGTTTTTTATTTCCTACCGTTTTTTCTTACTGTCCATTAATTTAAGTAGATTTTCATTTGGATAGAACGCCGCCCAAATCCCAATGTTTAAAAAAATATGTAAAATAAAAAAACTGGCCAGTATAAAAAGTAAGAAAAGAAGTACCTGGCTCCACCCGCTTGCATGCCTCAGCCGCAAAAAAGCGGGTGGAGCCCGCTGTTATTATTATTATTTTTAAATGTGCCCCCCCTCCCAATAATTTTGCTCTAGCTACGCCTATGGCGGCACTACAAATGTTGATCAACAGAGTGCGCTCCAAGCAAATCTGAGCGCACTGCAGTGCGCCAGGCCAAGTTCCAGAAAGCACCAGTGTATCTTTACACGTAGCAATTCACCAGGTTTTTCACACCGTCAGATATTCGGTTCTACAGGGGATAGGTCATTGAAATTTTGAACATATACTTAAAAAGTTAATGCTAACCAGGGCGGGAGATAGGTAATTTCTAAGTTTGCACTTTTGGATACTGACTGACATATTGACTGATTCACTCATCATCATAAGTTTCAGGAACTTCCCGTATACTTAGAGCTCTGAATTTTTGCATGAAGTTAGCAATTGACATCCAAGTAAAGGGAAAATCCGAAAATTTGAACTATTTAACTCTAAGTGCTCCAAAACGGTGTCGCTTTAGGGAAAACAATACAACGTATTGTAATGTAGTTTTAACTGATAAAATACTCCTCTTCCATGAAGTTAGATATTTGCATGCAATTAAGTAGGAAACAATTTATATTTGAACCCTTTCACTCCCGGTGCTCCCAAACGGCTATACTTTAGGGAAGGAGATACGCGAAAACTAGTTTGAACTGGTAGGACGCTGAAATCTTGCATGAAGGAAGATAATTATTTACATGCAATTAAATGGAAAATAAATATATTCATTCTTTGACTACCAGTACACCCAAACGGTTCCGGTTTAGGGAAGAAAATACACGAAATCTAGTTTCAACTGCTAAAACGCTGAAATCTTGCATGAAGGTGGAGAGAAATTCAAATTAATCCGCAAATATCAAAATTCGAAATCCTTAACTCTCAGTGTTATAACTTCAGGGAAGAAGATACACTATAAATATTTCTGTTTTTATTTGCTTTGTGGTGCATAATACCTACTTTACGAGTATTAATACTTTGGTGTTAGATTTTATTGGATATTCGGGTCCGTTTTACGCAGAAATTTTCCGGTTTCCGATATTTTGTGTAATCGAAAAGAAGAAGAAATTAAGGAAAAACGGCTAAATAATCAGTTCCCATTAGTAATCTTTACAAAAAGTATTGATATCTCACAAAAAATTATCATTGAATAAAGGCCAAGTTCCACTCACTCAACCAAAAAATTCCGCCTATGAAAGAAGTGATATCTATTATTGGGGTCAAGTTTATTGTTGCTGCTGTATAGGTATCCCGCACTTAAATTTATTATTGCACGCTCTTCTGTCTCAATTTTCTTAAAGTAATACCGACTTTACACATGGCCAGTTTGTAAAAAGGTAGTATTTTACGAATATATGAACTATGAACTTACCTTGATGTCTGAATGGTACAATTAATTTTTTGGTCTCTAGCTACCAAATGAAGGGAGATTTTGATATTGGTTATATATCAACAATTTGATTGTTGTTGTTTTTTAAAAAAAGAAGAAGATTTAGATAATGCGAAGTTCTAAAAGATAGTGTAAGTCCAGTGGCGGATGTGAGACTGTGGCCTCTAGGTTATTTTTTCTATTTGTTTAGCTAGATAGCTAGAACGGTAAGGGATATCGTAAAATTAATGGGCATAGACCCTCCCATAATAAAACATAAGTCAAAACCCCAGAAATTTAATCAGAATTAAAAACTGTTCAACCGTTTTCGAGTTACGGACGATTTTCCGATTTTTGTATGGGGATCACTAATTGTTTAACCAAAACGGGAGGGATATCAAAAATTGATGGGGACTTAACCAAAAAAATATAGAATGAGACACTAGAAATATTATCAGCATTTAAAAATGTCGAGCCGTTTAAGGACGACTTTTTATGGAATCATGCCATATAATGTTATCACGGGAACGGCCATGATTCTGATGCGCCAAGCGAAATAGGCGCATAATTCTGGACATCAGATAAACTGTGGACTTTGCTCTTTGGTGATAGTATTACTTTAAAAAGATTTGACAGCCTTCAGCTACGGCTGTGGGCATTGCTTTTTAGTAAAAATATCATTTTGAAATAATTTGCAGCCTTTGGATGTAAACTTTGCTCTTTCGTGATGCGATTATTTTAAAAAGATTTGGCAGCTTTTGTCTGTGGACATTGTTCTTAAGTGAAAGTATTAGTTTAAAAAGATTTGGCAGACTACGGCTGCTGACGTTGCTCTTTAATAATAGTATGATTTAAAAAGATTTGGCAGCCAACGGCTGTTGACGTTGCTCTTTAATAATATACTTAGTTTAAAAAGATGCCCCCCCCCCCCGACAATTGAAGAAATTGAACGTCGTGTAAATGTATATTCTTTCTGTTATTGTGTAACGATTTTTGTGGCAATCACAGCATTACAAGGTGTTCTCAACAAATCACTCCAATAGCCTAGGCCACACTTTAATTTCCTTATAATGCTACCACTAAATGTCGCTATTACCATAACTACTCAATTGGAGGCTGAGTTACCCCCAATCACAGACAGACCAAGTAAAAAATTTGGAAAAAAACCCTTTTTAAATTTCCGACTCGTCCAGAAATCGAACACGGAACCGCCTTGATACACGCCTAGTGTGATTCGTACTCTACCACTTAATTCCCTGTTGATAACTATTGAAGTCTTCTGTGTCGATTTTAATTTGGAGCCTCAACGTCCTCCCCCCGGCCTCAACTGGAGACCTGTATCAGCCCATGCAATGCGCAGGATGTTTCATCAAAAATTTCGTTATTTGGAGCCACATGTTCTTTGTAGAAATGTGAGTTATGAATCTTTAGATTGATGAATCACTCAGTAAAATGATCTAATCAATTTCATCATTAGACATGTGTCATGAGTGATTAATTAACCGAACTCCATGGCCGAGTTGTTAAGATCATTGACTCTTGGTCCGAGAAATCGAATTTTCTCGTTTCCGGAATGACATGGCTGTAAAAGAAGTGCCCTGAAATAACTTTTTGTTTAAAAAAAAAAAAAAAAAAAAAAACTGAAATGAGCCAATCGCTTTACTGACTCATTGACTCATGAATCAATCTGCATCAATTACTATTCACTTGAAATGGAAACATATTAATTTTTTCTTAACAGTGAGAGAGAGAAAGCATTTATCACATTTCATCTTTTAGTTGATTTTAAAATTTTGAATGTGTGTAAGAAACAAGTTTTGGGCAAATAGTGGCAGTGGGGGGTACTTTTTTACGATAAAAAAATCAAAAATACCCAACCTTCTACCAGATGCAACCAAATCGTCAACGTTCAAGAAGAAGGTAATGATGAAGGAGACTTTTACTCAATGTTTCCGTAATTTTTTTTTTCAAACTATTGATTTTATTTCATCATGTAAACATCTGATTATGAAATATTCAAAAAAAGTCACTCTATACTTTTTTCACGTCTGTCGAGAGACATGAAAAGTGCACTTTGTGACGTGAAGTAATATATCACTTGTGCAACGCTCATTGTATTTGACTTGGCGGGCGTAGCGCCGACGCCCTCCCCAATTGGCTTCTTCAAGGTTATTCCTTATTGGTTGTTTTGTTTCTTCTTTTCCTCTTTGATCGATGGTTCGTAATGCAAGAAAGCTCACACAAAAGAGAATGGAAATAAGTCATTCAACTGAGTGCGTTTATATGAGCTAGATCTAGATCCACATGAGTATGAGTCATTCAGTGTATCACAAAAATGATTAGATCATTTTACTGAGCGATTAATTAATTAGTGATTTAATCAGTCAAAAGATTCATAACTCACATCTCTAGCTCATCATAGAATTAAAGGGTATTTTTTATATGCATTAGAATGCTACTACTTGTTGCAATTAAGCAAAGCCTGACGAGGTTCTACCATGTGGGTGTCCACGGGGGTTCGGCGCCCTCGTGATGCTGGCTATTTTTCCGGCACAACCCAGGCTGGGTGATGTCAATATAGGTTGCTGGTTTGCAATTTTCCAGCGAATGAATGGTTAAATCCCCGCGTTAAATGACCAATAGATGTTAAAAAGACGTTAAGCCAAATCTATATGAAAAACACATTATTTAAATTGAAGGTATGGTTTTACTTGACATAGTATCCCAATATAACGAATTTATTTGCTATTAGTAAGAGAACATTGATAAACAGTAAAAGTAAATTCATTTGGCGGTTTTACAGAGTACCTATAGCTTTAATGTCCCCTGTGGATAGGGGGACTTAAATAGAATACTTCCAAGGCACCCAAGTCCATGCCAGTCGTAAAAGGCGACTAAGGGCAAGGTCGTAAACAATAGCTTTTCCAGTAACTATGCTGAAAGCAAGGAGAGGCTACTGCATTATCCGTGATGATTCTCAAGTATCATCAACTCATAGCGAGATGTTGCAAACCAGCCCCATTGAACATAACCCAATACTACTCCCAACACGTTCTGCGTAGGAAAACAAACGTGTAGGTAATAAGTCTTATGGCTGTTAATCCTTATGATGATGATAGCTTTAACGGCCCCAGTTTTTACGGCTATTTTCCCTCCTCTCGAATCCTCAAGTATGGAAAAAAACACTACCGTTATTTATGACGAGGATTCACTTAATACACAAGTGAGTGAATGCTCGTCATAAATAAGCTAAACTACCGGATGTTAGGTACCCGATTAGTGGAAGTATCTCAATCTTCCTCATACTTCTGGGTCCCTCTCACACAAAAGTTTTCAACAGATCTATGAGGAAGTTTGGGCTTCTTCTAATAAGCTCATTAATCCAGAACTTAATGGGGGGGGCAGAAGTATGGGTGAAAAATATAAGGCCCTCCTTGGCGGCGCCACCACTGTTCTCATCGCCACTGATGTTTTTTCATAAATTGGTTTTAATATTTCTTGGCAAAGCAGCGTTTACCAGAGCTTCAATAATTGCTTCATTTTTCCCTCGTAGAATTTTAAATAATCCTTTCTGACCAAATTGTTCTCCAAATGTACTAACAACTAACCAATAGGGTAAGCCTGCCTCTTCTCCCCAACCAATTATTTTGACACTGGCATAAGCCATTATATCTGCAGAACTTGAAACTGTATATACACCTGAAACAGTAAAAACCATCTGGTATGAATATCACACGACTTTTCTTATCTATAAATAAAATGGGTTGGTAGTGTAGTGGTAAGACATTCTGACTGTAAACAGTAGTTGTTTCTAACCCAGCCAAACATGGGTTCAAACCCAGCCAACCCATATTATTTTATCTTCTTCATATATTTGAGATATTATCCACATAATAATAGCACCCAAAAAACTACCGTTGTCAAACCCACGTGACACCCACATGGCACAACCTCACTGGACGTTGCTTAACTTCAGTGATCCAACGGGAACTGGTGTATTCAACGAGCCATAGACGCTGGCGTAATAATTATTCTTATGTTTGCTTACCACTTTTATAATTGTAAAAATCTGAATATATGTAGAAGTTGGCTAACACAGGACCATTTTTAATTATTTCTGTTTGAATGTTTGACACCTGCTCACTTAGCCAGTAGTATTTTTTAACTGAAAACCAAACAATCGACACATTAGACCTAGAGACAGATTAGACCTAGAGACATTTGAACAAAAGCAATTTAAGGGAGTAAATTTTTGACGCAGTTTAGTGCTATTTGCGAACAAGATGACGAGGAAAACTCTGTCAATGTGACACATGGTTTTATTATTTTCCTGGCTAAAAAATACACCCCCCCCATCTGCAGCGCCATTGACCCTAACATAGGATTAGTGAAAACCTTTAAAACGCTGTAAAAACCGCCACAGCAGTATAGGTATTTGATTGCGCCCAAAAGTTTCGATTCTTACGGAGACTTCAAATATGACATACATAGGTATTCCAAATTTTAAATCTCTAGCTTTGACCATTCGCTTTTCAGACAGCAATACTGGAAACCGCTAAAAATCGACAAAAACCGCTATGGGTTTATTCGATTGCACCCAAAGGAGTGCAAATTTCGGGTACAATTAGAGATCTAGATGGGACCTATATACCAAATTTCATCCAAATCGGTCAACGCTAAGTGGTAAAAGTGGCCATCACGGCGGACGGCGAACAAACGGATTTATTTAAATTTAAAATTATTTTTGTATCAAACTACAAATAAAATATGAGTCACGATCGCTTTCGTCTGTTACGACATCATCTGGTAAATTAAAGCTCTGAGTATGGTATGGTTTTTAAGTACAAAAGGTAGGTGGTAGAGGTATTTTTATTTATACGTTTTTTGAATTCTACGTACCTTGAAACGTAAAATATCAAATTTTGAGGGGGGTATTTTTTTTTTGTTTGTGACGATTCCAAAGGTTCATTATTGAAAATAAAAAACCGGCAGGCGGTAAAAACCTTTTCCATTAGGTATTCTAAACTAAATTTTCCGGAGTAATATGCCCACGATCGGATCTCCGGGTGGGCACGTTATCAAGAGCGCTTGATAATAATTTTAGTTTTAGTTTAGATGTAAGTAATACAGGCAAT
>CM022881.1:19108582-19138559 GCA_012654025.1 Pachypsylla venusta | reverse complement strand
AAAAATCAAATGGCTAAACTGATGACAACTCAAACAACAATGCAACACAATTTATTAGGAGTCAAAAAGTTCATAAAATAAGGAACACCACAATTTATTAAAAAAGGAGCTCCAGTAGAAGATATAGAAAAGATTTGTTTGACACTGAAACTGAAATGGGCGGGCCATGTAATGAAAATGGAAGCCAATAGATGGGCCAAAATAGTGACACAATGGAAACACAAATTCAAAAGAAATAAAGATCGACAAAAAAACGATGGGAAGACGAAATTACTATTAAAATTAGGTGGAACTGGTATTCTAAGAAGAAAAAAAAAGAGGAGACTAGAAAGAAGAAAAATGGAGGAGCAGAGAAAAGAGAAAGAGATAAGGAGAGGAAAAAAAACGGGGGTTTTACCCTCCATTCGCTGGAAACTTGCAAACCAGCTACCCACATTGACCTCACCTTGGGCTGGAAAAAAACCAACGATACGTGGTGTTCCCAAGCGGTCACCCATCCAAATACTGGTCACGCCCGACGTTACTTAACTTCAGTAATCTGACGGGAACTGGTGTATTCAACGTGGTATGATCGTTGGCTAGAAAAAAATAGTTTAACTAATGGCCCTATTTGGCCAACCAGGAATTCACTCATAATTTTAAGTGAATCAAGATTTTGTACATGTTTTTATACAAGCAAGATAAAATACAGCGTGTCCAAGAATTTTGAACGGCTTGGAATTTTTGAATTAAAAAGCTATATGGTGAAATTCAGGTTCGACCCCCGGAAGTGTCTGTAGATTTCTCAAGAAAGTCAGATGGAGTAGTACAAATATTTTTTGTTCATTGAAATCGGGTCACTCTTACCGTATTTTTGCCGCTTTCTGAATTTAATTTAATTAAACTGGAATGTACAGTTGGTGGTTTGCCGCTTTTTGGTGGTCTTCACAAATCCTGCCTTTATTTCCAACTTTGCAAACTTTTGCAATTTAATTTCACCCGTTGGCGATGTGGGATACGTTAATACATTTTTAATGAGGCCCATCGCCAACGGGTGAAATTGAGTCACGAATAAAGGGCGTAAAGGAGAGGTTTCCGAGATTTTTAAAAGTAGTGAAATATAGGCTATATTCAGATGACCGCGCGGTAACCGGGAACAAATGAACAAATCGATATAACTTTGTAGAACTAGTACCGCGCGGTCATGAAGACAATATGCACTATTTAGATAGATCTTGTGCCGCGCGGTTAGTCGTACCACGCGGTCATCTGAACATAGCCTAACGTAAAAAATGAAGGTTTTGAGGAGAGAAAACGTTATACGAGTACAATTGAGGTGGACACTGTTTGGATTTCAGTTTTTTCTGTGAATATGTAATGACCTGACGGGAACTTTTACCGCGAAGTGTTATTTTGGGGGTATCAACTTACCCACTAAATGGATCAAAATGTTCGATTCGGGAATTGCATCTTCTTCTTTTTCCTTAAGTTCCTCATAGAGTTTTTTGCTTATTCTGACCTGTGTTGCAGCAAGATACAAAGATTTTTGAATTTTTGGATATTTTTCTTTAAGACTTTCACTTATTCTATTTAAAAGTTCGAGTGTTTGAGAAACAGTAGTAGTTTCGTTATTATATCCAGGATTATAGTTGATATAAAATGCGTCAAGTGGCAATTTTTGTTTCTTAAACATTGAGTAAAACCTGAAACATGCATTGTTTTTTTTTAAATAAAAAAGAGTTATATTTCCTGTTTATTTTGTGGGCTTCATGAATCAGCCAAAATATACCCCTCAAAAATGAATACCAATTAAGACGTCATACATGTGCAACATTTTAGAAGCAAAAAAATATATCATAACTCAAAATACGCCCTAAAAACTGCAACCCTCTTTGAAATATAAAGTACTGGAGCACTCGTTTACAGTTTATGACTTCCTAAATTATTTCTTGGCTCCGATTGGAGTGTCAAAATGGTTTCCAACAAAAAAGAAACTATCTTCTTCTTATTATTTAACTTCTCCTTTCCCAATCCTTTCGCTAACTCCTCCTTTCCCAATCCTTTCGCTTCTCACAGTAACTACTAACTGTGCTAGGAACTGCGTTATACCAGTTATCTTCTTCTTATTATTTAACTTCTCCTTTCCCAATTCTTTCGTCTTTCACAGTAACCACTATCTATGCTAGGAACTGCGTTATACCAGTTATCTTTTATTATTATTTAACTTCTCCTTCTCCCTCCTTTATTTTTTAGTTGTCGCAATGGTTTGGTCACTTGAGCATCGTGCGTTCGCTGTCGAAGTGTTTTTTTAAAAAAGGGAATCCATTATACCACTCAGAGGGCGTTCCCCACAAGGTATGGTTTGCAATCCACAGATCCAGTTCCTGGTCGAAAAACAATTTTGAGTTGGGTTCACAACTTTAGGACCACATCATCAGCTTTAGGTTTGAAACGGAAAGGCTCGTTAAAATGGAAGAGCACCCCTGAAAACATCGTCAGAGTGAGGGAATCCATTGTGCAGTCCCCAAGGCGCTCTGCACGAAATCATGGGGCTGCTCTTCAAATTTCAGACAGAACCTTGAGATGAATTTTTCAATGCGATCTCAAGTTACACTCGTACAAGATTGTTATGGTCCATGAATTTTCCCCAGCTGACTGGGGCAGACGACGAGATTGTTGCAAAGCGATACTTGAGGAAGTGCCACCCACTGCTGTTTTTTGGACGAGCGATGAAGCACATTTTCACCTGTCGGGCAGCGTCAATAGGCAAAACTGCCGCTACTGGGCACAAGAAAACACTCAAGAGCTTCATCAGAGACCACTTCACAGACCAAAGGTTACGGTTTGGTGCGCCGTGTCCGCCATTGGGATCATAGGCCCTTACTTCTTTGAGGAAGGTGGCGTTACAGTTACCGTGACGTACCAACGATACAGCGCCCTAGCACCAATAAAGAATTAAAGGAGGCAATTTTGAAAGAAATCCCCCAAATTGATGCTGGTATGCTAACGAGAGTGATGGAAAACTTCCGCGAAAGACTCCACATGTGTATCTCTCGTCAAGGCCGTCATTTGGACGACATTATTTTCAAAACATAGATGAAAAAAAAAAAAAAAAAAATAGAATACAAAAACTTTCTGAATACAAAATAATTTTTCAAATATCTCATTTTTATTTGCCAGCTCTTGCACACCTATCTTATTTGACTATTGCCAAATAAGATAGGTGCTGTTCTTGTTCGGAGCAATCTTGGTATAACAATCTGCTGTCCTCTTAACAGCTGCGACAAAAGCCGAAGTCTACCAAAATTATTTAATATAACATTCTCACCAGAGACCTGCGATAACAGCCAAATTGATTTCCAAAAATATTTTCACTGGAGAGCTGCGGCAACAACCGAAGGCTACCGCTGATAATTGATATGATGTTTAAATCAAATAACAGCCGGAGGCTGCTAACGGTTTTCTGTACCATGTATTTATAATATGTTTTTTACTTGTAACATAATAGTTTGACACTTGACGTATTTTTCTGTATGCTTGCAGTGCTCCGTCTTTGACTATAACATCTCGTCCTCACGGTGCAGGGGTTTCTACGCTGCAGAAGGCATACTACCATAATTCCAGCCAAAGTGATTCAAAACCGGTTCGGTAACCTCATATCTCATAACGGAAAAACTGTTGAGTTTAACAGGAACAGGAAAAAAACAAAACAATAAGAATATATAGGTACAATCCTCAAATTTTTGTTTTATTAAAATCGCATCGCATCTTATAATGTCAAATCGTGGGATAAATTCTTATTACTTACTGTATAAAGTTGTAAACCGTGTTGACAGGATTATTCAAAATTATTTCTGCATACAAATCCATGATAGCACGATAGAAGTCCATTGGATCATTAGATATATCTAAAGCCTTCACCCCACCACCAAATATGGGCCGTCCTGTAACCGTTTTTCTTTTTGAGAGAACTTTGCCACATCCATAGTCTTTGATATTTCCCAACGCTTCCATTTCTAAAAAAAAAATATGAAAGTAGGTATCTATTTAATTTTATTCACGTAGTAAAATCTTCCATTTTATGATAGATTTTAACATCCGATAATTTATCTCATTTGATACATATAGGGTATAACAAGTTGTTGTACCCACAGGTATAAGTGCTTTAATATGGTTATAACACAAATGTGTTATTTTTTTTTAATTTGAGCTTTTCTTACAAAGTTACTGGGTGCTTTGTATTATTTTTGAATCGGCAAAAACTACAAAAACATTTTTCATGTGAGATTTGTTATGTACCATGGCAACATTTCCAGGGTACTTGTGAGAACGCGGTTTAGTTTTTAGTTATGTTGGTTTTTTGGAGGAAAATAATTGGAAGCACGCAGAGACGCTCTTTTTAGATAATTATTAAAAATTACAAGATATCACGCAAATTTATGTTAAACTAATACTTGTTATGTATTATATTTTATGTTATTTATTCTTATGTAGGTTGTTTGGTAGAAACATGCGCGGATATAGCACTATTGTTTTGAGGGGGCATCATCGCACAATATACCTAATAGAACATTTGGAGAGGGAGGGACTCGTAACCTAGAGGGCGGGGGTTCGAGTCCTGGACGGTACTATTTAATGCAATGTTTATCGAGGTACGATGCCTAATTTGTTAAAAGCTGTATAGCTTACCACATCATATACCTTTCATGGCTACAACATGCAACGTGCATTCTCTCCCTCAATAACGATGCTTCATCCAGTAATGCTATCTTATAAGCGTGATGACGCAAAAAGTGCAATGACGGATGACAGAATTTTTGATGATTTTTTAAATGCGTATTACTATTTAGTCTCAGGATTGGGAATTATTTAGGGACCCGTGCCTCCCNTTATGTTATTTATTCTTATGTAGGTTGTTTGGTAGAAACATGCGCGGATATAGCACTATTGTTTTGAGGGGGCATAATCGCACAATATACCTAATAGAACATTTGAGAGGGAGGGACTCGTAACCTAGAGGGCGGGGGTTCGAGTCCTGGGCGGTACTATTTAATGCAATGTTTATCGAGGACCGATACCTAATTTGTTAAAAGCTGTATAGCTTACCACATCAAATACCTTTCATGGCTACAACATGCAACGTGCATTCTCTCCCTCAATAAGGATGCTTCATCCAGTAATGCTATCTTATAAGCGTGATGACGCAAAAAGTGCAATGAGGGATGACAGAATTTTTGATGATTTTTTAAATGCGTATTACTATTTAGTCTCAGGATTGGGAATTATTTAGGGACCCGTGCTCTCAATGGGATAAAAGACACAGCGGTTCACCATTCATTTTATTTTATTTTTACGTGATAAGGTATAATGAAATTGGAGAAACATCGCCCGCTTAAAAAAACTGGGGGGGGCACGTGCCCCCCGTGACCTCCTCTATATCCGCGCATGGGTAGAAACGGATCGGATGAATTGTAGTATAATGCATAAGGTTTGAAATTAGGTTGGCCGAAAGGAAGGATTGAGATAAGCCAGAATATATATAATGTTGTGTCGGTGATATTATATCGGCATGTAAGGCCGACGCTGGAATGTAATGCCGACACAGCATTCACCCCCCACATAGATAAAGTCCCTATAACGAGCAGGTAAGTTTCTAATTCTCTGAGACCGTTGAGGAGTAAATATTTCTGGCGGTTGCTGACTTTCATATGAAATGTTGTCATATTTACACATTTCATTTGCAAAAGTAACTTTTTTCTCTTGTTTTTTACTTGAAGTTTGATCTTGAACTGTTTTTTGAAGGATTTGGAGAACTTGCTGATTTCAGATGATTTATATGTCTTTTGAAAATGTATCCATGGTCTAATTGTACTCCGTAGTGCAAGTTACCGAACTTTTCTAAAATTGTACCTAATTCCCAGCACATTTTGTTTTGAGAGTATGACCCTGTTGCCAACAGAAAATTGTCTCACACCATGTTGAATTGAAATACTTCGAGGAGTTTCTGAAGGTTTGATGGAATCTAGTCTCATTCTCATTTTTCGATAAAGATACAATTCTGCGGGACTGAGACCAGAGGCTAGTGGCGTGGCACGAAATATGCAAGTATAAAGGATCTGTTGAATTCGTTCCTGGATTGGTAATGGACTGGATCGGGATTGATCAGTGTCATACATTCTATTTGATTTTTGATTTCAGAATTTGTACATATCGTTCTGCCAATCCATTTGCCGCTGGATGGTCTGGAGCTGAAAATACTTGACGTATTTCTCTTGTTATACAATATTGGTCGAACTGTCCATTTTTGAAGATTGTAGCGTTGTCTGAAACTAAAACTTCTGGGTAGCCATGAGATGTAAATATTTCTTCTAGTAGTTTGATAGTGTTAGTTGTATCAGGAGCGCGTCTTAATTTTTTTATTTCTGGCCATTTGGATTTGGCATCCACTACGATGAGATAATAAACGCCATCTTTTGGTCCGGCGTAATCCATGTAAATTCTTGAAAAGTTTTCTTTTGGATCTTCCCAATGATGAAGTGGGGTTTTTGCCGGTGATTTTTGGTTCAGAATGCATTGATTACAGGATTTGACAAGATGTTCGATGTTCTTGTCAAGGCCTGGCCAATAGCAATATCTTCTTGATAATTGTTTCATTTTGACTATCCGAGGATGTGTGAGGTGAAGCTCTTGTAATATTTTGGCTTGCAAACATTGTGGAATGCAAACTCGATCTCCTCTAAAAATTATATTTTTATGAAGACTATGTTCTGTGGTATTTCTGGATCCCCATCCCATCCTCGTCGCCAATTTTATGTAGGTTGTTTGGTAGAAACGGATCGAATGAATTGTTGTATAATACAGGGTGCTACAAAAAAACAGTTTTCCCACATTTCAAAAAATCGTGGGAAGGGAAGTGATAGTGGGAGAAGCGAGGGGTTTGTGATATTCAACGCGAAATGTAATGTAATTTATTTATTTGGTACAATAAATAATATTATAAAATTAACAATTTTTTATAAATCAATATAATAACATAAATAAAAACATGTTTACGTCTCTCTCCCTCTAATCGTCAGTTTTAAGGTGTAGGATAAATAGGAAGTTACTTTATAAGAGGAAGAGAGAAGTATTAATTTAGTTGTACGACTTCTCACACTAAAGGGAATCCCTTTGTTTTGTGAGAAGCTGTTCGGTTTTTTGTAATATAATCGAAATGAAAAGAAGAAGAAGAAAAAGAAGAGAGAGAGAGAGAAGAAAAAAAAAGAATAATTTTTCTTAAATTACTGAAGATACCTATTTATTACTACCTATTACACTATTTTTCCCTTACCATATTAAAATATTTCCGTTTTAAATTTATCTACTTGATTCTATATAGAATTTTCCCGTTACCAGTCCCTGAGCAATTTCTTAAATAATTTGTTATTATCTTCCACTTTGATATTTTCCGGCATTTTTTGATATAGTATCAAACCGTTGTGTCGAATAGATTTTTGGCCTTTTTCGGTGTTACACTTTTCTATCTGTATGATATTTTCCCTTCTTAACGAGTAATTCGTATGTTCATATGTAATAAAATTTTCTCTATAGTTTGGAATAAAAGCGCAGATATTTTTTGATACAATTTTTCAATGTTCAGTATGCCTAAATTTTTATAAAGTTTAATGGTCGGATATTTTCTTTCTTTTTTGTATATCAATATCTATTAAAGAACAGGTTTTGCTCGATTTTAAGTTTACTAAGTATAGTTTTGTCTGCCGCCCCGTATGCACAGATTCCGTACTCCAGAGCGGATTGCACAAGTGCATAATATACCTTCCTCAGTAGCGACAAGTTAAGAAAATTTCGTAATGTTATAAAAGGATATATGAATCATCTTAAACGTTTGGTGAGAGAAATCACATGAGATTCCCATCTGAGGTGACAGTCTAATTCCACACCCAGATATTTGGAACTCCTGACAATTTCAATGGAGCCACACGTACAAGAATCAATACAAGTGGTAGATTCGTGGATCTTAACATTCGTCCCCTGAAGAAGGGTGGTTTTATTCAAGAAAAATGGTAAAATTTTTGTTTTTTCTATATTTAGAGACAAATTATGTTCCTCAAATCATTTCTTTATAATTCTCGATGGAATTGAATATTTCGAAATAACATCTAGTTCTTAGTTGTCGCAATTGTTTGGTCACGTGAGCATCATGCTTTCGTTGTCGACGTATTTTTTTTAAAAAAAAGTGAATCCATTATAGCCACTCAGAGGGCGTTCCGCACAAGGTATGGTTTGCAATCCGCAGATCCAGTTCCTGGTAGAAAAACAATTTTTAGTTGGGTTCAAAACTTTAGGACCACATCATCAGCTTTAGGTTTGAAACGGAAAGGCTCGTTAAAATGGAAGAGAACCCCTGAAAACATCGTCAGATTGAGGGAATCCATTGTGCAGTCCCCAAGGCGCTTTGTACGGAAACATGCGGCTGCTCTTCAAATTTCAGACAGAACCTTGAGACCAATTTTACACTGCGATCTCAAGTTACACCCGTACAAGATTGTTATGGTCCATATCAAATTTTGAGGGGAATAATTTTTTTTTCTCTCGTGACGATTCCGAATGTTCATTATTGAAAAAAATAAACCAACAATGTGGGGAGTAACTAGACAATAAATTTGACATATCTACATACTATACGAGTGTTTGGCTCTTACCATTCTCTTTTTAGACAGGATTGATTAAATCCGCGGCAAAACCGTCATCAAGGGTGTATTCGATTGCACCCAAAATGTTCGAAGCTTACTGTGAGACCCCAAATATAACATACATACCTAATTTCAAATCTCTAGCTTTTACCATTCCCTTTTTAGACAGTAATACTGAAAACCGCTTAAAAGCGGTAAGAACCGCCAGTGTTATATTCAATTGCACCCAAAAGATTCGGAGCTTACTGAAACTCCAAATATGACATACATCTCCCGTCTTTTACGAACGTACCTATTCCAGGCGAAATTCTAATTCGACTGGCCTAATACGAGAAACGTTGAATTTTATAGAAAAAATATTTATTAGCTCTTGTGCAAACTTATATACAACTCAATTTTTCCCCCCTGTAATGTTTCTTATCGGATAATGTTAGTCCACAAATTGGCAAAGATGTTCATGAAATATTTACCATAAAGCAACGTCATCAGGAAAACATAAAAGAAAAAGAATTGTTTTTTATAAAACATCACTGTGATCACTGAGAAGATAGTGCAAACAACCAGATTCAACTGGATTGTATTTCGAATGTATTAAGTAAGTCACAAATGGGATGTATTTTCACACACGCACACTTTTCTCCCCATCACATGATCGTCACGCGTTATATATTATCTGTGACATATATGTACAAGGTTAGCGGTGAGCCTACTTTGGAGATTCATTTGGAGTTATTCATATTTTTTTTGTTAGTCGAAAACCATTTTGAAAACTTTTCATGGTGAAGACCTCCCAAACTAACTACCCATTGCTGATTCTATTCAAATCAGACAGATTTGGGTTACAAATCAGACCCTTTTGGTGTTTCCCTACTTTAATATCATACGCAAACTTAAATTACTTGAACAGAAAGAAAGCATTAGGTTGTGATCATTTTCCATCAAGATCAATCAAAACATAAGGACGAAAGCTCCAAGCAAGACCGTCCCATTTGATCAAATATTTGTTTAGAATTGCTCGAAACAGTTCGGAGAAGAAAAAAATCTGGTGTGAACATCACACAACTTTCCTTATCAATCTTTTTATAAGTTCCTAACGGCAAAAGGACACATAAAAAGAAGTTGTCTGAAGAGATAACTCTTTCAGTATTTGTCTCATTTAATAGATTTGGATTTCTTCTGTGTTTCCACATCACCCAAAAGGTGATGTGGAAAAACAGAACGGATGAATTTTTTTTTATAGAGAAAATCGCCAAGAGATCTAAAAAAATCTCTGTTAGTTTATGGGATCCTGTTCTTATAGCGTCTTACATACTCAGAACCTAAATTAGTAAGCAATGAACTACGAATTATGAAGAAAACAAAAAAAAAAACTAAACAAGTGATAGCTCTTTCCGTTCCGGTATTAGGCAGAATTGCCAAAAAGCGGCCTGCAACCGCTAATAAGCGGCCAACAATAGATTAGAATTCAATTAAAAGTGTCTTTGTGAATTGAATGCATAAAATGAATATGAATGGGCACCAAATTTCACATAATCATCCTAATAAATATCATTCGAATAGCCTGTTACATCCTGATATTAGGTGATTTCAACCTACCTGGTGTGAATTGGTCATTAGGGGATTATTCAAAGGTTTCCAATTGTTATTAAAAAATCGGGCTGCTGAGATGATTGGTACTATCTCTTTTTTTGGATTTGCACCAGATTAATACTGCAACCGATGGCGAAAATCTCCTTGGCCTTTTCAATTTCTTTGAAATCAGTTTCCATAAGCCTACTCCTCTAGTTGACGCTGATTCCTACATTGCTAAATGTTCTGAATATTGTTAGAAAGCATCCTTTTTCTAATCTGAATAAGAGTTGGAATTTCGAAAGGGGTGACAACCTAAAGTTGTATCAACATCTGGCTCAGTACAACTTCGATGATGTAACTAATCAATTAGATGTATATGGGGATGCTCAGGTTCTTCTATATTCTTTTCTCCGGGACATGAGTAATTAAACTGCAATGCGTGATTCAAATGAAAAAGGCTCAAAGTATCCATCTTGGATTTCTCCAAACAGTTTTACTGTTGAAGTGTAAGAAACGTTGTCAACAAAAATACAAAAAGAATATAAAGTTTTGTTCTGCTCATTAATCTATTGTATAATTACTTATATATGAAGAAAAAAGATTTATGAAAACTTTGTAGATACACATTTGGGTGTTGTATTGAATCATTATTTTTATTACATTCAAATCTCTATAAAAAGAAGAAAAAAAATATGTCTAAAACTAACACTCGTAGTAAGAAAGTTGTTGATGAAGAGGTTCTGAACCAAATAATAGAATACTTCTCAAATGAAAAAAATTTTGACACAATATCTAAAAAAATTGCTGATAGGGTTTGTAAAAAACTTGGAGGTAAAATCAATGCACTTGAAAAAAAGATCAAAATATTGCAATTAGAAAATGAAGAATTGAAAAACAAAATAATACATTTACATCAATACGGACGTAGAAATACAGTAAGAATTTTTGGGATCCCCAAGGAACAGGATGAAAAAACCAACGAAAAAATAGTTAAATTTATAAATGAAAAAAATGAACATTGAAATAAAAAGCGATGAAATCAATGAATGCCAACGAATTAGGAGAAAACGCAGAATAAAGATCAATATGTAAATTTGTAAGAAAAATTAAAACAGACAAAATATTCAAATCGAAGTCAAAATTAAAAGGGAATAAAATATCAATTTATGAAGATCTGACAAAAGAAAGGAAAGAATTATACGACGAAATATCAAAAGGCCATGGATTTCGCCAAACCTGGACTAACAATGGAAATATCTACATATAACTTATAACTACATAACTTATGAGGGAAAAATATTGCCTTTCAATAATTCCGAGGAATACGTCAATTTCAAAAATAATGCAGGTTCATACAACACCCATTTACCACCACATCTTAATGTTCTTTCACACCAAACACCACTTTCTTTTTTGTTATTCCTTAATTCATTTTCCTATTTTTTTTTTTTTTTTTTTTTTTTTTTTTTTTTTTTTTTTTTTTTTTTTTTNTTTATCTTCAGCATTCTTTCTCATTTTGAAGAAGAAGGGATAGGTAAGTAGGTCTATTTTTTTCTCTCTCTCTCATTTTTAAGTTTCTTTTTCTTCTTTTTTCGATTAATCGTTCCTTGTTTGATTACTTCTTGCTTTTTTCGATTAGCTCTTCATTTATTGATTATTATTTCTATTCGATCAATTCTTAATTTTTCAATTAATTCTACTTTTTTCTATACTTTTCAATACTTCAGGCTGTTTACTTATTATTCTACACTAATGGACTTCCTAGACTCAATTGAGGAAAATTATAGAACAAAAAGTCATTCTAACTTGCAATCTTGTTTGAGTGTTAACACTGAGGGTCTGGAAATATTTCATATGAATGTTGGGAACCTAAACGCAAAATTCAATGAATTGGTATGCATATTTAATGAGCATAGAAAACATATCGACGCTATGGTATTGCGTGAATACTGGTTCAATTCTCACAAAACAAACATTTTTGTATCATATCGATGGCTACACCAATTTTTATTCACATAGAAATTACAGGTCAGGGGGCATAATAATTTATCTAAGATCAAACCTAAATTTTATTCGGACAGAGGAAAATGAACAAATTGAAACTTGCGATTACATCAACATAATTATCTTTCTTACACAAATCAACTAAGTATGAATTGTTGGGGTATTACAGATCACCAACACTAATTACGAATAACATTTTAAATCAATTTTATGAAGACCTGCATCTCTTATTAAATAAAAATAGCAATCGTAAAATATTCATAGAAGACATAAACATTGACACACTAATCACTTGTGAATCAAATATTAACAACAAATACCTTGACGTTTTAACTGATTTTAGTTATGCTTCGTACATTAATGAAGACCTGCATCTCTTATTAAATAAAAATAGCAATCGTAAAATATTCATAGAAGACATAAACATTGACACACTAATCACTTGTGAATCAAATATTAACAACAAATACCTTGACGTTTTAACTGATTTTAGTTATGCTTCGTACATTAATGAAGACCTGCATCTCTTATTAAATAAAAATAGCAATCGTAAAATATTCATAGAAGACATAAACATTGACACACTAATCACTTGTGAATCAAATATTAACAACAAATACCTTGACGTTTTAACTGATTTTATTTATGCTTCGTACATTAATGAAGACCTGCATCTCTTATTAAATAAAAATAACGATCGTAAAATATTCATAGAAGACATAAACATTGACACACTAATCACTTGTGAATCAAATATTAACAACAAATACCTTGACGTTTTAACTGATTTTATTTATGCTTCGTACATTAATGAAGACCTGCATCTCTTATTAAATAAAAATAACGATCGTAAAATATTCATAGAAGACATAAACATTGACACACTAATCACTTGTGAATCAAATATTAACAACAAATACCTTGACGTTTTAACTGATTTTATTTATGCTTCGTACATTAATGAAGACCTGCATCTCTTATTAAATAAAAATAACGATCGTAAAATATTCATAGAAGACATAAACATTGACACACTAATCACTTGTGAATCAAATATTAACAACAAATACCTTGACGTTTTAACTGATTTTATTTATGCTTCGTACATTAATGAAGACCTGCATCTCTTATTAAATAAAAATAACGTGAAACGTTTTATAGCAAAACTTCTATAATTGAAACACACACTTCTGATCATTGCACACAATATATTCACATAAAAACATGGCAAGTGGAAACAGTCAAATTGTAGAGGAAAATAGAACGAAACACTTTATTGACAAGGAAAAAATACTCAAAGATTCCAAAAGGAAACATGGAGCAATATCTATAGTGATAGCAATATTGATAATGGTATTAATCGTTTTATATAAAAAGAATCAAAATTACCTATATTTTGAACTCTTCAAAAATTAAACAAATTGATAAAAGACTTACACCTTTAAAACCCTGGATTACACTTGGTCTCATGGAATGTACAAGNTTCCCAATAGTTTTATTTCTTTCGGCAGTTAATTTATTATTTTTAAATCTGTTCTTCAGATTTGGACATTCATATTTATCCTCATTCTTCTATCAGCTATTAAAGCCCGTAGCGAAGCACGGGTAAAACAGCTAGTATTTTATAAACAAGGATTCAAAAAGTTCAAAAATATTTACTAATAAGAATAAAGATAATGTAGAAATCAATTGTATGATAAACCCTAGGTAGGTAGCACATGTATTTAACACACATTTTAGGTATGACAATAAATAATAACGAAACCAGTCCCAGAAATTTTAACAATATTACAAATAGCTTTAATGAAAATGTTAGATACAATCGATAAATTTGATAAGGTTACGGAATTCCAGGTAATACAATTGATCTTGGCAATGGATGATTCAGCGAGTCCTGGATCAAATAAAATTACCGTTCCAATCCTTAAACTAGTTAAAGAGAATATTGCAAAGCCATTGTTTTATTTAATTAATTTATGTTTTGATAATGGTATTTTTTCAAAGAGGCAGATGGAAAAATAATTGTACTCATTTACAAAAAGTTACTGATGTGAACAACTATAGATCAATATCTCTTACCTCCAATGTAGCTAAAATTTTTGAGAGGGCGGCCAGAACCCAACTTGACTTATACATTGAAAAACATAAAATACTTTTTAACAACCAATATGGATTCCGAAAAAAAAATAGGTACCGAAAATGCCTTGCATGACATCACCGAATATTTTTTATGAAAAAATAACTGAATACAAAAAAAAATTGGCTGTATCGCTTGATATTTAAAATTTTTTTGATTCTGTAAATTTAGAAACTTTGACGAAAGAATTAAAAGAAATTGGATTAAACGGTATTTTTTTTAAAAAACCCAATATAATGGAAAAGTAAACAAAGTAAGAATTTATGACACATTGAGTAACGCCCAAAACCCACGGTTTGGCCTTCCTCAAGGAACTGTGAACTCTCCCGGTTCATATTCTATTTATACAAACAAAATAACACTTGTAAGGTCAGCAAAAGTTTTTACTTTTGCCGACGGCACCCTCCTTATTTACACCTCTGATTGGGGAGGTACTTGCATTTCCACATTGGGTAAGCTCTGTAGCGTTCAGAATATTTGACTGAGGTGAACAAAATTAGACTCTTCAACTCGGCAAACCCCTACAGAGTATATTCGGTGCTGGGCGAGGGGGGCATGTACATTCATAGGATCCTGCACTTCATTAACAAATATAATATTTATGAGAATATCCCCAGACTTTCCTCAAACACGAGACAAGATGGCAATGCAATAAATAATCACCCAAGACTGAATTAGCTTAAAAGAAGTCTAACCCACTTATATCCAAAAATAATTAATATGGTACCATCTGAACTTACAAATATTTGGTCATTTAATAAATTATTATTAAAAATTAGATTTTTTAATTTTATAAAAACTGAAAATCATAAACAAATTGTGGAGATGGTGAATCACCTCCACAATGTTTATAATTCGGCATAATTCTTCTTTACCATCATTAATTCTTTAATATAAATTTCATTTCTTACTATCATTTTCATTATTTACTATCATATCATACATTACTCTCATCTTCCACTGACTGAATTACATTTAATTCAATCTTTGGATGAGAGTCAATGCATTTAATCATTTTTTCACCTCCTTCTATCAAAAAATTTTTTTTTAAAAAAATATATCTTCGCATCATTATGAGGAGTTCTCTCGTTTTTGTCATGAAAGTAAATATTTCCCAAAATCTTTGAAAAAAATATCACCTAGGTATATTGTTTTGTTGACAAATACAAAACATCCCCATCTTAGTGAAAAATCACTGTTACAAACCTTCCCGATTTTCTTCATTATGTCTCTCCATTTGTTGCTAATTGCGGTAAGGTCGATACTATTTACTTTGATGTATCCAAACTCCAAAGCATTTGATACGGTTCATCATCAGCTTCTCCTTAATAAACTCAAGTGCTATGGACTATCTTCTCTTTATATCAGTTGGTTTGAAAGTTTATGGCTGATAGATCTTTTGTTGTTAAAATAAATAAATCTCCTTCTTCGTCTTTTTAATTATTGTTTCTTATCTTCATTTCTGTGGTAATTTCGAGCCTGTGCGGCTCATGATCATGATATTCACTATATTCAGTCGTTCCAAGTTGTAGCACTGTTCTCTCATATCTGGTAAATAAAATATTACCAATTCTAATCGCATCGAAAATGTTCAAAGTAGATTTCTGGGCTTCTTCTATGATGGCTTTCTTTATGGTAAATTTCTCTACTCTTACGTTAATATCTGCTTCCTGCTAATCGTCGCGATCTGCGCGCCTCAAAATTCCTCTTTAATGTTCTCCAATAAAAGGAGGACTTCCCTTCCATGTGTTTCGTGGAAGGACTTCTCCTCCATGTGTTCCGTGGGAGGATGGAAGTTATAAAAACTTCCAGGAAGTATTTGGCGGAAAACCCTCAAACATTGAGGTGAAATAACAACAGCTTTAAGTTAAATTAAACATGAACAATTTCTTGTATTTATTGGCCCCTTTATTATAGAGGGGTTTAAGACAATTAATACAAGTACAATTATTTAAATCAATTTTATTTTCTAAAATCATTCATTCATCAACTCGACAAATAACCTGTTCTGACTGCCTCGTGTCAGCGAGTCTAAAAAGACTTTCCCAATAAAATCTACTTGTCCTGATGTCATGTTGGTATAATTTTTTTTTTTTCTTTATTATTATTACCAACAAAAATCATGTGTATTAATTTTCTTATATAATATTTCATTTTGGTTACCCCGACTCCTTGGGTACTATATTATAGTTCTTTATATAGTATCTGTGTTGAGTCGGGGGAATCCATTTTCAGTCTTACTTTTAATCCTAGCATTGCCAAGGGGGGGGGNCCGCGTTTTAGCAAAAAGCTTATAGTAATCAAATTATAATACATATTTTAATGAGACTTTTAATATTTGTCACAAACAATATTTTCCATCATAGTATATAAAAATATGTATGTTCTAAGCCTTCTAAGGGTTGATATTGAAACCAAACTTTGGGCGAAAGTAATTTATACCCCCCCCCCCCTTAGCAATGCATATAACCAATACATTGATTGTCTAAAGCTACCATAAATTCTTTATTAAACATTATTTGCCCATCTTGAATGACCATTTCAAAGGGACATTTAGCCAAATTGAAAAAAAAAAAAAAAAAATTATTAATNATTCCTAACAAAATATTTCTGGTCGGCATTATGTTGAAATTGTTCTAGTACAGGTCCCCCCCCTCATGAGATGATGGTATATTGAATAATTGACTGTGCGAGGGTAAAGTAAACTTTCCTTAAGATTTTAAGTCCCAATATAAATTTTAATTTATAAATTTTTTTAATAAGTTATCTTAATTTTTCATTTAATCTTTCTTTGTGGGAATGGAATTTCAATTTATTCTCAATTATGACACCTAAATATTTTATTTTAGAAAATTGTTTTAGGTGTCGACATGTACATTCTGCGATGTCATCCATGCCGCACGTGTGAATTAATAGTTTGGATTCTAAGGGTTTATCGACCTCATTATATGAAAACGTTACATAATTTGTTTTTTGCATGTTATACACAAGTGACATGGATGAGAACCAATCAAAAAATAAATATTAAAACAAAATATTTCTGGTCGGCATTATGTTGAAATTGTTCTAGTACAGGTCCCCCCCCTCATGAGATGATGGTATATTGAATAATTGACTGTGCGAGGGTAAAGTAAACTTTCCTTAAGATTTTAAGTCCCAATATAAATTTTAATTTATAAAATGTTTTAATAAGTTATCTTAATTTTTCATTTAATCTTTCTTTGTGGGAATGGAATTTCAATTTATTCTCAATTATGACACCTAAATATTTTATTTTAGAAAATTGTTTTAGGTGTCGACATGTACATTCTGCGATGTCATCCATGCCGCACGTGTGAATTAATAGTTTGGATTCTAAGGGTTTATCGACCTCATTATATGAAAACGTTACATAATTTGTTTTTTGCATGTTATACACAAGTGACATGGATGAGAACCATTAAAAAAATATCTTATTGAGATATCTTATGTGGCCAGGTCATGAACCTCGCTCCAAGTATTTGCAACATAAGAAATGACTGTATCATGAATAAAAGAGATGAGCCTCTGGTAATTTTATAAATGGAGTGCAAGTAAATGTTAAATAAAATTGGCCAGAGAACCGTCCATTCTGGCTTGTGGCATAGAACACCTGATTATTTCAGGGGCACTCAAGATATTTTTCAGTTTGACTCTTTGTGTCCTATTAGACGGATAACTTTTAAACCATTCAAAGGTATGAGTACTCGCACTAATTTTTGTAATTCATTCAATAACACATAATCGAATGCATTCTTTACACCAAGAAATGTGGTCACAACTTTTTTACCTTTGTCTAGTTACTAGTTAACCCTTTATAACCTATTGAGAGAAATCATCTTACATTTTAAAGTTTTTAACCCCCTGAAACACAATAAATAATCCTAGATCGTGCAACTGTCGAAATTTTCGAAAAATTTTGACGACTATTGTTCAAAAGAGGAACTATTTACACACAAAAGGGTTAACAAGACCTAAAAGTTGTCACGCTCTGAATTGAAACAAAAATACCGTCTCCCAAAAATCGATGAGAATTTTTTACCAAAATACAAGAGTTTATTCTTGCTGCTGTTCCAACACTTTAATTTAGAATTACACTTTTTCTGTCTCAATTCTCTTAGAGCAATACCGACTTTACACTTGGCCAGTTTGCAAAAAGTTAGATAATATTTTGCGATTCTCCTAAAACTGATTAAGTGCAAAGTAGGTACTGCTATAAGAGAATTGAGACAGAAAAAGGCAATACTAAATTTAAGTGTGGGATGAACAGCAGCAAGAATAATCTTGGCCTCAATAATAGAATAATAGATATGGCTTTTTTTCAATGATAATTTTTTTGTGAGATAGAACTTAGGTTGAAGTGTAATATATAATTTTATGTCTGCTCTGGGGACTTCAAAACGTGTTTTGGCATTGAAAACTCGACATCGAAAAATTCAGCATATTACAATACTTTTTTTTTTCTTATAGATAAGGAAAGTCGTGTGATGTTCACACCATATTTTTAACAATACTTTTAGCATTAATAATATTGCACCTCCTGATGATCCTCTGTACTTAGGTACTCTATCTCTGTGTCTAATCAACTCCCAGTACCAGCTGTTGATTATTCAAACAAAAAGAAACTAAATTTTGAATTTAACTTTAATTTTGACTATTTCATCCAGATATAATTTGTTATATGCATATTAAGAAAACCTTAACTGTTTTATGTACGTTAATAAAATAAAATACCATTCTTCGTTCAGTTTTTCGCGAGTAAAGTGCGTTCAATTTTGCTCCCGGAAAAAATATTTTTTCTTTTGGAAATAAGCCTTTTTTGAGTGTAAATTTTTGCACGGTGTTTGTTTAAGACTTTTCCTGTGTTTTGGTNTTTTGAATTTAACTTTAAAACATTTCATCCAGATATAATTTGTTATATGCATATTAAGAAAACCTTAACTGTTTTATGTACGTTAATAAAATAAAATACAATACATGCTGAGTGAAAAACAAAAACAAAAGAAAACAGCATTTTTAAATTATATATATTTTTTTAAGTACTACGAATTTTGTAGTTGCCAAACGTTTGGCTGGATTCTAGCCCTGTTCTCTTCCAAAAGAAATTCGAGATTTGCAAGTGCACTTAGGAATCCATAGTCAGATGCTATTTTGTAACCTGTTCCTAATTCACCTCTTATTGTGTCGCCAAGGATATACTTTACAACCAAATATATTTCACGCACATCTTGTAATTCTGGTAGCTGAAATCATAGGAGCACAAAAATCTGTCAAAGACAAGCAGTGTCTATTCAAGGCACAGAATTTACAGAAGGCTGCAATGAAAATGCTATATTTTTATAAGTATGCTAAAAAAAGCCCAGTCCAGACCCGTGTTTGGAATTTTTACCGATTTTGATATGTATTTCAAATAAACATTATTTCAAATTGTGAATTCTTAATTTCAAAATGGAATTCGACGGCGAAATTATGTTTTCCTTTCTTAACTAAAGGAAAGTTTTGTGTTTATTGTTTCGCCGTACGCCGTGATGGACCACACTAAAATTTTAGTATGGAACCTATATTCATTAATATGTAACTGAAAGTTTCGGGGCACAATTAGAACCCAAATCTAAGCTAAGTTGCGACATTGCCTTTCACAGTGGATGGACACGAGGACGGCGATGAACGCTTTCTTTACTTTCCTTATCCTATTAAAGAAAAGTATTGTAATGGGCTGAAATTTTCTATATCGATTTTTCAATGCTGGAATAGGTTTTGGGCTCTCCACACCCCAAATCCCCAGTTTTAGTCATTGGTCCGTGTTTGCGTGTGTTTCTGTCTGTCTGCCTGTCTGTAAACAAGATGTCTCATGAACGGTAAGTGCTAGAGACTTGAATTTTATATTTACTTCAAATTTATTCCCGGAACGGACCGCAATGCTTTTGGTTGAAATCGAAATTACTGTTATTGGGGTTTTGCCGCTTTTTAGCGGTTTTAATTAATGCCGCCTAAAAAGAGAACGGTAAGATCTAGAGTTTCGAATTTGGTGCCTATTCATATTATTTTTATGCCATCGAGTAGATACCTTGGGCTGCAGTATGATGTTCCTTTGGCGGTTTTTGGCGGTTTCATTTGCTTTTTGGTGGTTCCTGACTAAAAATAAAAGAAGAAAGTGCAACATCAACTTTGTATGAAATGCAAAAAGACACTCTTTGTTGATATCGAATCTACCCTTGGCGGGATTTTTCCGCTTGATGGCGGTTTTCACGAATCTGATACAAAAAGAAAACGGTAATAGCTAGAGGCTAGATATTGAATTTTGGTGCCTATTCATATTATTTTTTTACTATATTCATTTTATGTATTGTACGCGTCATGATTTTAATTAAAACGGAATGTAAGGTTGCCGTTTAGGCTGCTTTTTGGCGGTTTTCACGAATCTTGCCAGAGAAAGTCTCTTGCGCCAGACTTGAAATTTTGTAGGTATAAATAAAGTATGTTAATTATATACATACATAGAACATGGCAAATCCTACTGAGAAATGGTGTTCACAACACACACGACCAATGGCTGAGACTCGAGATTTTGGGCTCTGGAGAAGTTAAAACTTGTTTTGGCATCGAAAATTTCGGCCCATTATTATACTTTCTTCTTTCTTTATATAGGTATAAGGAAAGTCATGTAATGTTCACACCAGCTTCGTAATTCGATTTTTGGATTCTAATCAATCCCTTCGTAATTAAATATTGTAAATTTGAAACATGAAAATTGTGTTTTTTCTTTCTTTTTATATAGAGGTGAAGGGCAAATGGACCACCCTAGCAGTACAATAACGCGTCTACTTGCCTGCTCGAATATGTCGACAGAATCCAAAACTTCAACCAGAGGAAATATTACTCCTTTATTAATCAATGGGACAGAAGTAACACCAATGTAAGTAACCAGAAAAAAACGTATGTTAGATTCTATAGCAGATAATGAATAAGTCACTTTGGCCACTGGGTAACCATACTCATTCCGACGTATAATGTATCGATCTGGTGACAATAGTGCCGCTTTAATTGTTAGAGTAGCAAATGAACAGTAGGGGCGGTCCAGGTAATATATAATTCTTGATTCTGGTGTATCAATGTCACAGTTTTCGGTGATTGCGAAATTTAGAATGCTTCCTGCAAGTCTTCGGATCCTTACAGGGTTTGTAATGGGCAGTGAGGTGGACGACATGGACTGAGTCATAAATTCATAATTGACGAAGCCTGTAACCAAAATACAATAATACGGTAACAATAATTAAGAAGAAATACCGCAAATGAAAGACTTTCTCTTCCTTAATCATTCTACCATCTACCATCGAATGTAAATGCTGCTCTTATAAAGTTTGAAGTCTTTTAGTGATATTTTTTTTTTTTTTTGTCTGTTGACGTTGACCTTTATTTTAAAAATATTTTGCAGCCTACTTATGTTGACATTGCTCTTTTATAATATTATTATTTTAAAAAGATTTGGCAGCCACCGGCTGTGTACTTTGCTCTTTAGTGATAGTATTAGTTTAAAAATATTTTGCAGCCTACTTATGTTGACATTGCTCTTTTATAATATTATTATTTTAAAAAGATTTGGCAGTCATCGGCTGTGTACTTTGCTCTTTAGTGATATTATTAGTTTAAAAATATTTTGCAGCCTACTTATGTTGACATTGCTCTTTTATAATAGTATTATTTTAAAAAGATTTGGCAGCTTTCGTCTGTGGACGTTGTTCCTTAAAAAAGTCGACAGGCTTCGGCTGTTATAATTTTAAAAAGATTTGGCAGCCTTCGGCTGTGGACTTTGCTCTTTAGTGATAGTATTAGTTTAAAAAGATTTGGCAGCCTTCGGCTGTGGACTTTGCTCTTTAGTATTGTTTTAAAAAATAAACCCACGTGTCACATAGCAGAGTTATTTTACTCTTAGAATTATGCAAGGCAATGGCTGAGTAGGCTGGAGCTAGATTTCAAGGACGGCAAATTTCAAATTTGGATTTTAGAGATTTGGCCCAAATATGACGTCCTTCGCTTCTTGGTCCCGAACTCTGGAGAGCCACTCTGAATATACAGTGATAAATATTTTCAATAATCCCTGTAGTCTATAGGCATTATTTGTTTTGAATTTCATGTGACTATATCGAACCCTGGGGAGCCACTCTGAATATACAGTGATAAATATTTTTAATAATCCTGGTAGTCTATAGGCATTATTTGTTTTGAATTTCATGTGACTATACCGAACCCTGGGGAGCCACTCTGAATATACAGTGATAAATATTTTCAATAATCCTTGTAGTCTATAGGCATTATTTGTTTTGAATTTCATGTGACTATAATGAACCCTGGGGAGCCACTCTGAATATACAGTGATAAATATTTTCAATAATCTTTGTAGTCTATAGGCATTATTTGTTTTGAATTTCATGTGACTATACCGAACCGTTTGCTTTTAAAAGGAATGCCCATTGGGTGGGGTACCTCAGTTCGTTAGAAATTAACCACTAGAAGAGAGGGACCACTCTGTTCCTCTGCTCTACTTTAACGGTTCATAAACTGTTTAATAATTATCAGAGGTACCCACCAAGGCTGCGTGTTACCAACAGAGAAGAGAGTGAGGAAATTCTAAAAATCGTTTGGTGTGAGGTCGGAATTTAAACTCATTAGGTATTTCGAAGTAAGGAAGAGTGGATAGCGATAGCGGGACCCTAAATAGATTTCATATATTTTTTGGGATAACGAATGGAACCTTTTTATTTAATCCGCCACATAGAGAGGTTACAGCAAAATGATACCGGCTACGACTTTTCACCTGAATACCTGACATCTTTGTTATCCCTACCTAGGTCCTAAAATTTATATGCTGTTAAAACAAATGATACATTCCTGAACATAGAATTTACTCTAAGAAATGGTCATACATGTTAAGCGATTGTGTGGTAAACAGATGGGCCCGGGTTCAATCTCAAGCTGAAGCTTAGATAGTGGAAAATACTTCGAGTATTAACCTTTCACTCAAGAGTCTAAATAAAAGTTATTAACGAAACAAATATGGCAACAACATTCTATCTCGCGTGTTATGGAGTATTAATTTTTCACTCAAGAGTCTAAATAAAAGTTATTAACGAAACAAATATGGCAACAACATTCTACCTCGCGTGTTATGGAGTATTAACCTTTCACCCAAGGGTCTAAATAAAAGTTATTAACGAAACAAATATGGCAACAACATTCTACCTCGTGTGTTATGGAGTATTAACCTTTCACCCAAGGGTCTCAATAAAAGTTAATAACGAAACAAATATGGCAACAACATTCTACCTCGCGTATTATGGAGTATTAACCTTTCACCCAAGGGTCTAAACAAAAGTTATTAACGAAACAAATATGGCAACAAAATTCTACCTCGCATATAGGGATGGCACGATATATTATATCGATATATTTTTCACGATATATCGTTTCATATATCGATATATTTTTCACGATATATCGTTTCATATATCGATGTATTTTTCACGATATATAGTTTCATATATCGATTTATTTTTCACGATATATCGTTTAATGCGTATACTTAATTTAGGTTTTTTCAATGTTCTTAATACAGCGATAAAATTTGAAGTTATCCATTTTTTTTTTTACTCGAAGTTTTCTATTTTAGGGGGATCCTACTCGTCCCTTTGAAACTGGTCATTGGTGGATGGAAACTGGAAAATAGAGGAGGGTCAGGTTAGGAAAGTATAGAGAGGGAACGACATTTCCACCAATTTTCTTCGTAAAATTCTAATTTCGAATAAACCGATATATATCGTCGATATATCGATATATTTCTCATATATCGATATATTTGAAATTCGATATATTGATATATTTTTGAAAGATATGCCATCATTACTCGCGCATTATGGGATATTAAAGAGAGAAAAATCTACATTTGTAATTTTTGGCTGGGATCATGTCCATTAACTTTCTCGCGCCCGTAATAGTAAACTTGCTACGAAAGTTGGTGAGTTATCTAATTTTGCTTCTGCCCTTGCGGGACAACCATCCGGTTGGAACACTATTAACTGTAAGGGTAAAGAACCTTTTACACAATGTTCTGAAATTAACAAAATTACAAAGGGGGGACAGAAGCAAAATTAGATAATTCACCAAATTTTGGTAGCAAGTTTGCTACCACGGGCGCGAGAGGGTTAAACGCAGTAGGTTGCACAAAATAAGAAGAAAGAAAAATACCTTCACTGCCGATAATTTCATTGTCATCCATAATGAGTTCAACTTTTGGGATACCCATTAAGGGATCTGCAATAAGGATTCCTTTTTTCCCATTTCTTTTTAGCACAAATCTGAGAGCCCCTGAAAACAAAATGAACTAAATGATTCGTCTGAAACAATAGTAGGGAGTAATTAGAGTGGTTAAGTATTTGCTTGCCATACATCCAGGGCCGGATTAACCTTCCGCGGGGCCCGTAACACGTGCTACAAGTGTTACTATTGTTAATCCGGCCCTGCACACATCTGAAGTTATCACATCCTGTGGGATTGAACACGTCATTTCCAACAAAATATACTTTCAAAAAATACTATGTGTATAATTGTATATGTCGTTTTCGCTTCGATTTCAAGATGGCAGCTATTTTATAAATTTAACTTAATATTTAAAAAATCGCTCATAACTTTTTGTTTTCAACTAATAAAATAAAATTTAAAACAGCGAAAAAATTCTCAATACCTACATCTTAATATACAGGGTGTTTTTTAAAAAACGTTCCACCCCTAAAAACTTGAGAACCGCTTGGAATTTTTTAATTCTGTTTGTTTCTAGGGATAGGAAAGAGTCTATGGCCATTCGAATGGTAATATCAGTATTCAGGTTCGAATCCTGGAAGTGGCTTTTTTTGACACCAAATGTCGATTTCTCGGGAAATTTAAATGGAATGGTACAGATATTTTTTTAAGAATAAAAGTCCCAATGAAATAAGGAATATTCCCATTTTTATTTTTTCAAAAAAAATTATCAGGGGCGAAGCCAGAGGGGTTCAAAACAAAACTTGTTACACCCTGTATAACGAAAACCGAATTATATTTTTATGTATAAATTCATTAAGAGAGGCTCAAAAAAGGTTTTTCATCTACATAAGTGATAAAAATACCAACTTTAAAGTTTCATCAGTGCCGTAGTTAGGGAAAACCAAATCTCGTATTTCTACCAGAGGTTAAATTGACGTCTTTTAAAAAACGGCTATTTTGGATTATTAGGTCTGAAGTAAGAATATGATTTAAGACGAAAAAGGGGGAGTGGCCTCAATAAGGAACCATTTTAGCCAAAAAAAAAAAAAGTAATTAGAAACCCTCACACTCATTGACAGAAAATCTATTGAAAATTTCTCATCAATACGACCCTGTTGTGAATTAGTGTGACCGGGCATGCTTTGGATAAAATATATTCCGACGAAACAAATGAAGTATGAAGTTTTTAGTCCATAAAACTATCCTCTATAATAATATTTAGGAAATTTTTCGCTGTTTAAATTTTTACTTTCTCTTCCTATAGGAGATAAAGTGTTGTAATCATGCAGAAAATGTGGACATAAGTATTTTTGCCTAAAATTTTTTTTGACAGGAACCCGAAACCCAAAATAAATATCAAATATATTAATGTCTGGAGCCTAAATGGATTCTTCGTCCCATTATAATCATTACTGTTTTCCAGCTTTTAGCCAGAGTGCCCCTAAGGTCCCAGGACCAAGAATTTCTCATTTGTGCCTCATTTGCCAACTGAGTACTTTATTGGATATTTCTTTGTATTTTGAAGAAATTTCGGTTTTGGGGCTCTGGCAGGGTCCACAAATGTAAAAATATAAAAGTCGTCCCATTTTGATTAAATTTGATATAGTCAGTTACCCAAGTAGTAAAGTGGACAAATTTTGTTATATTGTAGAAATTTGGATTATGGGACTCTGGCAGGGGCCCACAAATGTAAAAATAAACAGTCACCAAGGTATTTTATATTTGACATTTTTTTTTTTGTAGAAATTTTTATTTTGGAGCCCTAGCAGGGGGCCACAAATGTAAATATATATATAAGTCGCTTCATTTTAATAAAAATTGACATACTGAGTCACCCGAGAATTATATTGGATAATTTTTGCTATTTTGTAGAAATTTTGTTTGTAAAAACATAAAATTTGTCTTATTTAGATAAAATTTTGTATGCACATGCATTCACCCAAGTATTATACAGGCAATTAGTATTTCCACATTTGAAAGATCTGGTAAATTAAAACGACATGAGATATTTGAAAAATTATTTTATATTCTGTAAGCTTGTGTATCCTATTTTTTTTCCATCTATGTTTTGTAAATGATGTCTTCCAAATGACGGCCTTGGCGAGTGATGCACTTTTGGAGTCTTTCACGGAAGTTTTCCATGACTCTCGTCAGCATATCCGCATCAATTTGGATAATTTTTCCCAGAATAAAGGAGGCATCCTTTAACTCTTGAAAGGTCCCAGGGTGATGTTTGAAGACCTCAGCCTTGAGGTAACCCCACAGCAAGGAGTCAGAGGGACTCAAATCCGGCGAACGGGGAACATGTCTTGCGGAATCTCACGAGAACGATTGGCTGCATGGGTAGCCCCATACAGCTTAAAGCTGATGATGTGGTCCTAAAGTTCTCAAAATTGGTTTTCGATCAGGAACTGGATCCGTGGAGTGCAAACCATACCTTGTGCGTAACGCCCTCTGGGTGGCTATAATGTTTCACTTTTTTAAAAAAAAACTTGACAACGAACGCACGATGCACGCTCGACCAAACCATTATACCTAAAAACTAGATGTCATATCATGTTGAATATCAGAAAACCCTCGCTCCTCTCACTATCACCCCCCCTCCCACGATTTTTTGAAAGTGGAAATACTAATTGCCGCACACTGTATTTTACAATTTTTGGTATTTTGTTACGTAAAATTTGGTATGCACAGTCACCCAAGTATTATGTTTGAAAATTTTTGGTATTTGGCGGAAATTTTGGCCCCTGAAATTTGAAATTGAATCTGCCACTCTGGGCTCCAGTCCTATTCATCCACTGCCTTTTATAATTCTAAGAATAAAAAAACTCTGCTAATGTGACATATGATTTTATTTTTTAAATAATAATATCACTAAAGAGCAACATCAACAGCCGGAGGCTGAAAATCTTGAAATCGAAGAGAAAATGTCATATGCATAGAATTTTTTGTTGGAAACGACGTGCTAACGTTATACCGGTTCACCCTCTATAAGCATTCAAATTGGAATTCCGAAGGCGTAACTCTGACAGAGGTTTGTAAAAATTCAGAAACCTAAACGGATTAAATATATTTCAAAGTGTGGTATTTGAGATCAAATAAGACGAAAATATCTTCAAAGACGAGAAGATATTTCGTTTTTCTGTTATTGTGATTCAAAGGTGGTTTGGAGAGTAGGGGTAACATTGTCATATACAGGGTGTCCATAAAGTCTCACCCCACCCCCCGTATCTCGAGAATGGCTGAAAATATAAGAAAACGCAAAAACACGTATCCCTTAGATTTTAGGGGCATTAATTTTAGACTAAAAATTTTTTGGCCTCCAGCCGTTAAGCCTGGGCACCGACTGGCTTCAAAATCCTAAATGAGAAGGTATAGCAAGTGATACCTTATTTGAAAGTTCTCGTTAATACGAGTTCATTAAAGAAAACCGGAGCTCTCTAGGTCGAACCGTTCACGAATTACAGGGTGGAACATGTGACCCATTCCCTTTGCGACCGCACCGTAATGGTAGGTAAAAATGCCTAGAAATAAGTTTTTATGATCCCAAATAAGTAATTTAGTAAAAACGATGGTTTTCCCGCCACTTTGACCACAAAGATCGAGTCCTCTTAGACCAAACCTATCCAGCTTTTTTGAAAATTTTGGTCTAAGAAAGTTCGAAATCTGCGGTCGAAGTGGACGGGACAACCATCCGGTTGGAACACTATTTTTTACTAAATTACTTATTTGGGATCACAAAAACTTATTTCTAGGCATTTTTACCTACCATTTCGATGTGGCCGCAATGGGTCCATGTCACATGTTTCACCCTGTAATTCATGAACGGTAGATCCTAGAGAGCTCTGGTTTTCTGTAATGAACTCGTATTAACGAGACCTTTCAAACAAGGTGTCACTTGATATACCTTATTTTTGGCCTCGGCCAGCCGTTTAGGCTGGCCGAGGCCAAAAATATTTTAGTCTAAAATTAATCCCCCTAAAATCTAAGAGATACGTGTTCTTGCGTTTTCTTATATTTTCAGCCATTCTCGAGATACGGGGGGTGGGGTGAGACTTTATGGACACCCTGTATAAATCCGTGCTTTGTTGGCTTGCCCTAAGAACACAAAGAACAGACCTCAATGATTGGGCGTGACGTTTTACGTTTCTTACCACTGTTACATTTTGGGTTATTATTTTCAATTTATACCTTCGGGATCGTAAAAAAAAAAAAAAAAAAAAAAAAAAAAAAACATTTCAAAATACATATAACCCAAATCCGTGTGTCCGCCGCGCCATAATGAGCAATTTTGCCACTTAGGGTTAACCGATTTTGATCAATTTTGGTATACATAGGTATAGGTTCCCATTGGGGTCTAAATGTGCGCAAAAACTTTTCGTCACAAGTTCGTCGAAATAGGTAATTTTGTTTCTCAACGTGGACCGATTTTGATGAAATTCGGACAAATGCTGAAAATTTTCGTCATTGTCAGTCATATTATACGGGACGAATAGTTGGTACATAAAAAAGAAACTTATTCCTTCTGAGACAAATGCTTCCTCTTCGCTCTATGATTTTTGGAAGAAAGCAAATAAAAATTGATTTTTTTTAATAACAAAAAAACTACTCGAGATATTTCTTTCGATGAAACAAAAAAAATATTCCCTAAACGTTTCTTGTGGTATCTTTTGACATTGGCTCCATAATTTTTAGTGACCAGGGCAGGTAGATAAGGGTGTTAATGGGAGTAAAAATGGCCTAAACTTTTTGGTGGTCTAAACAATTGCAAAATAGATGACAAAATATGATTTTTCGTTTTAAAGTACACAAAAAAGGTCCCCATATAGTTTGGCTCTATCTTACGGTTTATAAGTTATGCAATCCTTGCATAACTTCTAAACCGTAAGATAGAGGTTAATTTCTGTAACCTCTCGATTACAGGAAGTGCTCGAAGTGGCTTCCATCAGCAGCGATACACGTCTCTGACCACTTTCTGTTAACCCCTCGGTTACAGGAAGTGCTCGAAGTGGCTTCCATCAGCAGCGATACACGCCTCTGACCTGCGAAGAATCCTTACTTGCAGTTCCTCAAAACTAGGGGCAGGAGTGGCGTAGACTAATTGTTTGACATGTCCCCATACATACAAATCTATGGGATTGTGATCTGGGGACCTTGCTGTCCAATTTATAGATATCACCCCCAGGGACGGTCCTATCCCCCCTAACAGGTTTTTTAGGTCCGAATCTCTAAGATCCAAACCACATACCCAATTTTAATGAAATTTAAAATCAGTAAT
>CM022881.1:19096176-19108482 GCA_012654025.1 Pachypsylla venusta | reverse complement strand
AAGGAAGAGAAAGTCTAGTACGGTTTTCCGTACCATTTATTAATTGCTAACTTCCAAAAATCGTAGAGCGAAGAGGAAACGTTTTTCCTGATTTTGCCTCAGAAGAAATAAGTTTATTTTTTTATGTACTATTCAACATATTTTTTTGTCGGTGGCATTGTGTTACGCCCTGTATAGAGTTCTGTACTAAAATGTTTTTATGGAAACGAGACTTTAAAATAATAATAAAGTAATGCAAACAATAATAATTAAATGTGGCGGCCAATAATAAAGGGGGTCAATCACAATATATAGAGTTCCGTACTAAACAGGACGTTAAAATAATGTTTCAAACAATAATAATTATTCTTACCTGCTATGTGATTGTTTTTAAAACTTGGAGGTAAACTTCGAACCGTTTTCAAATAATTAATTCGATCATCAGTGATAGAAGATTCTGCACTAACGAAGAACGTACTATCTTTACCTGGACCGGTTTTATTAATATATAACCTGAACATTTCCTGGATCACAAAGTGTCTTGATCTTTTATTTATCACGGGTGTATAAGATCGGTAAATATTAATCATATTCATGTCGGCACTTTTGTTCAGGTAATATGCATAAAATCTGAAGAAGAAATACGGGTGAGTTTTGTATCAATTTATTCATTATTAATTAATAATACAATTCTGGAACCATCATTCCCGCCATGACACAAGAACTTATTTCCTGGAATGTCATGTTTCTATATGAATGACATATTCCTGGAATGTCGTGTTTTTATATGAATGGCTCATTCCTGGAATATTGTATTTCTTCTGATTCATTAAAAAGAGTTATCAACGGAAAATCAATTATGACAGTGTTGACAACAGAGCGCGGTTGCTCAGGCTTGAGGATAGGAGAAAGATTCTCTCTCTATCTAGCTTGTACACGGATCATGGAAGTAGCTTGTACAAGGATTTGTATCATTACTATTTTTTTGTAAAATATATAAGATCTTTTTGTAAAATAAATAAGACCTATAAGTTTGGACTGTGGTGGTAAAGGGACTCTTCAGTATCATTCTCGCAGTATAAATAATGTATAATAATAATAATAATATGACTGAAACTTCATATATGACGCGTTATACGTATGGAGTGTTAAAAAATCGGATTTTGACTCTGACTCTTAACAAAATGAAACTGATTTTTTTATTTCTTGCAATTTATGTTTGGTACTTACCGGGAAATTTCATGCATATTGTCAATATTATATTTATTAATAACAGCTGAGAGTGCAAGTTGTAATTTTCTTCTTACTTTTCTTAACGTAGTTATATCGGAAATGGGCAGTGGAGAAATATGATCAGGAATACCAAACTGAGGACTAAACCCATCATCATCGAATAAATTGTAATTTGGGTCCATAAAACAGCAACCGAAACTTTCATGCACAGATGAGCCTGTCAAAAGAGATTTCTTTTTAGGGGTGAAGAAGAATAAAAAATATTTACACACTCCATTGCACGCGCCTTTGTGCGGCCTCAATCTTCTTCAAATTTCTAAGCTAATTTTTTTTGTACACAGAAGGATGATTATTTTATTATTAACTAGCTGTTTTCCCGTGCTTCGCTACGGTTACAAAATTCAATAACAATTTCGCGAAATTAAATCTTCACAATTTTAGATTTTTGGTGGAATCGACCGCCAGAGTGAGCATCGCTCCTATATAGAAAATTTTATATTTTATTCAAGGATATGACTTTTTGAACTTTGGAACACCTTTGTATCAAATTTTAGCATTCTCGCTCATCCTGAAGTGGTACTTCTCAATTCCGATTTTTTGTTGGTGAAAAACGTTCATAAATCGGGGAGAAACCGGAAATTTTCAAATTATATACTATTTTGGGGGGGTCTATTCTCGATAATTTTTCGTTATCTCTTTTAGTTTGCCCAGAAAAAAATTTCAAAAAGACCCGCTATACGAGTATAGCGTCATTTTTGGCAGTAACTTCCTTTCTTATTACGCACCTACATTCTAAAAAGGACCTGTGTGCCAAGTTTCAAGTCTTTAGGTTTAGCCATCGTTGAGCTACGTTGAGTATCAGTCAGTCAGTATAGAAGATAAATCCAATGCCTTGATTCTGTGATATCTATAGGTCCCAATGTTTAAATGCGAAGGTCATTTGATTTTTTTTTTTTTTTTTTTTTTCATATATACAATTGACCAGGAGCGGACTGGGGCTCCAGGGGCCACCCGGGCATATACTGGAAGTAGTGATGGACGCGGTGCGGTGCGGTTTTTGGTCCAAACCAAAGTAAAGAATCGCACGTCGCAAAAAAGCGCGGTGCGGTGCAGAGTTAAAACCGCGAACCGCATGAATTACGAAACGCACCGCACCGCGGAATGCGCGATCACCGTATGCACCGCGGTGCGAAATGAAAGAATGTTGAAATTACAGTGGAACCTCGATTATTTCACATAATAGAAGTTCGATATAATACAATGAAAAGAGTACAACCCTCCTATTGGAAATTTTAATGAAAAAATTTTAAAATTTAAAAAAATAAGGTATTAATTAATACCTATCCATTTTTTCTTCTTCTTAACCACAATTATATTGAAGAAATTTTCGAAATATGAAAACCGCATATTGAAGAAATTTTCGAAATGTGATCACCGCAGCTGCGGGTTTTTGTCCATCACTAATTGGTCCATCAGGCCCTCATATTTTTTTCTCACACATATTTTACATGTATTTTTCTTTCATAATATTGACCCTTGATGAACCGGTGGCCCATTGGGGACCACATATGTTTTATCGCACATATTTTACATTTATTATTTTCAATAAAAAACCTTTGGAATCGTCACGAAAAGAAAAAAAAAAATCTTTCATAATAATGCCCACGATGAATCGGGGACACATTGGGGACTCCATATATTTCTCGCACGTATATTTACATGATTTTTTTTCTTCATATAATTGCCCCATTGCTGAACCAGGCTCCCATCGGGGCCCACATATTTTTTCTCACACATATTTTTCCCCCTTCCCCCGATGGTTCCCCAGCGCACCGTGGCCCGGTCTGCCCCTACCATTGAAAGCAAATGTTACCATTTATATTCTAACACACTTATCCCATAAGGGTGTTAAAATATAAACGGTGCCAGTTAAATTGGTTTCCTTTGCCACTGCTTATCCACTAATCAAAGTGAAGGAGCTGTGTGTGTGTATCCAGCTTTATAATATTCGATATAGTAAGAGCGCAGTTCCCATTCATACAATTTCTTGCTCCTTGACTCAAAGATGTTTCCAGAAATTGTCTTTATATTCTGCATATTGATTTTGGGACGACATCAAGAGCGCCAACAATAAACAATAGGATAGTTTTAGTTTTCAATGGCTAAATCTTGATATTCTAATTATTTCCCCGGCGCGGCGCTTCCTCGCAAGTACCGCACAATGGTACCGAAGCAGGGCCGGATTAACCTTCCGCGGTGCCCGTATCACTTTCACAGAGCGAGGCCTCCTCCACCCCCTACCCCCCTTCGGCTCCTTCTAAGTACGTAGTCTACTTTTTGGAGCCAGTAGAAAAATTGATTATCTTTTGCCTTTTGGTCTCGTACCTACAGCTGGTAGAGCAAATTGGTTAGTGTCCCCACACTAACCAATTTGCTTATGTTGCAATACTCGTTTCTTTATTAAGTTCCTAGGTAGTAGGTACCTAATTATAATTTCCTAAATTAGAGTTTACTACATACTTTGAAGATTTGGGGGCCCCGTCAAAATGATATGTTTTTTCAATTGTCAACCCAGAAATGTCGAAATGTCTAGTGTAAGTTGTGAAAGCCCGGGGCCCGTAGCACGTGCTACAAGTGCTACTATTGTTAATCCGGTCCTTTACCGAAGAGTCTATTAGTTTGCAGCTATCATTGCTATCTTTCGTGTTCTCTTTCCGTCTGTTTGCATTAAACGTTCTATCATTGTGGATGGGTTCATTACAGGATTGTTTTTTGTTATATTTACTGCATACTAATTATCACTGATTTAATGCCGTCTAGCCATAGAATAGAATCTCTATTTTCAAAATAACAATATGTATTTGTTTACAAAGATCTTTCCCCAAGCTGTGCTGATACATCTTCTATAAAATATAAATCTAGCCACGAAAATTTTCGGCTCGCAAATAAAATTAAATTTACAAAAATATTTTTCTTACATACTTACATATTATATATAAAAAAAAAACTTACGAACAAAGATATAAAATCAAAAATAAGTATGTACAGCTTATTATGACCAATTTTGTGCTTGTCGTTCGTGTCTGAAGATTCTTATTATTACAATCATCATGTCACAAAGTCATCAATACAATTTACGTTCCAATAATAAAAATACAGAAAATAAAGCTAAAGCTCAGCAAATCTCAAAAAATATCATCTCCGAATTAGTTGCAGACGACGATGATGATGATGATCATATATTATGATAATTCCTGACAAAATAGTAACCGACGGCGACGCTAGAAATGGAAACAATATCGAACATCGGGATATCACAGATTTTCAACCAACAAACGATTTTTACGAAGACCCATCTAGTAGCGATGGAAACAATACATGTCCGTACTGCAAAAAATGCTTTAAAAATAATCGGGGCGTTAATGTTCACATCAGATGTTCCCATCAAGAGCAGGCAAATCAATTTAATATTAACAAATTATGCAAAAACAAAAGCAGTAATGAAACTTACCAAAGGGACTATTCTAACGAGAACTTGAATCATATTTCAAAAGTAAATTTGAAACACCCAATGAAAATACTCTAGAAAGTTATGATGTTCTCAATATAAAGCCTGATATTGAAATCTCCGTTGAGAAAATACAAGAAAAGACAATAAATTGAATGCTCTTGAAACTAAATGCAAAGAATGGCTTACAACATTTACATTTACAAATCCAGCTGTAAAATTTTATAGATTAAGAAAAAAGAAAAATAACACAATAAATAACGCAACATTTTCCCAATCCAGCAATCCTCAAAGAAGAGATAAAAAAGTAAGACAAAAAAGAAGGGATAATTATAACTACGAACTTACTCAATATCAATATTACAACCAAAGGAAAAAAGCAGTTAGAAATATCATGGATGAAAATTTAGGAAAAACATGCAAAATCAAAATGGAAGAACTCGAATCATATTTCAAAAGTAAATTTGAAACACCCAATGAAAATACTCTAGAAAGTTATGATGTTCTCAATATAAAACATGCAAAATCAAAATGGAAGAACTCGAATCATATTTCAAAAGTAAATTTGAAACACCCAATGAAAATACTCTAGAAAGTTATGATGTTCTCAATATAAAGCCTGATATTGAAATCTCCGTTGAGAAAATACAAGAAAAGACAATAAATTGAATGCTCTTGAAACTAAATACAAAGAATGGCTTACAACATTTACATTTACAAATCCAGCTGTAAAATTTTATAGATTAAGAAAAAAGAAAAATAACACAATAAATAACGCAACATTTTCCCAAATTTGAAACACAACATTTTCCCAAATTTGAAACACCCAATGAAAATACTCTAGAAAGTTATGATGTTCTCAATATATTGAAATCTCCGTTGATGATGTGATAAGAGCGATCAAATCCACTTCTTTAGACACTTCTGCGGGTCCCGACAGAGTCCTCATCAGAACAATCAAAGAATTAAATATAATAAAAGTTATAATAGATATTATGCTGACAACAAACATTTGCCCAAGCAACTTCAAGGAAGGAAGAACTATATTGATAGACAAACGTGAAGAAATAACAAATATAACTAATTGGAGACCTATTACAATTTATTCCATACTGCGTCGAATAATAGAAAAAGTGCTAGATTACAAACTAAGAGATGAAATTGACCTAAACCCAAACCAAAGAGGTTTTGTTAAGGGAATACAAGGTTGTCACATCAATACCAAAATTATAAATGCATGTTTAAAAGATGCTAAACAAAAGAAAAAAGATTGTGTTGTTACATTTCTAGACGTAGCTAAAGCATTCTGCAACATCGGACATTCTCACATAATCAAATCGCTTGAAGCAGCAGGAGTATCCGAAAAACTTAGAAAATTAATTGTAACATTAATCTCCGATAACTTTTATCAGAATTGAATGCGATAGAAAATACTCAGACATAATAAAAATAAAAAGAGGAAGTCAAGGCCATTATCACCTTTGCTTTTCAACCTAGCTGTGAACTTTATCTATCAAGAGTTGTGCGATCCTCACTACGCACAACAATTCGGATACAATTTGAATTCTGAAATTGACCCTGTTTCTCTCAATGGATTTGCCGATGACAAAGCCGTGCCCTCAAATTCCTTGACAGCCGCTGTTCGCTTCATTGAACTGATTCAAGGTCTATTCTCCCAAATTGGTCTCAGCATAAACTCTACTAAAAGCTCATCCATCGCAATAATAAAAGGTGAACTATGGACTGGAGAACTAAACTTACTAAATGGAGAAAAAATCAAAACCATCGCAAAAAATGAAAAGATAAAATATCTAGGATTAACGAAGAAATAGTCTTTGATCCTGATATGTTGGAGGTTTTCAATAAAAACTGTCAGAAACTGATCACAACGTCACTCTTTAAACCAGACCAGAAGTTAAACGTAATCAACCAATATTTGTTCCCCACTCTCACTTATCCAATTCAAGTTGCACCTCTCAACAAAATGCCAGATAACTTACTAGAAGGAATGAACGTGATTATAAGACGAACCGTTAAAGCTATTGTGGGTCTACCTGCTCACACCATCAACTCTATGCTTTATGCACCAAGAAAGTACCGTGGACTTGGCATCATTAATTGTCATTGGGAGGCCTATCTGCAGCACTTTGCTATTGCCAAAAAATTATCCACTCTAAACGATAACCTGCTGCATAGTTCGTTTGACTTCAAGAAAGAAATCGAAATATGTATTAATAAGCTTGGTGTCGCAGGTGACAATACAAGAGCTCTAAGGTTTTAACTGCGGGAAAAATCTTTCATAGAATGGTCTGCTGGCAAATACCAATGAATAGGAGTAAATCATTTCAAGAGTTATACTCCCTCAAATAACTTCATTATGAATAAGAACTCCTTATCATCATCTGAATGGACAGCATCAATAAAGCTAAATGTGAGCTACGCCAACCTTGCCGGTGCTCCAGGCGTTTCAAATAATACGAGTAATCCATCCTGCCTCTGCCGCAGATGCGGAACGGAGAGAGAAACCATACCCCATGTTCTGGGTGTTTGCTATTAAGATTAATAGAGTTACTAAAAGGAAAAAACGTAGATTGCTACGAGGAAGTATCCTGCATAGACACGAATGGATCCCAAAGGTATTGTGATATAATTGCATTCCCCAAAAAAGGAAAGAAGGCTTATATCTTAGATCCAACCATCAGATACGAAGCGAATGACTTAGATCAGGGAATGAAAGTGGACAAAGAGAAGAATGCGATTTATAATTTGTGTATTCCCCATCTAAAAGAGAAGTATCATTAAAAATATCAGAATAGAGAATATGAAGTAATTGGATTGTGGTTCGGCTCAAGAGGCGCTATCTCCCAAATTGTATTGGATACATTCGATACATTTGGGATTAACAAAGGAAATTTGAAAATTATGAGCGAATCAATAATTAGGGATAGCATTTGTATCCTCCACCACCATATATACGGTGTGTAATGATATTTCTTTATGAAAAAAAAAAAAAAAAATGGACCCAAAAATTGTACCTAGGTATAGATCGGTATGCTGTGTTTCCAGCAACCTACAACAAGTAGGCAGCTTCATTTTGTTTTGCTTTTAAAAATGAAATTGCTTCTCTCTACAATATACATGATATACATATACAGCGTGTCCCAGAATGACTGGTCAACCCCCTTAACTTTTGAACGGCTTGGAATTTTTGGATTTTGAAAAGCTCTAGGGATAGGAAAGGGCCAATGGCCAATCGAATTCTTATGGTGAAATCCATGTTCGGAAGTGATTGACAAAAAGTTTAAATTTCTCAAGAAATTTAAATTGAATGGTACAAATATTTTTTGTTGAAATGAAAGTAAAAATTAAAATAAGGAATTCATTTCCATTACATTTTTTCAAATAAACTATCAGGGGAATAGCTAGAGGTGCCTCAATTTTAATTTTGTTACACCCTGTATAACGGTGTATGTTTTAACCTTTGTTGTGAAAGTCCGCTTACTGCGTTCCTAAAAAGTTTTTTTATCTACCTAAATCATCAAAGATGTATATTTTTGTATTCAATTCCTCAATGTCGTAAGAGGTCAAAGTAAATTCTTATTTTTCTCCTGAAAATTAAAAATAGGCCGTATAGAAAACGGCCATTTTTGGGTAGAAAGTCTAGAGTAAAGTTGTTTCTTAAGACAAACAGTGACAACTAACCTAAATAAGGAAACCTTTTAGCCAAACAAGAAAAACATTCACCTTCTCAATTCTTTAACAGCGGTACCAAAGGAATGAGAAAATTTCAATGCAATTACATGGGAAATGCAAGATATTTATACGAGTTATTTGCTATGTAATTGTATTGAAATTTTCTCATTCTAAGCACCAGCTTACATTGGACTTTTTACCCGAAAATGGCCGTTTGGGGTCTAATTTTGCCCCGAAACTTTTTGGCGCAATCGAATAAACTGCTAGTGGTTTAGCCGCTTTCTAGCGGTTTTCAGTATTCCTGTCTAAAAAGAGCATGGTATGTGCTATAGACTTGAAATTCGGTGTACGAATGTCATATTTTGGTTTTAATTATGTTTTGGGATTTTTGTATGCAATTGACTGGTAATTTTAGCTGCATTTTGGAGGTTTTCAGTATTTGTAGAAAGGATTATTTTTAATTCGATTTTTGGATTCTACGTTGTTGTTGTTGTTGTTTTTTTGGGGGGGCAGGTTTTAAACCAATAAAATAATAAGCCCACGTGACATATTGGCGAAGTGTAATACCTAGCAATCTTTCAACTTACCATATTTTAAAACAAGGCAGAGTACCAAAAGAATCGAGCACCAATCTGATGACCACTTTTTACATGAGAATCCCATGACGAATAATGTCGGAGTTAAAAAATGATTGCTGTTTCACAGTTAGGTATTGCGTGCATAATAATAATTAGTCTTTTTGTTTGGAGGTAACACAAATTACATCTCAATATTAAGTACCTGTTTACTGGTTTTATATATTGTACTGTCTACTTTCTTTCCAATTTGCAAAAGATTTGGTGAGAGATAGTTACAAGAACGTATCTAGAGAGGGGGGGGGGGGGTTAAATTCCGACCCCACCCCAAACGATTTCAGAATTTTAGTCTTATTTCATCGCTCTATTCACCAACACGCAGTCTTGGTGGGGTACCTCGGTTCGTTTAACCGCTAGGAGATAGGGACCACAAAAATGATCAGAGGTACCCCATCAAGACTGCGTGTTGGTGAAGAGAGCGAGGAAATCAGACTAAAATTGCATTAGGTATTTCGAAGTAAGGAAGAGTGGACTCGATTTCATATCTTTTTGGGGCTGATGACTTGGCGGGAATTTTTTATAGCACGCTGTGATATTTCATATCTTTATTTTTTTGTAGGAAGAAAATATCTATTTATACAGGGTGTCCCAAAAGTCCGAGACCGCCTGAATATCTTTTGAACAGCTTTACGCGGAGTTTCGAAATTTTACATGGTATTATACCCCAAATAAAACCACCTGATGGTGTAACCAATTTTTCAGCGGCGGGTCCCAGGTGGCCCCCAGGGGGTCAAACTTTTGTTTTTTAAATACGAAGCCCCATCTTGTGATGCATTTTGAGAAAGACAACAGAATTGATAGTACTTTGCAAAAAAATTTACACGTCTGGCGTGTTTGATTTCAAAATGGCGGCCATTTGAAATTTCTAAGATGACTTCCAAGAGAGTCTAAAACTAGGCGAATTTTTCGCAATGGGATATTGAATGATTGCATAGGACACCAATGTTGAGGAACCTGCTTTTTAGACATAAATCGCCTAGTTTCCGACACTTCGCCTAGTTTTAGTGAGTTCGCCCCCTTCGTAGGAAAATCATTTCTATCCTGAGGTGTGTAGTTTTTCTTCTGAAAGTAGTTGAAATCGGCAATGTACGCTGTGGCGTATAATATAGTCTTGGTAGCTACCGCTTTTACTTGGCGGGGCGGAGCGCTACAGTGCTCCATAATTTTTCTTTCTGACAGATCACGAGGGCAAATGAAATCGGTGAGTGACGGGCTCGTGCGGAAGAGGGTGAGTCACCTGGGAGTTCTCGTTCCCCTGCGACAATTCCGCTTCGGCAGACAGAAGTTCATGGCGTCAAAATGGGCTAGACCCGTTTTGGTGCTCTATTCTTCAAATTACAGATAAATTAGAGATTATAAATTATTGCTATCCGACAGTTCACGAGGGCAAACGAATTGTGCAATTGTGTGAGTGACGGACGTGGTCAGAGGAGGATGAATCACCGGAAATTTCCCCTCCAGCACCCCTTATGATACCGTAGACAATAGTTGACACGCTTGATTGCAGCCCGGAATAGAAATGCGTAGGAGCCGCTCAATTGGGGGAATCTTTCTGGGAGCTTAAGTTTACTGAAGTGAACTGATCTGCCATATAATTTCATCTTTCTCCTTAAAATTCACTTCACCTATCAGTTTTTATTACTTTTGACTTTCTTTGAACTTTGTTCTATAGGATCCATATTTTTTATTTGAAGTTCAGAATTTAAAATTATATAAAAGTAGCTCTGAGCTTCTAGAGTTAATTTGATTTTTTTATTCGATAGTATTTTGATTTATTATTAACGTTTGGATTAACTTTTTTACAATCAACTATTCAATAAATCCTCGTGACCATTAGATTTGATTAAAAATAGAAGTTCGGTGAAAAAAAGTCATCATTTGGCACCGAGTGACCAAATAGGGCCTAAAAACAAATCAGCTAAGTCTATTAATACTCCGGGGTTCTGTGTACTATATCTCATTCAATTCCGCAGTTGGCCAAGGTGGCCAAAAATCAGCTAATTCTATGAAGATAATAGATGTTCATAGTTTCATACCATATTTCACAAAAAGTTTACAAGAGTTATCTCGGTTAAAAAAGACAAACAGTAAAGAAACACACACAAAATATTACTGTAAAACTAAACATCACTCAAGGACTTTACTATCTGGAGTAGTACATATCCTATTGTGCCGATAGACGCAGTTTTAAAGGGAATTGTAGCTGATCCAAATGTGTGTAGCAGTAGCGGCTGTTCCTTAAGGGCAAATTAATATAAAATAACCAAACACTCAAATAATGGGTACCCTCTGGTAACACTGTCTGTTTATTGACAATTGAAAAAAAGTTCCCAATGGCGGTCATCCTTTGGAAGCGACTTCAAGCTTTCGCTACTACGAGCGACTGATCTAAATGAATTTAGGTCAATGGAACCCCGTCCACGTATAACATATAAGACTCAGAGTGAACAAGGTTCCATACCAGTAGCGGATCGTCAATATTTTGTCGGGGGGGGGGGGGGCNGGGGGGGGGGGGGGGGGGGCTACATTATATTTAAAATTAAATAAAGAAATAAAAAAAAAACAGAAGTATGTAATCAAAAACGGAACCAGCATGCTAAAAAGACACTAGCAACATAAAAGGCAGAAATAGGAACTTACCTTATATTCAGATTTGGTGTTGGTCGTCCAAAATTTTTGCTTTGTTAGTGCATAGTGCCACCTTTTTTTCAATCACCCTTTATCACTGGAAATTTATAGGACCAATAAGGAACTACCTAAATAACACCCACATCATCACTGGAAATTTATAGGACCAATGAGAATCTATCTAAATAACACCCACCTCATCACTGGAAATTTATAGGACCAATAAGGAACTACCTAAATAACACCCACCTCATCACTGGAAATTTATAGGACCAATAAGAAACTACCTAAATAACACCCACCTCCATATTAATTTATCGAAATCAGTCAATTTCAAATGAGAAAGAGTTTTTTTTTTTTTTTTTTTTTTTTTTTTTTTTTTTTTTTTTNTTTTTTTTTTTTTATTAGAATTTTTCTTAAGTGTTAATATTTTGTGGGGTCATCAGGGCCGGATTAAAAATAGTAGCACTTGTAGCACGTGCTACGGGCCCCGCGCTTTGACAACATACACTAGTTATTTCGACATTTCTGGGTTGACAAACAGGGACGGATTAACAATAGTAGCACTTGTAGCACGTGCTACGGGCCCCGCGCTTTGACAACTTACACTAGATATTTCGACATTTCTGG
>CM022881.1:19065908-19083591 GCA_012654025.1 Pachypsylla venusta | reverse complement strand
TTTTTTTTTTTTGGGGGGGGGGGAGGTGAACAAAAAAACAAAAATACAATAATTGAAGTTTTGAGTGTCGATAGTGGCTGGAAAAGAATGACGCAATATTTTTAATTAATCAAGAGCAAATAAAAAAGCACAGTCTTGAGAGCGGTGGACAAAAACTCAAAGAATATTGATGAGACCAATAATAATAACATTCACTAGGTCTTAGATCAATTGGGGGTATAAAATTACAAAGCATGGTGAGGGACAAAACAAAAACTTTAAGTTTTGATTCAAGGGGGGGGGAGGGGCATGAACAATTGATATGATTAAGTACAAAGTATCGAGCGATTGGGTAAAAACAAAATAATAAATTTTGGACTCTGCAAGAATGCTACCTTCATCTTCGTAATTTAATTTTAATGTTTAACCTCGCTGAAATTTTCGTAATTCGTACTTAGCAAGTCTCTTTCCTACATGTTGGTGTTATTCCAAGATAATATCACAAACATCACGAGGTTAAACGTTGAAATTTTGATTACGAAAATTAAAGTAGCAATCTTGAAAAGAGCAAGATTAAGAGATTTGACACATTGAATTTTTGATTGCGATATAATTTACAGGCACAGGCGAAAATGCAGTATATCTCTTTGGGTGTCCATACCGTAATACGCAATTTAAGTTTTACCCGATCGCAGACAGTTCAGATAGTCCGCTGTATGGTGATGTAATCTTTCCAACATCTTTCATTTATGAGGAATATTTGAATGCAACGTTGGAAGACATTGAAAATGTTTATTCCGACATTCTTGGCACAGAGTTTTACAATAAACTTGGAGATTTCACAAGGTATGAAGTGGAGGCCTCAACAATTAAAGGCCCATTTACACTGCCTTAACATACGCGAGCATCGAGCATTCGTGATCGTTGCTCGCCACTTTTCGACGAGCACGAACACAAACGAGCATTCTGTTCACACTGCTCGAGCATTTCTGACGATCAGTTAGGAAGTGTATCTTTATCCTTCAACAGATAGGCGAGAACTACATTCATAGAACACCATTCGACGAATCCGGAAGTTCATCAAAGGGATGCTCGATCCCTTTGATGATTCGTCGGAACACCGACATCGCGTGGATCAGGCTCGAACGAGCATTCGCTTCGAACATGATCGGCTAATAGAGATGTGTAAATAAGACTCTTTTAGAAGAATCGACTCCGACAGTTCAGTTCAGTAAAATGTACCGGCTCACTGTACCAGTACAAAACGAGTCTCCGCAGTTCAGAATGACCGTGCCTGGCGAAACGTTCAAATCTTGGCTTTTAAAGGTTGGAATATGCAGTAATAATAACACAAATCAATATCGCACGGGCGAAACAGCTAGTTCAAAATAAGGTAATTAAAATAAATAAATGTGTTTGGTGACTAAGTTTTTTGTTGAAGGAAAGAAATTCAAATATTATTTTATTTTCGTCGAATAGACTTTTCCAAATTAGATAGGTAGATGATTGTGGAATAATCATCGATTTTTTAAATTAGATAGATGATTGTGGAATAATCATCGACTTTTCAAATTAGATAGATGATTGTGGAATAATCATCGACTTTTTAAATTAGATAGATGATTGTGGAATAATCATCGACTTTTTAAATTAGATAGATGATTGTGGAATAATTATCGAATTTTTCAAATAAGATATATGATTATGGAATAATCATCGACTTTTTCAAATGGAATAGATGATTGTGGAAAAATCATCAACGTTTTCAAATGAGATAGATGATTGTTGAAAAATCATCGACTTTTTCAAATGAGATAGATGATTGTGGAAAAATCATCGACTTTTTCAAAATAGATAGATGATGTGATTAAGATAGACCTTTGCTAATTGATGATTGTGGAATAATCATCGACTTTTTCAAATTAGATAAATGATTGTGGAATAATCATCGACTTTTTCAAATAAGATAGATGATTGTGGAATAATCATCGACTTGTTAAAATAAGATAGATGATTGTGGAATAATCATCGACTTTTTCAAATTAGATAGATGATGTGGAAAAATCATCGACTTTTTCAAATGAGATAGATGATTGTGGAAAAATCATCGACTTTTTCAAAATAGATAGATGATGTGATTAGATAGACCTTTGCTAATTGATGATTGTGGAATAATCATCGACTTTTTCAAATTAGATAAATGATTGTGGAATAATCATCGACTTTTTCAAATAAGATAGATGATTTTGGAATAATCATCGACTTGTTAAAATAGGATAGATGATTGCGAAATAATCATCGACTTTTTCAAATTAGATAGATGATGTGGAATAATCATCGACCTTTTTCAAATTATTCAAATTAGATAGATGATTGTGGAATAATCCACTTTTTCAAATAAGATAGATGATTGTGGAATAATCATTGACTTTTTCAAATAAGATAGATGATTGTGGAATAAACATCCATTTTTTTGAAATTAGAAAGTTGATTGGGAAATGATCATCAACTTTTTCAAATTAGATAGATGATTGAGGAATAATCATCGATCTAATTTGAAAAAACCGATCCGACGAAAAATAAAAATATTTCATTTTCCTTCAAACAAAAAATATCAATATAAGAAAAAAGGCAGGTACATAATTATTATACTGTACTGATTTTTTCTTCTGCTCCACGTGTTCTTTGTTTGATAGGGTGATAGATAATAATGTCTTTATAGGTATTATAAATCGTTCAAGAAAAGAGCAGATCGCAAAGAATATAAAACCCTAATGAAGGAAAATGCTTTGGAGACATTTATTAGATTTTATCAGGAATATAGACCTCAATTTTCTGAGGATGTGGGAACCATCGGTTTGTTGTATCAGCTGTTGAATGGAATAATCAATGTTTGTGATCACCTAAGATGGAATGTATACCTTGCCACGGTCTTTGTCGGAGCAAATGAAAGTTATGTTGAAAATCAAATGTATCGCCATGATATTAATCCTAATGACTTTGTGAATCACCATTTGGCGGGTTGGTATATGTTACTATAGAGATGGTATTTAGGATGTTTGTAGTCATTATGAAATATAAATTTCGATAAAATATTGTGTATCAACGACAAATAATAAGGTGAGTCACGAGCGCTTTCGTCTGTTACAACATTCTCAAAATAGACGAAAGCGCTCGTGACTCACCTTATTATTTGTAGTTAATACAAAATATTTTATCGAAATTTATATTTGTTACTAATCTAATTATTTCGAAGAAGATGTCCAAAATACATGAAACCACGCATAATAGATCTCAATTGAAAACCAATTTGCTATTAAACATGTTTCGGATGTGCACCGCCTTAGCGCAACTGGGCTGTAAAGATTCAAGTTGTTTTGGCGTTTGCGCAAATTACTAACTCCTAATGGACCGGGGTGAAAAAATAGATCCCATAGAAAACGCCATACTTCTTCTTTTTTTCGCTTTAAGCAACATTTAATTAAAATTGAATATTCTAAGCATTGAAAAGCCCTGACTGCCTTATTCGAATGACGTGATGCAAACTCTTCACAGAGTCTATATATAGGGGGCGGGGTTTATGACTTAACGTATCAAATTTGGAAAATTTGAATCAGGTATTATTTCCATTTTATTTAGTGGTTTTAAAGTTTTGTCTCTTTCTGAGAAAGCCCCAGGGGTGAAATCTAAAATGGAACCATGTCTTAGTAAGAGAACTTTGAAAAATATAAGAAAACGATTATATTTTGAGCTTTACTTGAGATCTGTATTCAAACGGCGCCAGAGTTATTTCAATTTGAAGTTGAGCTTTTGTATGCAGCGAGCGAGAAAAGTCGGGGAACACCTGTTCTTTTCCGGGACGAAAAGAGATAACGGCAATTTTCGCTATTGCTATTCATTGTATTAAAGCAATTTATTTTCAGGGGTGACAACATATTTGCCTCTACAGTGAATCAGCGGCAATAATCACCTTTCAAATTTTGATGAATGAGAGTACCCCATTTGCGATACTTTTTTAGGAAGACCATAAAATAACTAGTATATTACATATTTAACTTGTTGGTTGTATGTAGTCATTATAATAACTTTTATTAAATTTGGTGATATACATAAATTTTTGTTTAGTATTTATTTACTGAACGTTTTCGGGCACTTGGCCATTTTCAGAGCATCTGAATCAGAATTGAAAACGAGGAAAGGATGTTAACTACTAAAATAGTCTATAGGTACAACATCATTTGCAAAATTGGAACATCCTTCCACTTTTAAACTCATTCATTCCATTGATCAGTTCAATATTATTATAATAATAGTCTAGAGGTACAACATCATTTGCAAAATTGGAACATCCTTCCACTTTTAAACTCATATTTTTCCTAGCTTTATTAATTTCCAATTTTTCTTGTACTTTTCTTTTCCTATATTTGCTTTCATTTCTTAGGATCTTAAAATTTTCTTTTGTTGAGTTGTAAGTATGTTTGGTTATCTTGAAGTGTTCCGCAAAATTCCTTCTCTCATAGATGTAGTCTGCATGGTGTTCTTTGAATCTCGTATTAAATTGTCTTCCTGTTTCTCCTATGTACGATTGTTTACATTCTGAACACGATATTTGATAGACACAACTATTCTTTGTATTGTCCTGGTAACTAGTATATTGCATAAAAATTCAGAGTTCTATTACAATTAGTTCAAAAATTACAATCTTTGGCCGGCCATACACGCACCGATAAGTCTGCACAGACTTATCGGTGCGCGTATGGCCGGCTTTTCATAAAAAAGTCCAAGTACCTACATTAGTAATTTCTACGGGAACACATTTTTACATTAGTAATTTCTACGAGAACACATGTTTACATTGGTAATTTCTACGGGAACACATGTTTACATTGGTAATTTCTACGGGAACCCATGTGTACATTGGTAATTTCTACGGGAACACATGTTTACATTGGTAATTTCTACGGGAACACATGTTTAAATTGGTAATTTCTACGGGAACACATGTTTACATTGGTAATTTATACGGGAACGCATGTGTACATTGGTAATTTCTACGGGAACACATGTTTACATTAGTATTTTCTACGGGAACGCATGTGTACATTAGTATTTTCTACGGGAACGCATGTGTACATTAGTATTTTCTACGGGAACACATGTTCACATTGGTAATTTCTACGGGAACACATGTTTACATTGGTAATTTCTACGGGAACACATGTTTAAATTGGTAATTTCTACAGGAACACATGTTTACATTGGTAATTTCTACGGGAACACATGTTTACATTGGTAATTTCTACGGGAACACATGTTTACAATGGTAATTTCTACGGGAACAATTGTTTACATTGGTAATTTCTACGGGAACACATGTTTACATTAGTAATTTCTACGGGAAAGCATGTCTTCCTCGGAATGAAAAATAATGAAGATTTACGGTCATATGTGCAGTCAATATTTTTCAAATTACTTCTACTGAGGATATTTAAAAAGAAGAATGTATAAAACGAAACCTTTGAATCTAGAAGAACTCCGGCGGCTCGTAATTGAACCGTCTGGATTGATCCCTGCGCGCATTATACAAAGAGTAACTGAAGGGTTCTACCGCCGAATCGGACACTGACAGATTGTCCGTGAAAACACTTTGAACACATCCTTTAAGAAAATATTCAGCCCTTTTCCTAGAAATTATCAATAATGTACCTGGATTTCCCGTTGAAAGAATTTAAGTTTTGATCCATTTGTCTGTAATATTTTTTTTTTCATAAAGGAATAACAAGAGGGGTAGTCAAATTTAAAATTTTGTGATCGCCTATGATTTCCTGTGGGGGCAAACATGTTGTCGCCCCTGAAAATATATTGCTTTAATACACTGAATAACATTAGCGAAAATTGGAAGTAGTTATTATTTTTCATTCCGGAGAAAAACAGGTGTTCCCGTAGAAATAACCAATTATCCGATGTACCTGTACTTTTCTATGGAAACTTGTAACTTTTGAACTAATTGTGATGGAACTCTGAATTTGTATGCAATGTTCTAGTTGTTTTATGGTATTTCCAAAAAAAAACATCGAAATTGGGGTGGTCCTGTTTAAAATTTGAAAGTTAATGATCCACCCTGATTCCCTGTAGGTACGAATATTTTGTTGCTCCTGGAAATAAATTGTTTTAGTGCACTGAATAACAAGAAAAAAACAGATGTTTTTGGACTTTTCGCGCACGCTGTATACCTTTGCTATATGGCTTAACCCTATAGCCCTATAGTATTCATAAGTAAGGGGCCCCCAGATGAAGATATTTCCTGTTTTCCTGTTTGTTGCCATAAAGGACCCCCAGATAAAGATAGCCCCTTGAGTCCCGATATTTTTCGATGATATGTTACAAACAGTTTCTGTTTTAAATTTCATCAAAATTGGAGCTTTATTGTGAGTTTTAGAGAGGTGACCCTAATTTCCGGTTTGGTGCCATACGGGGTCCCCAGATGAAGATAGCCCCATGAGTCACAAAATTTACGGATAATATGTCACAAAGAGTGTCCGTTTCAAAATCGGGCGTGCCGTTTGGGTTCTAGAGGGTCACCCCAAAAATGATCTTTTTTGACCCATAAATGGACCCCACAAGATGCTATCTCCAATGTTAAGGTTTTGACTGGAATTATGGCCTCAAGGAATATTGTGGCCAAATATCATCAAGATCGGACAAATAATAAAGGCTGTAGATGCGCGAACACGATTTTTGCGGGCGGACGAATGGACACACATTTTTTCTAGACCCGTTTTTTGGTATCTAGTCGTCATAATTCGTCCAGAAAACCAAATTTTTTTTTTTTTTTTTTTTTTTTTTTTTCACCGTTACAATACTTTACTTACCTTTACTTCGTATTAGGGAAGATAAAGTAAAAAATGAAAGCAAAGAGATCTCCTTCTCATGGTAAAACTAATGTTTGAGTGCGTCCAAATTTTGGAAAACATTCACATTGGAGTCATTAACCGAGTTCTCTTTATTGACTTATTCCTCTCAATTTTTCCAAATTTTTTTTTTCACATTTCACTTTCCTCAAGACTTTAATTTTTTAGTTCATTTTTTTTTTTTTTTTTTTTTTTTTTTTTTTTTTTTTTAACGCTAAAAACTTAAATAAAATAAGATAAATCTTGGAGAAGAGAGAAATTTCCTGTTCCTCAGAATGGGATTTAACCTTGAAAATCATTAAATATTTTAAGTGAATTTCCCCTCTTTTTAATTTTTTCCAATTTTTGGACGAAGATGAATAAAAGAAAGGCCTATTCTTACACAAGCTTGAGACTTATAATCTCACACTAACGATGCGACAACTGCATACTTACTGATCTTATTGCATAGTACATCTTTATATATACAAGGCAATGTCCTGAGTGGCTGATCAACGTAGAGCCAAAACTATTAATGCTACAGACTTGAAATTTGGCAGGGCCCTTCGTTGCTCCATGTAATTGTGGACTAAGAAAGGATTTTGCAAAATTTTAATTTTAAGGGGTAGAAATCGCGAAAAATAAACAATTCCCATAAGAAATACATTGGAGCGAGAGAGATAGCATGATACATCATTTAAAATATACGCGGGCGAAGCTGCGTGAGGGGATGTTAGTCTTTGTATAACCATTGGTTCTTATGGAAAAAAACGTATTCTACGAATGCTCGATCTCACATAAGAATATGTGTATTCGTTTTTCCTATAGAATATACAAAGTGTTCGAAAAGTACCGCAACGGATTTTTTTATATTTTTAACGGCTAGAGATAGAGACTTGCAATTTTATATGTAGGTAGTTTTAACACAACTTAAGCGTAATTAAAATTTTTACAGGGTGTCTCAAAAGTGGGTAAACAGAAACTAACTTTCGATTTTTAAAATGAAACCCCTATTTTTTATTTCATATTCAAATTTTACGTCAAATTATACACACAATCGACTCCTCACTCGATAATTTGATCAAATGGATCTCTGAAGAAACCCGCTCAATCATTGATTTTTCTTCGGAATAAAAGTGATAAAACCAAGAGTGTAATACATAAAATCAGTCGAGTTTTTTATGCTAAATCTCGTGGTACCATTGGTTTTTGAGTTTTTACACTTTTATACCTAAGGAGGGTAGAAATTCATTTTTGGTTGATGTTAAATTTTCAAAAATAAAATTTTACGCTCCTTGGATATATAAAAAGTGTAAAAAATCAAAAAGCAATAGTACCACGAGATTTAGCATAAAAAACTTGACTGATTTGATGAATTACACTCTTAGTTTTATCACTTATATTCCGAAGAAAAATCAATGATTTGGCGGGTTTGATCGGAGATCCGTTTGATCAAAGTATCGAGTGAGGAGTCGATTGTGTGTAGAATTTGACCTAAAATTTGAATATGAATTAAAAAATAAGGGTTTCAATTTAAAAATCGAAAGTTGGTGTCTATTTACCGATTTTTAAGACACCCTGTTGAAATTTTAATTCGCGAAAAATATAGATTATTTTGTGTTAAAACTACAAGTCTCTTATAGCCGTTAAAAATAAAAAAATCCGTTGCAAAATGTGTACTATGTGATGAGATAGGTAAGTATGCGGCTGTCTGCTGTTACCCTAAGAGTGATTGATCCGATTGCATGTACACAGGTTAGCGTTATATTATTATGATATTTGAGCTTGTTATTGCTTCCAAAATACGACCGGGGTTAAATGTCACACAAACTCAGAGTTTTGACTGCAAAAGTGTTTAAAAAGCACATATTTAACTAACTTTTTCTTATTATTCAAAAATGTATTACAAAAGGGGTAGTTCTAATTAAGATTTTAAAGCGAATCAATCCCCATGGGAGCTTCCCTAAAAATGTCCAAAATGTGAAACCAAGTTTGGAATAAAAAAAAAAATGTTTTCCTTTGGAAGGAAACTTTGAAGCAATCTCAATATATTGAGTTCCACTCCATTTTTTCAATTAAAATGATTGATTTTCTCTTATGTTAGGTGTGATTAAATATTCGTTTAACAATGAAATTTATTATATTTTGATGGATCCTGAGTATGGATATAAGCCAATGACATTCAAAGAATATCAGACTAATTTCGACGAATATTCACCCGAAACAGGTAAATGAAAATCATATTTTAAAACATTATTCAATTTAAAAATTTACAATAGGGATTAATTGAATTTAGAGATATTTAGGATGTTTGACGTCATTGTGAAATATAAATTTCAATCTTTTTTTTTTTTTTTGTGACGATTCCATAGGTAGGTACTCTATTGGAAATAAAAATCGAAAAAAGTGTTACTATGTTGCTATATTCACATACCTAATGTGCAGATGCTAATAGCTGTTCCAGGACACCAATATCGCTTGATTAATCAAAAGGCTTGAAAAGTAACGAAAAATTTACTACCACAGGACGTGATTTTTTTAGCACCATAAAACTGTCAAATTTTTGACGCCAATTTTAGCTTTTGCCTTATTACATCCGGACGATGCATTTTATGAAATATGTGACCTACATCAAACTTAACGAGCATTAAATTTTACGCGGAATATGGTCCTAAATTCGGGCCAGGAGTTTGGTCAGACTGGCCAGAAAGTACTGTCGATTTTAAGCTATATGCGAATAATAAGGTAGTTAATTTTAAGAGATTTTTCTATTATTTAAAGTAATTTTGTAACCCCTATCTTCGATTTGAATGTTGGTGCCCATACCGCAATTTTCCCATCACATTGGAGAACGGTGACAAACAAAATATTTTTCTTTCAAAATTTGAGCCGATAAAAGTTTTGTTCCCGTGTGATGGGCACACTACAACGCCAAATTCAAATACTAAGGATTGAGTAATCATTCATATTATACTAGATAAAGCCCTAGATTCGATTCTGAGGCATGGCTTTTATAATACTTATGCGTCAGATATGAAGTTTTTAAGTACAGGTTGTCAAACTATTTCAATTTGCTGACGATCTCGCACACAAGTGGCTATATAACAAGGAAATTTTTATGATCTTTGAAAAAACTAAACTTATGATAAAAAGCCCACACAAAAAATTGCCATCAAATATAACAGAATAAAATTTCACACCAGAATGTGTTTGTTTTGGGGGTCTTTTCTTTCCCTGTGTGATTGTCGTCAACAGGGGAAAAGGTATCTCGGATTAATCATTGATTCCAAATTTAAATTTCATAAACATGTTGACTTGTTGAGACAACATTTAAAATATTCTGTTCCACAAAGAATAATATGGATTTTGTACAAGTCTTTATTCGAATCCCTATTGAGATATGGATTGAATTATTACGGTTTTGTGTCCAGAGCGACCTTCAAAATTCACTGGTTACAACAAAATCTTATCAAAAACTGTGCCAATGTGACAAATGGGTTTATTATTTTTCTGGCCAAAAAATACCCTCCCCCCCCTCCCCCCAAAAAAAATACTCTGGAGGTAATTAGAAAATAGCAAATTTCAAATCTCTAGCTCTTACCGAGAATTTTATCCGAATCAGTCAACGCTAAGTGACAGTAGTGCCCGAAACGACGGCGGGATTTTTACTTCTTTGGGGATTTTCTGATTCATTTGTCTTTTTATTTGGGGGGGGGAGGGGTCCCGGGGGACTACCTAATATACATGGGCTTTCCATCTGAAACTCAATATCTATTGATATTTATATTGTTCTTATTTATAATTTTTTCATTGTAAAATATATCTTATTTCTACTAGTTTATAGATAAAAGAAATTGTAAATAGCTTTTCAAAGAAGTTTTAATCAGCTTAGGGAAAGTACCTTTGAATTTATAATTGTAAAAAGAAAATTGAATACCTAAGTATTTTTTTTTTTTAAAAAGGACGAGAAAGTCAAGTACGGTGTTACGTACCATTTATTTGTGCAAATTCGAAATTTAAAAAATGACCGCCATATTCAAAACGAAGCAAATGCGTCAGAAGACTACATGTTGTTAGCTCATGACAGTATTTTGTATAGGAAATGACATATTCCAGTCCTGCAATATTTATTGTGATATTTTTGCACCCTTTCTAATTTCAGACATCTACAAATTTAGAATGTTGCCGCATATCCCTGGAGAAGGACTATCTTATATGATTCACGCTGAAAACAAGTTAGATTCAAATTATAACAATCTCTATTATGTGGGCAAACCTTTTTGTTCTCCGATACAATATTCAGTTAAGAAAGATCTTTTTATGCCACGTCGAAGAATAAGTCTGAAAGATTCCCAAGGAAATAACAAGATTGAAGTTGTCTGCGAATTGCTTCCTTTCAATGAAAATCCCGTTTTTACAATAAAAAGTGACACTAAAAATATAAGTAAGACCCTGGAACTGAGATTTTTCTCATCTCTCCAGGTACGTAATTTATACAAAAATAATTCCATGACGAGTGTTTAATTTTATAAAGTGATTCAAAATCTTTTTTTTTAATTTATTATTTTGGATTAACGTCAAGACGGGGTTTCAGCCTCTTCGCTGGAAACTTGCAATCCAGCTAGCCACATTGACCTCACCGAGACTGGGTTGCGCCGGAAAAATAGCCAGAATCACGAGGGCGCGAACCCACNATAGCCAGAATAACGAGGGCGCACACCCACGTGGACACCGACATGGTACAACCTCGCTGGACGTTGCATACCGATGGACGTTGCATTCAACGTGCCATAGACAATTTAGAAAGAGATCTGGCCAATAAACATTATACCTAAAGAGAACTGGCCAATAAACATTATACCTAAAGAGATCTGTCCCATAAATATTACCGCACTGATGATTTAGTAAATTCGAGGCAACTGGAAATTTATCTCGCAGTATTCTATTTTGAAATCAACTCCAAAAAACCAAAGCAATGATAGTATCGAAGAAAGGAATTGACAACTCAGCCAACATAAACAATACAACTATAGATTTAGTTAATGAGTTTTGCTACTTGGGCAGCTTAGTAACAAAAGACAACAAATCCAAAAAAGAAATCAAAAGACGTATAGCACTTGCCAAACATGCATTTGAAAATAAAAGAGCCCTATTAACTAATAAAAACTTGAATATTCAATCAAAAAAGTCCTTCATAAAAACTTATAGATGGAGCATCCTGTTGTACGGTTGTGAGACGTGGACCTTGAAGAAATATGAAAGAGACAGGCTAGAGGCGATGGAGTTGTGGATGTGGCGGGGGATGACAAGAACGAGCTTTATAGAAAGGAAATCGAACTTGAGATTATTAGAGGAAATAGGAGAGCGTCGGTACTTGCTACAAACCATAATGAAAAGAAAAACAAAACGGATTGGCCATTTAATAAGACATAATGACTTCATTACAAACATCATGGAAGGACATGTTCAAGGCAAAAGACCCCGTGGAAATCCTCCAATTCCGTACTTTCAAGATGTCATGCGATACATGGATTTCGATAATTATGAGGAACTAAAAAGATCTACGCAACAGCGAGAAGACTGGCTGCATCTTGCATCGACAAGACAATGCCTTTAGAATATGTGGATGATTCTATTTTGAATTAATTTCGCGGGAGAGTGGTCTAATCCACATACTTTAGAATTTCTATAGTTCAAGAGAAACATTTCTATATCCTTGTTGTCTTCAAAAGCTTTCTTAAGCATCATTTTGGATATCCCAACGCTTTTTTTCAGCTGGACCATTAGTTTGACTATGATACGGGCTAGTGTTTATGATTTCAAACCCTAATTCTTCTCCAAACTTTTTAAATTCATTACTGTTAAATGGGTTATTATCAGCTATTACATACTTTGGGACTCCAAATCGACTAAATATATAACTTTTAATTTTGACTCTGCATTTTTGGCTGTTTTATTTGATAATTTTGATATTGCCAATCAGTGTGAGTAGTAACCTATCAAAACAAGATAAGCAATTCCTCCAAACTCCATTATATCAATTCCTACTTTGAAAAATGGAATGGGGCATTTCATGCATAGATGGTCATTTCTTGTTTTATAATGTTTCTGAGAAATGTATTGCATACTTTACAATTTCAAATATCATTTTTTATTTCTTGGTTCATTTGAGCCAAAACATACAGGGTGTTTTTAAAAAAAAACGTTCCACCTCTAAAAACTCGAGAACCGCTTGGAATTTTTGAAATCTGTTTGTTTCTAGGGATAGAAAAGAGCCTATGGCCATTCGAATGGTAATTTCAGTATTCAGGTTCGAATCCCGGAAGTGGCTTTTTTTGACACAAAGTGTCGATTTCTCGGGAAATTTAAATGGAATGGTACAAATATTTTTTTGAAGAATAGAAGTCCCAATAAAATAAGAATATTCTCATTTTTATTTTTTCAAAAAAATAATCAGGGGCGAAGCCAGAGGGGTTCAAAACCAAAACTTGTTACACCCTGTATAACGAAATCTGAATTTTATTTTGATGTATAAATTCATTAAGAGAGGCTCAAAAAAGGTTTTTCATCCACTTGGAAAACGGCTATTTTGGATGAAGTAAGGTCTGAAGTAAGAATATGATTATTTTTTGGCTATTGAGGCCACTCCTCATTTTAAGTTTTAAATCTTAGACCTTATAATCTAAAATAGCCGTTTTCTAAAAGACGTCATTTTAACCTCTGGTAGAAATACGAGATTTGGTTTTCCCTAACTACGGCACTGATGAAACTTTAAAGTTGGTATTTTTATCACTTATGTGGATGAAAAACCTTTTTCGAGCCTCTCTTAATGAATTTATACATCAAAATAAAATTCGGTTTTCGTTATACAGGGTGTAACAAGTTTTGGTTTTGAACCCCTCTGGCTTCGCCCCTGATGATTTTTTTGACAAAAAATAAAAATGGGAATATTCTTATTTTATTGGGACTTTTATTCTTCAAAAAAATATTTGTACCATTCCATTTAAATTTCCCTAGAAATCGACACTTTGTGTCAAAAAAAGCCACTTCCGGGATTCGAACCTGGATACTGATATTACCATTCGAATGACCATAGGCTTTTTTCTATCTAGAAACAAACAGAATTCGAAAATTCCAAGCGTTTACCGAGTTTTTAGGGGTGGAACGTTTTTTAAAAAACACCCTGTATAATCATTTGCCTTTTAATACATTTTTCTGATTCCAAATGAGTTTCATGGAAGGAAGTCTAAGTATAACTAATGTTCCCAGGGAGGATGGAACAATTCTATTATCAAAATATATAAGGTCATTTTCAGTATTCAGTACAAATATCAATCTTCAAGTTAAAATAATATTTTAAAATACAATACAGTGAATTTCCCTTTTTGGGCCAACCTGTATTGCAAATCTTTAGTACTTGTGACAAAATGGGTTCATTTTCTGTATGAGGTTGAAACATTTCAAGTTTTTCTTTTGAAAACTCAATCTTAACGTTTAAAGAGTGAATCACGTTTATCACTTCAGTCTGGTTATTTTTTTTTAATAAAATTTCTACTCAATAGATCCAAAAAATATAAATACAAAAATTCTATTCTGAGATCATATTCATCGCCTAAAGGGGGACATGCTATAGTGAACTTTGCAAATCAGCAAAATCACCCCTCAATGTTATTTATTATTATTATTATTATTATTTATTTTTTCGTTTTCAGCGTGAAGAATATGACCAAGTTGTTAATGACATATTACCCAATATTGGCTTCAAAACGGAGCATTATTTAAAATCTGCAATACATGGTATTAAAAAAGTTGCATTAGACAAAGACTTTCTTACTTTGTATGAAGGCATGTTAGTCTGGGAGCCTTACGCTGCAATTTTATTAAGTCACTGATGTTGTCCTACCAAGGCCAGACTCATAATAATTGTTTCGATTTCAATTTGAAATAATAATTACAGTAAAGTTTTTTTTACAATTTATAGAACCTTTTTCTTCATTTCTCGCATGTTAGGGTAGAAGGGGATAATAATAAAAATAAAAACACTTTTCAGGAGGAGCAAAATAAAAAACTCTGCCAATTGCCAATTTGACACATGTCGGGTTTATTATTTTAATGGTTAAAAAAAAAAAATAACCTCGACTCAATATCTTACATTTCAAGGCACCTATGTAGAATGCAAAAATTGAATTAAATAAGTCCGATCGTATGCCATTTGCCAAGTCCTGTACACCTCACACCGTCTTTCGATTTTGATAACATTTAGTAAGTACGTAGCTCCAATTTGAGGTCTAATTGTGGCACAAAACTTTTCGTCACTCTCATACACATTTGGTTCCGTAATAAAAATTTAGATCGGACCCTCGTCACTGATAGTAACCATCAAAATTATCGGGGCAATATTAGACCCCAAATAAGACTTGCATACAAAATTTCATCAAAATCCGTTAACGCTATATGTCAAAATGGCCCATCAAGTGAACAAACGGATTTTTTAATTAGATTTTTGTATTCGACGTACATCTTGAAAGCCTTAATGTCGAATTTTGTATTTATTTTTTAGAGATTTGGTCTAATTGCGACGTTTTTGGTCCTGAACCGAGGGGGGTGGACTCTGAATAAAAAGTTGAAAACAGTGATTATCAATTTTCCAATACTTTGAATGATCCCTGTCAGCTCTAGACATTATTAGTTGTACATAATTTATGATACTTAATAAATGTAGGCATTATGTGAAAAAAAAAATCCCACCTAATAATACAAGTGACTCAGAGTGAATTAGAAATCCGTTCGCAGAAAACTCAGATGCAGGCGTTGCTAACGAAGATATAAAGAATCATATTTTGATCTGACAAGTAACTGCACCGTGATAGATATGTTCAACAGTAGTAGTAGGTATTTTAGTTGATTTTTGGATGAAAATCAACAAGATCAAAGATCAAATATTGACTCAATGAAACAACAAAGCTAACGAATCCAAAACATGTATAAAATTTATTTAAATTTCTGTATGATTATGAAAATTCTCTAATTTCAGGAGTGGCCAGTGGCCGCTGTTCCTTAAGCACAAAAGGGCCCAGCCCCCTCCAAAATTACGGAAAATAAAACATAAAAATATCGTTTGTAATTAATCGAAAATTAATTCTTGAAATAAATATTTCTACAAAAAATTGATAAAATAAATAAATACTGCAACTATTAGAAATAAACCTAAATAAAAATTTTTGGTTGCCTAATAAAATCAAGTATTGAAAAAAAAATTAGTAAATATTGCACAAAAAATGATTTATTATTTAATTTTTGAGGCATTTCGCATCTTTGGGTGTCTCTGGTGACACTATACGGCCCATTTGGCCACTATCGGAATTAGCCTATAAGAAAAGATGTATGATATGACAATTTGAAATTTCAACATTTAACTATCCGTCCCATCTGGCCACTGTCGGAATATGCCTCTAAGAAAAGATTTATGATATGACAATTTGAAATTTCAACATTTAACCATCCGTCTCACCTGGCCACTATCGGAATTAGCCTCTAAGAAAAGATGTATGATATGACAATTTGAAATTTCAACATTTAACTATCCATCCCATCTGGCCACTATCGGAATTAGCCTCTAAGAAAAGATTTATGATATGACACTTTGAAATTTCAACATTTAGCTATACGGCCCATCTGGTCACTATCGGAATTAGCCTCTAAGAAAAGATGTATGATATGACAATTTGAAAGAAATAATAATTATTATTTCTTATAAGGGCTAAGGTTTCCCTATTAAGCCCAGATTAATATTCATATTGTTGCCAAAGTAATCAATTATCAAATGATTTTTCAAAAATATGTTGGTCTATTCTTATTTTGAACCAAGAGGCATGACCATTCTCGTGCTAATAGTATTCTATGATTTTCTTTTCAAAAATCGGACGCTAATAGTATTCTATGATTCCCCTTACAAAAATCGGAAAAATGGCCATAACTCGAAAACGGTTGGACCGTTTTTGACAAACTATGTTTCAAATTAAAGTTTAAAAGGCCGCCTAAAACTTTCTCGCTTTGAATTGGTATGTTGTCGCGACAAAATTTAAGATATCGGACCATGACCGGCTTAATTCTGTCAAAAATCGAAAAATCGGCCGTAACTCGAAAACAGTTCGACATTTTTGAATTCTGATATTTTTCTTTCAGCCTATGTTTTCGGGGGGGGGTCCATTCCCATCAATTTTTCGATATCTCTTACCGTATTGGCTAAACAATAAGTGATACAAACACACACACACACATACATACATATATTTATCGTTACATTGAGTTTTATTATTATAGATGAATTGGTGTTCGTTGCTGTTACTATATCTTCGGGTAGTTTATTCCATAAGTTTTGAGTTCTAGATGTAAAAATGAACTTTCTCATGTTTTTATTGGATAATTCTTTTCTTAGATTTTGGAATGACCGCGTGTTCTGCTGTCCGATATGATGTTAAACATTGATTTTAGGTTTATGCTTATTTTGTCATTTAATATTGTATAGATTAGGTCACCTCGGTTCTTCTCTCTCCTAATTTTGTAAGTTTAAGTGAATGCAATCTTTGTTCATAGGTGTTATATTTTAGACTTCTAATTGATCTGGCATGACAACTGAATGGAAACAGCCATACCTCTAAGGCACCAATCGAAAGTTAGGAGAGCCTGCTCGTACTTTATATGTGTCCGAGAAGACATAGCATCTTGCTAGATTCGGATTCAAGATTCTGCAACAAAGCAATTTTGCATTTTGAAAACTTTGCTCGATCCTTTTCCTCATCTTTCTACACAGT
>CM022881.1:19030139-19065656 GCA_012654025.1 Pachypsylla venusta | reverse complement strand
CTTTTAGGGGGGGAGAGTTGATCAAGGTTTAACATGTATTGAGATATCTGGCTATTGTGTACCCAGGGGCGGTCTAAGGTATTCATTTGGGGGGGGGAGTTGATCAAAGTTTAACATTTGTTGAAATATCTGGCCATTGTGTACCCAGGGGTGATCTAAGGTATTCATTTTAGAGGGGGGGGAGTTGATCAAGGTTTAACATGTGTTGAGATATCTGGCTATTGTGTACCCAGGGGCGGTCTAAGGTATTCATTTTAGGGGGGGGTGGGGAGTTGATCAAGGTTTAACATGTGTTGAGATATCTGGCTATTGTGTAGTGTGTACCCAGGGGCGGTCTAAGGTATTCACTTTAGGGGGTGGGTGAGTTGATCAAGGTTTAAATTCTAAATAAATTCAGATATCTGGCTGTTGTATCCCAGGGGCGGTCTAAGGTTTTCACTTTAGGGGGGGAGTTGATCAAGGTTTAAATTCTGAATATGTTGAGATATCTGGCTATTGCGTCCCAGGAGCTGTCTAAGGTATTCACTTTAGGGGGTGGGGGAGTTGATCAAGGTTTAAATTCTGAATATCACCTTTAGAATCAGTAGGTAGAGTTACGCTTACGGTAAATGAGCATAATGAACTATACAGAATAATTTTTCAGTTGACACTCGAATCAGCTCTGCCTCACGAACTGTTCCAGAAAATTAACTTCATCTTCTTTAACTTCACCCTAACTTTCCCAATTCTATTTGAGGTCATGGTTGCTTTCCTTAATTTTACCATGCCACAACCTTCTGTTCTGTGCCAACTCTCTTTAACTGAACCATTTCCTGGCACAGTAACCCTCACTTGCTTCTCTCAACATCCAAAATAACTGCGTAGAAGCTGCTCGCAATTTGCTGATAACCATTTTATCATAGGTTTGAAGCAGATGTTAGATGCCCTTCCTAACACTAAAACGTTTGTATTTACACGGGTTTGCGACCGCCAGCTAATGACCTGGCTTGCTCAACTTGGTGGTTTTATTTACTACAGCTGACCTTCACCAAAAACAATATGTACTTATGGCAGGAGCACACGCCTGGCGCATCCCGTAAATCAGGAAATAAGTGCCTCCGAGACTGGGAAGAGGTACAACAATTATGGTGATGTTTTAGGACTGCGGAGACATGTACTAACTTCATCTTCATCATTATTTCATCTGTGTTAATTTTGTGTTACACTGCATTTTAACCCTAGCATTGCCAAGGGGGGGGGGTACAAAGTACCCGCGGTACAAAGTACCCGCGTTTTAGCAAAAAGCTTATAGTAATCAATTTATGATACTTATTTTAATGAGACCTTTAATAATTGTCACAAACAATATTTTCCATCATAGTATATAAAAATATGTATGTTCTAAGCCTTCTAAGGGATGATATTGAAGCCAAACTTTGGGCGCGGGCACTGCGGGTAATGCATGTAACCAATACATTGGTTGTCTAAAACTACTATTAAAAGCTACCATAAATTGTCTAATAGAAATGTCTAATTATGTATCACCTGCAAGAAATAAGTGTGTGTAAACACTGTCAAAAGACATTTGTCTGCACGTAATTGAATAGAGCTTGGCAATCCTAGGGTTAAAATTTCACTCTCATCATTTTTTCATAACTTACTTAATCTTTGTTAATTTTGTGTTACACTGATGCGGTAATAAATAATTTTGTGTTACATTGATACGGTGATAATTTTTTTGTTACAGCTGCGCGCGTATCTTAAAATTTCACTCTCATCATTTTTTCATAACTAACTTCATCTGTGTTACACTGATGCGGTAATAATGTTGTGTTACACTGATGCGGTGATATTTTTTTGCAACAACTGCGGCACCTAAGAGGTACCTATAACTTCAAAAAAAATTGCCCAAAATTTTGCCGCTCCTAAAATTTGCCGACCTAGGCTCCAGCCCACTCAGCCTACTTTCAAAATTGTATTTGTTTTGTACCTTTTGTAAAATAAAACTACAACTCTAGTTGTGAAATTGTTAATAATAATAAATCCAGCACTGATTTCACAATAAAATTCAGTGATAATTCACATCCACACAAAGATTTTAATAATTTCATTCCTATAAATCAGAGTTCCCAAACNCCACTAGGGGGGGGGCGAGACCAGTTGAATTATTATTATCATTTAGTTAAAATATATGTACACAATACTTTACAAAGGTAGTTTTATTGAACATGATGTTTAGAAAATTTAAATGAGATAGCATTCAGCAACCCCTTAGCGTTTTGAATGAGATAGCATTCAACAACCCATTAGCATTTTGAATGAAATAGCATTCAACAGCACACTAGCGTTTTTATTGAGATAGCATTCAGCAACACATTAGAGCTTTGAATGAGATAGCATTCAACAAGCTATTAGCATTTTGATTGAGATAGCATTCAGCAACCCATTATCGTTTTTTATTGAGATAGCATTCAGCAACCCATTAGTGTTTTGAATGAGATAGTATTCAGCAACACCCATACCCGTTCATATTTTATAATTTAAAGGGGATGGTGGGGTGAGAGGCTTTCATTTCAAGAAGGGGGGGCGCGGTAAAATTCAGCAACCCATTAGCGTTTTAAATGAGATAGCATTCAGCAACAGCCGTGCCCATTCATATTTTATAATTTAAAGGGGAGGGGGGCGTGGGAGGCTTTCATTTCAAGAAAGGGAGCGCGGTACCAAAATGTTTGGGAACCTCTGCTATAAATGGTATTAATATGCAGTTACCAAATTGCAGTGATGTGTCAGCATTTTTATACACACTACCCTCCCCCCCCTGCGCTACGCCCCTTACTTTTTATATAAAAAAAAGAATCAATAAGGAAACTTATATAAATTTTCCATTTGATCTGTTATTTGTCCATTTGATCTGTCTCCATCACGCAATATCATCAGCATATATATATCAAATATTTCCTTTAAACTTTATTTTTCCTTCTGGAAACAATTTCCTGTTCTGGTTATAATATCGATATGGCTATCAAAGTTCTCTGTTGGCTTTTAGTTTTGCCATTTCTAAGTCAGAATTGTAAGTACAGTTTTAACTAATAAAATAATTTGAATAGGTATGACACATGGATTTAGTATTTAACTGGCTTGAAAAAAAAAAAAATCTCCCTCCTATCAGAAACAATAAAATATCAATCATAATGAGGGGCGTCCTGCTATCCTTCACAACTTCCGACCATTCCTAGGTGCTGGTCTCTGGTGCGGACCTTATGACCACTCTCTATGAAATGTGTAAGGCCGGCCATACACCGATAAGTCTGTGCAGACTTGTCTGTACAGACTTGTCTTCGCAGATAAGTCTGCACAGACTTATCGGTGCGTGTATGGCCGGCCTAATATGTATATATAATTTATTTAATATGTTGTCTTATACATTATACGAGGTGGAGAAAAAGTCTGGAAACCCCTGAATATCTTTGGAAGAGCTTTATGTGTAAATTTGAAATTTTGTATGATAGTCTAAGGTTACAAAGCCATCTTTTAGAGTGGGGCCAATTTTCAGGGCCGGCCCCCATGTCGGAGCCAGGAGGGCCATATTAATTTTTTCAAATACGAACCCCCCTTTTGCGATACATTTTTAAAAAGGTCTTTTAATTGCAAGTACTTTGGTACAAATTTCAGCTTTCTATTGTTTAGCGTTAGAGAATGGCGGCCAATTTTGTACAAAGAATTGTCTAAATTTTTAATTCCTTTGGTTATTGTAAAACTTCGCAAAGGGTCTCAACTAGGTAAAAATAATGGCCAGTATTTTTTCTTTCGTTTGGAAAAGTGAATTTTCTCTTCTTTACTGTGCACAATTCATTTTGAGTCCGTCTTTGGTTGTTTCTCGACTTTATCTGTTGGTTTATTTTCAAGTACTCAAATGAAATTTTAACAGCAACCAAAAATGAATTTCTACCCTCCTTCGGTATAAAAAGTGTAAAAAATCAAAAACCAATGGTATCACTAGATTCAGCATAAAAAACTGAACTGATTTGATATATTACACTCTTGGTTTTATCACTTACTATATGTAATTTATTTAATATGTTGTCTTATACCTTATAATATGTGATTTATATAAGTTACTAGCTGATACCCGACGAACTTTGTTTCGAGAAGATGAGAGAAAAAAATCTGACTTTTACATGAGTTATCATATTACCGAGGTACAACCGTTTAAACGCGATCAGAGCATACCACATATAGATTACATATTACCTAGACGTTTGTTAACCTATGTAGAAAATGGGGAATAGTAACGTGTTGTTAAGCTGCGAAGAACGTGTTGGGAATAGTATTGGGTTAGGTTCCAAAAAAATTAAAATGCGTGTTAAAGCCTGCTGATTTAAGGCTGGGTCTACGACCCAGTCTAACCTTGCACAGCCTTCAACACGCATTTTAATTTTTTTTGGAACCTAACCAAATTTAACTCCCAACACGTTCTACCCAACAAACTTTGTGGTGTTTAGGTCAGTTCTATGATTTTGGGTCGGAACAACCACTTCAATACCATTATATCAGCGAAGCAAAGCCCAACTTACACCTAACTATACCACATAATATATATGGAATACTGTTGGAATGTAATATTGGGTTGTGAATGGAATATTCAAATTTTCTCAACCTATGTTGACCTCAAACGCATTTTTTTTTTAAAAAAAAAAACTAATCCTTTAAGCGGTTCTCATAATATGAGGAAAAAAGATCTTCCAAGATGGTGACCTCACATCAGATACCCTGTAGGACATACGTGTAGAATGTGACAAAAGTTTGGTCCCTATAACCTAAGTGGTTCTCAAAATATTGAGGAAAAGCCAAATTCGAAGATAGCGGTCACACGGTGCCCCGTCCACAAAATATATAAATCAATGTGATCAGCCGTTTAGGGTCAGGCGCATAGCATCTCACAAAAGTTAGTTACAATAACTTAAAGAGTGCTCATAATAGGTATTGAGGAAAAGCGAAATTCCAAGATGGCGGTCTCACATGGCCCCGCCCACAAAATATAAATATGACTCAAAGTGATCAAAAGCTGTTAAACGTCAAACCTAATATCCCAAATTATACTATACCTTATGGTCTGACTATTTTTTAAGGGGACGGTCCCATGTGGCTCCCATAGGGTCCAACTTTTGTTTTTTAAATATACGAACCCCCATCTTGTGATACATTTTCAGAAAGAAAATAAAATTACAAGTACTTTGCAAAAAAAATTCACACGTCTAGCGTGTTTGGTTTCAAAATGGCGGCCATTTGAAATTTCCAACACATTATACTTACAAGAGTCTAAAAGTTGGCGAATTATTTGCAATGGGATATTTGTGTCTAAAAAAACAGGTTCCTCGACATTGATGTTCTATGCAATTATTCAATATCCTATTGCAAATAATTCGCCTAGTTTTAGGCACTCTCGGAAGTCATGTCTTGGAAATTTCAAATGACCGCCATTTTGAAACTAACATGTGAAAGTTTTTGAAAAAAAACTTCTGATTTTATTGTCTTTTTGTAAATGTATCACAAGATCGGGGTTGGTATTTAAAAGGAAATGTTGGACCCCCTGAGGGCACATTGTACCCGCCCCTGAAAAATTGGTCACACCATCAGGTGGTATAATTTGGGATATAATACCACGCTAAATTTCAAAACACGACATAAAGCCGTTCAAAAAATATTTAGCTAGTCTCGAACTTTTGAGACACGCAGTATATTTTCTACGTTTCAAGGTATTTGGGTAGAATCGAAAAATCGGACATAAAAAATTCCACACACAAAAAAATATATATATTTTCTACGTTTCAAGGTACTTGTGTAGAATCGGACATAAAAAATCCCCGCCACACACACAAAAAATATATATATATTTTCTACGAAAGAAAAAAAAAAATCCGTCTGCCGCGCCTACTTCCGTACCCTGTACACTAATGTATGAGAACACGTCAATCTTTATTCTACAGGGTGTTGCGTGTGGCTCCTAGCTCCATATCGAATAATTTCAAAATTCGAAAACATCTATGTTTACACTGATTCAGGACCGTCACCTATTGAAGCTGGCTTGCTTTCCTCAGTGGCTACCATGCCACCTTTATTATCAAAAGAGTTATAAAAAAGGGGTAGTTCCATTTAAAATTTCACCCCACCACCCCCTAGGGCCTCTGAAATGGCTCAAATTTTAAAACTAAGTAATTACAGAAACACATGTTTCAATTGTTTTTCGAAATTTGAAACTGTCCTCAAGATATGTTGAGCTGATCTTCCTATTTGTTTCATTGTAGATTGGGCGGTGACTGGGGCAAATTATAAATTTGGGTGTCCATTTACCAATAGACGTTATGCAATTGAAGGAAATAAAGATGGGAGTTCTGTTTTTGGTAACGACATAAATGCAGCTCTTTTCAATGATGAGCAAGTATTGGATGTTATTTTGGGACGAATCAATAGAATTGTCACCTGGGTGACTGGCAGAAATATTTACACTAATATTGATGATTTAGCTGGGTAAGTGTGAATGTTTGGTTGGGTGATTTTTGTTCCGCTTCTACTTTAACTTCACATTTTCCCAATTCTATTTTGTGGTCGGTGTTGCCTTCTGTTCTGTTCCTACTCTCTATAATTGTAACTTTTTTCGGAATGGTAACCCTTGCTTGCTTCTCACAGTAGGTATATGATATGCATATAAATAGTCCTTATTTATAAGGGGGCCGTGTCATGTCTGAATTTCCATGTTTTTGTGAGCTCTATCGTTAGTTCTGGTTAGTGCCGTACAAACTATCGTTAGTGCTCTCCCCTTTTCGGAGATATTCAACTTTTTCTCCGGATCGGCCAACTTAACGCCAGCCGAGTTTTGAGTAGCACGTTCGAACAATGTTTGTTAGTGCTGGTTAGTGCCGTTAAAATCATCCTTAGTGCTCTTTCCGTTCAAAAGTTATGAAAGTTTAAAGTTTTGGCGCCAGCCGGGTCATGTCGGAATCCTACGTTCTTGCATTTGAACAAAAATTGTTAGTACTCGTTAGTGCAGCAAAAATCATAGCTCTAGACCTTCTCTCTGTTAGTGCTGAAAGGCGACATATGCTAGATTTCAGCATTCTCGCTCATCCCGATGCAGTAATTCTCAATTATGGATTTTTGGTGGAACCGACTCTCAGGAACACAGGGGACAAGTGTCAGCTCAGCGGCCACTATTACTCACTGATCTAAGTCGTATCTGTGGCTCCAGACAGGGCTCAGAAGGGCGGTCATCTGTGGCCGTTGTTTGGTACACTGGATCCGGACCTTACCGTGGCCAGGTAAGGCCTTCTCTGGATAGTTCCGGTTGGGGGGTGGCTGCAGTTCAAACAGCCCCAACCACCTTCTTGGCCGAAGGTCTGGGAAGCGATCAACTCCCTGTAATCCAAATGAGACTCGGGGTTGTAATGGGTCGTGGGGTAAACGGACCAACCGTGTCTCCTTCGGAACACCGGGCGAACTTCCGTATTTAATATTAGCATTCCAGCAGTAAGGATCAATGCATATGGGAGAAAATCAAATTATATATAGGAAAAAAATTAAATAACAAGACCACTGGGGGTAATTCCAAGAATAACCTTGGCGCTGGGGTATGGGAGGGGAGAGTCATCTGCTTATGTTTCAGTGATTAAGATAAATTATATTTTTATTTTTAAAATTAATATTGAACTCATCTCAGCAGCAGCAGCATCTGTAGAACCAAACAACACACCAACATCTGTGAACGCAGCGGCGCCTTCTACAGACCTGTCTGCTGAAATTTCGACACCGATGCAGGACGGGGCAGAAATGGATTCAGCGGGTGGCAAATATGCCGGCACTGATGACTTTAGTTACGCTGCATCCCAGCTCGACCGCATGCACCTTGACAAGCGCAGGCTTTTGGGGGCGCAGCGGACGAAACTGTCCATAAAAAGGGCTCTTGAACGGTGGGAATCTAATCCGACCTATGGAATGGCCCAAGGAGGCTAACAGCCTCTTCCTTCGACTCCTGCAACCCCAGGAATCAATCTCCTTACTTTGCCCACAAAAAAAAAAACGCTAAAAAGCGTCATTTTCGACGGTAACTTGCTTCCAGTTTGGCGTAATACACCGCTTTTGACAAAAATGAACTTTAATATTGATTTCCACCTCAATTCCGAAATCAGAATCAAACACAAGATCTTTACCTGAAAAACACGTACCTATAAACAAGGGAAGTTGTAAAAAAAAACTTTATAAGGGACTGAGTATATGAGGTAAACAAAATTTTTGGGGATACTCCCAAATATTTTACTCAGGATATTCTGTCCCTGAGCCGTAATCACCTGAGAGCTATAGTGAATCTACTGACAGAACCTTTCAGGAAACATCTTCGTAGACTGGAACGGTCCCAGGATGTTGTTGTAAACTTTTTGATTATTATAAAAATTGTTGCAGGTCTCTAATGAGACTATGGTCTCTAATGATCATAAATTGCAAATCCAGTGTTATTCACTCGTTTTTGAAAATCCTATTTTTGAACTCGAGAAAATTTCTGACCAAATATTTTTTTTTCCCCGATTTTATGGAGATTACAAAATTGCGAGTTACCAGAATCTCATAAACAATAGTCATGATTTCATAAAATTTTATAATAGTTATGAACCTTTGTTTTATGAGGAATCAGGACATACTGCTATGGTAATAAAAATTCTAGACCAGTTTATTGACGAGAATAAAGATTATGCTGCAAACGTCTATCTTGCTATCGGCAGTCCTCATCCTGAGGATTATGACAATCTTGATCCTAATTTGACTGAATTATTGCCAAACTTCCGATCTACTATGACCATGGGTAACTTTTATTGATTTACTATTTACTACCTTCATCCTATAAGGACAAATTTGAGAATGCTTCTCCTCCAAGCAACAGAGCCTGAGAGTTAGAATGCTGTTTTTGGTACTTTTGGATCACCCTGTATAATATTAAAACTATCAAAAGAACCGCACCAAAAATCAAAAATGTATTTCGTTTTCTTTCGAAAATTCGATTCTCGAAACCAGTTAGATTGATTGAATGAACTTTAGATTGATTGAATGAACTTTTACCTTGTATGTGTGTTTGTCTAAATTGCTCAGCCAAAAGAGTAACAGATGTTGAAAAATTAACTCGGGTTTTTTCTAGGGAGAATCGCAAAATACCACCTTTTTACAAACTGGCCAAGTGTAAAGTCGATATTACTCTAAGAGAATTAAGACAGAAGAAAGTGCAATAATAAATTTGAGTGTGGGATGAACAGCAGCACCAATAATAGATATCAATACTTTCATGGGCGATTTATTTGGGAGGGTGGGGGTTAAACTTTGGCCTTTTTTAACCTTTCTGGAACTGTTTCTTTGCTCGTTTTTGTTTTCTTCTTATTTTTGCGATTACAGTACATATCGGAAACAAGGAAATTTATGTGTTAACACCAAATTTGAGAAATTTTCAATAGATACGGCCCTGTTGTCAATGAGTGTGAGATTTAGTATATATATATATATATATATATACTAAATCTCACACTCATTNATACATAGAGATATATTTATTTGCTAAAATGGTTCCTTATTGTAGCTACTCCCCATTTTAAGTCTTAAATCATATTCTTACTTCAGAACTTCTAATCCAAAATGGAACTTCTAAATCGAAAGTTAGGGGCACCGGGCAGGACTTCTGAGACATACGGTATATCTTCCTTCATGCAGGATTTTAACGTCCTCGCAGTTTAAACTAGTTACCGTAAATCTCCTTCCATAAAGCGAAGCATCGTTGAGTCAAAGAGATGGAATATAAATATTATCTTTTTTAATTGCATGTAAATATCTACATTTATGCAAAATTTCAGTGTTTTACTTCAAACTAAATGCATTTCTATACGTTGTATGTTGTATTGCCTTCCCATATATTCGTATATTCGTGAGCTAAATTCCTCTTTGGGGCTATGTAAGCCCCTGCACCTAAGCCTCTTATGGGCTTTTTGTGCTTGGAAAGTAGCCTGTTTCCTAGCTAAGGCCTAAGATCTGCGCAAGCTTGATCGGCTTTTTGGCTAAGTGTTTTGCGGAATGTCAAGCCTGGAATGTAGCTGTCCCATACTTAGTCTCCACGCTATTAGGGAGTTGTAATCAAAGATAACGTGAGAAGCAGTCTCCTCATCCTCCCCACAGAGTCTGTGCATAACCTGGTCTTGATGGAAGCCCATAGTGTGCAGATGTTTTCTCAGTCCACAGTGCCCAGTGATCAGGCCCGTGGAATGTATACTAGGGTAAAATACCTTGGATGGTCCCAAAAACGACACCTTTGTATTATCTTCCCTAAACTGTAAGTGCTGCAGCACTTTGAGTTAAAAAGTTCCAACTTTAGGATTTTTCCCTTTATATGGATGTCAAATGCTAACTTTTTCCCTTTATATGGATGTCAAATGCTAACTATTTCCCGTATATCAACAGCTCGGAAAAATTTCAGAGCTGTTGATATACGGGAAATATACCTAAAACTTTTAATGATGAATGAATAAGTCAGTCAGTGAGTATCCAAAAGTGCCAAATTTGAAACTATCTATCTCCTGCTCGCCGGGTTATGATTAACTCTTGAAGTTTATCTCGTAGTATTGTACTACACTAAGGAATGTATATCCAAAATTTCAATGACCTATCCCCTGTAGAACCGGATATCTGAAGGTGTGCAAAACCTGGTGATTTTCCTTCGTGTAAAGATACACTGGTGCTTTCGGGAACTTGGCCTGGCGTACTGCTATACGCTCAGATAAAACTATGGAGCTCCTATTAAGGCCCATTTACACTGTCCGAGCATTCGTCGCGAACAGAGGTGACGAACGAGCATTCGTTCGAGGCTCAGGCAGTGTAAACAGTCGCCGCAAGGTTCGTACTCGACCCAGATCTCGAGTAACTGATCGTCAGAAATACTCGAGCAGTGTGAAAAGAATGCTCATTTGTGTTCGTGCTCGTCGAAAACTGGCGAGCAGCGATCACGAATGCTCGATGCTCGTGTATGTTCAGGCAGTGTAAATGGGCCTTTGGGTTCATCGTTATTCCCCGGTTCTCACATTAATAAACTACTGATGTACATTGCTAATTGTGATACTATTTCCACAGGCATTTTCAAGTTTGAGCTGAATGACGAGCTTGGTTACTATCTGATTTATCCTGAACACGGAACTGTGCCAAGCACGAAACTTATGGCAAACAACGTTGAACCTATTCCTGGTAAGTTATTTACCCTAGTATACATTCCAAGCCTTTTCTAAGTTTCAGACCAAGCCTAACCTTGCGCAGACTTCAACACGCATTTTATTTCATTTTGGAACCTAACTCAATACTACTTCCAACAAAACTTGGTGCTCAATTCTATTAAATTATAGATAAAAACTTATTCACAGACCTACCGAATGTACATATAAAATTTCATTAGAATCGGTTAAGCCGTTTTGGAGGAGTATGGTAACATACACCATGACACGAGAATTTTATATATTAGAAGATTATACAAAGTGTTCGAAAAGTCCCGGGACGGATATTTTTATTTTCAACGGCTAAAGATAGAGACTTGAATTTTTTATTTTTTGAACATAAATTAATCTATTTTTTTGCGTAATTAAAATTTCTACAGGGTATCTCGAAAGTGAGTAATCAGACACCAACTTTCGATTTTTAAATAGAAACCCTTATTTTTTATTTCATATTTACATTTTACGTCAAATTCCACACACAATCGACGCCTCACTCGATACTTTGATCAAACGGATCTCTGATCAAACCCGCCCAATCATGGATTTTTCTTCGGAATAAAAGTGATCGTGGTACCATGGGATTTTTCATTTTTCACACTTTTTATACCCAAGGAGGGTAAAATTTCATTTTTGGTTGATGTTAACATTTCTTGTGTCACCTACCTTACTCGAGTCAATGCAAAACGGGATTAAATTATTTTTTTTGCAAAAAAAAAAAAAAAAAAAAAAAAAAAAAAAAAAAAAAAAAAATGATACCACGATATTCAGAATAAAAAACTTAACTGATTTGATGTATTACAAATTACACCCTTGGTTTTATCACTTTTATTCCGAAGAAAAATCCATGATTGGGCGGGTTTGATCAGATATCCGTTTGATCAAAGTATCGAGTGAGGAGTCAGACCCAGCCTAACCTTGCGCAGACTTCAACACGCATTTTATTTTATTTTGGAACCTAACTCAATACTACTTCCAACAAAACTTGGTGCTCAACGTACCATACGTTTAAAACATTAAACTTATGGTAAAATAGTTTTGTAATTTTTTTGTATGAAGCCTAGTGTAGAAATCATTCTTTTTTTTACAGCTAATTCCATTGGCAGCGGTATATTTGTTAGCGTGCCATCTATAAATCGTAATTATATTGTAATAGATAAAACATTTACTACTTTAGCTCCCAGGAGTTTATATTATGTAAGGAGACCATTTTGTTCAATAAACGAGGTAGCTAAGAGAAACCTTCGTAACAGCTTCCGAACTATCATGCAACGTAACCGTAATGGAATCCCTTTAGTAGAAATTAGCTATAATTATATTCCGTTATCACACCCTGCCTCTATAAATATAGTCAAATATGATCCTCGTACTCATCAAAAAATAAATGAAACTCGTATGAATTTAGATGCTTTTGCAGAAGAAACAATGGTAAGATACCTTAATGCTTAAGAACTGGGGTGCGTTAAGTTGGCTGGACCCAAAAAGCTATCAAAGTGGGGTAAAGTGCAATGATATGCACTCGATATGCACCGAAAAAAACTCGATTTGCACCGACGCCGTTTTCGAGTTATAAGCCTTTGAAGGTGGTCCCGCCAACTTAACGCCTGATGGNAGCTTTTTGGGTCCAGCCAACTTAACGCACCCTAAGAACTGAACCAGCAGGTGACCAGAAAATCATTATAGCAGATACAATCAGAAAAGAGTCAACATGAAACCAACACTCAAAAAGGAAACAGATCACAGCAAACAAACCTATTCCAGTGGAGAATTCATTCAATTGATCTATTCTGGAAAAAATCGTTGACAATAAAGAATCGCCTCTTGATCTCCTGGTTCACTATACAGGGTTTGCACTTTCTCGTTGTCCGATAGGATTACATGGAAATTTCGACTTATGGTTGGCATATCCTACCAGTATGTCACAAAATAGAAATGGCAGTGATTTTTTATGTAATTTCACGGAAAATAGGATTTATGATTCTGGACTTAGAACTGATTTAGTAGACTAAGGTTCCTTTATAGAATAATGGTTAATACTTTTGATAATTTGGGAAAATATGTATGCAGAAACCTACTTTTTTGAAATTGCAATTTGCTCAATTTACATAAACTTGCCTAAAATAACAGTGATGTACAGTGAATCGAAACAGTCTGGCTTGCTAGTCAAGTAAGGACACTTGTCTCTTGAAGTCAAGGTTGGAAGTTCGATTCCCAAAAGGTGGAATTAATTCCCAGATCGAGTGGTTTCTTTTTCATCCCATATCTTCTCCTCTCTTCGGATTCCTGACGCTAATAAATAATTACAAAGTTTTTAGCTCCCTCTATCAAATTGTAGCCCCACCCCCACCACTCCGCTAATGGCATACCTACATGATAAAGAGCTCTGCGCTATGAAGAATGATGATTGTTGATGACACGTGAAGATGAAGATAATTGTTCGCTAAGATAGTTAAAAGTGAGGTTCAATTTGATGACCTTGACACTGAATTCACACATCAGTTATAATTTATTGTTTATGTAGGCAGTAACGAGTTGTTTTTTTCCTTGCATGTGACAATAATAAAAATGAATTTAATTAAATTATTACGCTTTTCTTAATTTTGTGGTGTGTTTTTCATTGGTATTGCTAAGATACGTTAACTAATTTTGATAAGTTTGAGCTTGTGAAATAGCTGTTAACAGTGCGAGGTAATATACTATAGTAGGATTTGTGGTTTGTTGTCCTTCGCGTCAAATCCAGCTTATATAGAAGATGATAGAATGAGGAACGCTTCAGTGGGGTTGCAGAATAACTTACAACTAGCTTGTGATCTCGTGACACCTCTCTCTGACTTGACTGTCCATTGGGATGCTAAGCAGAACCTTATATTTGTCGTTGTTTGTGTTATGATCACTCATAACTTATAACCAGCTTGTGATCTCGTGACACCTCTCTCTGACTTGACTAACTCTTGGGATGCTAAGCAGAACCTTATATTTGTCGTTGTTTGTGTTATGATCACTCATAACTTATAACCAGCTTGTGATCTCGTGACACCTCTCTCTGACTTGACTAACTCTTGGGATACTAAGCAGTCCCTTATATTTGGCGATGTTTGTGTTATGGTCACTCATAACTTGTAAACATTAATTTTAATCTTTCACCACTCATACGAAGTCTCTTTGAACTTCTTTGTTGGTTCTTGTGATAAATGTTGAAAGATGTAGAGATCTTTATTCATGATCTCTACTATTATACCTATTATCTTTTGCATTACCAAGAATCTACAAGCAGTCTTTAAGGCGTAGAGCCATTTATCACTTAGGTATGCCATTAGCGGAGTGAGGTGGGCCTACAATTTGATAGGGGGAGCTAAAATATTGAAATTATTTGTTAGCGTGCAGAAACCGAAGAGAGAGAGAGGAAAGAAGAAAACCAGTCATTCTGAAAACTTTGTTGAAATTTTGTATATGATTATACAAGACTTCATCAAACGATAATAGATGACTCGAACCCACGCCCTTTGCATTACTAGATATGTACGTTTCTGTTATTTGTTATTTTAGGCAACTGCGTTTCTGATAATTGAGGAAATTAGATACAATTTCAAAAAAGTAGGTTTCTTCATACATTGTTTCCCAAATTATCAAAAGTATTAACCATTATTCCGCGAGGGAACCTTAGTCCACTCTATCGGTTCTAAGTACAGACCCATAGGTCCGATGTTCGTAGTAGTGGTTTCATTGCAATACTGACTAAAAATTACACTGAAAATCACTATTATTTCTATTTTGTGACATACTGGGAGGATATGCCAACCATAAGCTGAAATTTCCATGTAAAATCCTATGGGACAACTAGAAAGTGCAAACCCTGTATATCATCCTCCATTTACAATCCAGTGAAAGAGTTGATTGTTTTACTTGCTCTGTTCTGAAACAATCTGGTTCGCTGGTTTGTTGATCGATAATGAAAGGGTTTAGTTCAGTTGAATATAATGCTACTCTGAGCAGGCCAGACTAAAATTCCCGGCCCTTCCCATGTCCTGCAACAGTGATAAATATCTCAAATTCATAAGGATGAAATTCCATGGGTTGCCTAGGTTTGAACGCACGCCCCCCTACTCTTTACCAGTCAGAGCGTCCTACCACTACACCAACCCATAACCCGGCTATATATCGTTGGTACAAATTCACCACTGACCTAGCTCCACACTTATGGCTTAATTTCTTTCTGTGGTGTTTACAGAATGAGAAAACCGCTGTTTTGATCAGATTGTATTGTTTTTTTTTTTTTCAGAACAATCAAATGCGTCGATTTTTATCAAATATTTTCAACTTTAGAGTTCTTTTAGAAGACCAAATGGATATTTATGCAAGACTTTATTCAAGCTATCTTATATTTGCTAATGATTCGTTCAGGCCGTATTGTGAGGAACTGTGGTCTATACCACGAACCATCAATGACCAAAATGTAGTCCCCCAATGACACAGAAAGCGACTAGTTAGTATCACTATGTTTTAAGACCCACTTTCTTTATAAATTTCAATACTGAATCTTTGAAATCGTCACGGGAAAAACATAAAAAATAGCCCCCCGCTTAATTTTGATATTTTTCGTTTCAAGAATCCAAAAATTGACGAAAAAAAAAATCCGCTAGTCCGCGGCGTCCGTCTTTTGGTTTATTATTTTCAATAATGAACCTTTGAAATCGTCACGGAAAAAAAAAATTAACCCCCCCCCCCCTCAAAATTTGATATTATACGTTTCAAGGTACGTAGAATCCAAAAATCGAATAAAAAAATCCGTTTGTTCGCCGTCCGCCGTGATGGGCACTTTTGCCACTTTGCGTTGACCGATTTGAATGAAATTTGGTACATAGGTTCCATCTGGGCTCTAATTGAGCCCCGAAACTTTTGGGTGCAATCGAATACACCCTTGACAATATTTGCCGCTTTTTAACAGTTTTCAGTATTAATGTCTAAAAGGAGAATGGTAAGAGCTAGAGATCTGAAATTTTATATGTATGTCATATTTGGGGTCCCAGTTAGCTTTGAAACTTCAATGGGTTCAATCAAATATACCGCTGGCGGTTTTTACCGGTTTAAAGCGGTATTCATTAATCCTGTCTAAAAAGAGAATGGTAAGAGCCAGAGACTTCAAATTTGGTAGGTATGTCAAATTTAGGGTCCAATTACGCCCCTCAATTTTTTTGCTTTGCATCTATTAAAGAAAAAAGTCCATATTGCTGTGTGAAAGACCACCTTTGCTCTCGAACCTCCGTTTTTAATTTGTTCACTACTTATGAACGCTTGTGAGGGACATTTTAAATAATTCAATAATCTGCGAAAAAGGGGGTAAAAAAATAGAATTAGGTACATGATAGCTTGTTTCGGGTAAAGAAATATTTTTAATTAAATTAACAGTAGTTTAAGTAGGTACCATTAGTTTAATTATTTACCAACTACTTTGTATTATATATTTTAATCCAAATATATAATATTAAAGTAAAATATGTTGTATGTATGTTTATTTGCCGAATTAAGAATTATTTTTATTATGAAATGCTGAAAAAAAAAAAAAATATATATATATATATATATATATAAAAAAAAGTTTAAGGCTACAATCTACAGCCTGTTCAATTAATTCACAATTTCAAATGAAATTAACCTGACCATGTATTTCTTCTGCATATTTTAATTGGTAATTTTCACTGAAATTCATGTAAACAAGTACTTCATTTTCTGTCATATTGGTTTTTAAGTACCTATTTTATGGCTGAATTTTTTTTCAGCCATAAAATTAATATTGAATTAATATTTTACTAAAAAGAAAGCGCCAAGTCCAATTACATTAATATTTTAGTGAAAAGCAGCGACGACAACCAAAGGCTTCCAAAACTAAATGAAATATATATTTTTTCTTACTATACATGAATTAGGTAATATGTACAATACAGACCAGAGACATCAGCCGAATGTTGACAAATTTAGTTGAAATAAGGAAGATAAAGTCTAGTACGGTTTTCGGTACCATTTATTATTTTAATAGAAATATGTACCATAACGATAGAACAGAAAGTGGGGAAACTCATGCAGTCACGTGTGAGTAGCCGGTAGAGGGCGTTTAGCTGTAGAATAATGAACTGTACACACTAGGCAATGTTTTTGAAGGGGGACATACAAAAAATCGTAATGAAAATTTCATGAAGGTTTAATTTTATACCTACAATTCTTCCCCGAATAGTAAAAAAAAAGTTGAAAAAATATATCCCCCCAATTTATATAACTTGCGGGTTGCTTAAAACATCTGCTGTTCAGTGTTGCCAAAAAAAAAAAAAAATATTGCATTTTGGAAAAAAAAATAAAAAAATATCGTATCTCACAGTTAGTGTATAATATAACGGGCAACATACTGTGGTTTTCCTAGAATTTTAGAAAATTTAAATTATAATTCGGATATTATTATTGTTATTTCAAGAGAAGAGGGGAAGTGAGAAGAGAGATCCATCAATACCCCCCCCCCCTGTCTTGAAATTAAAAAAAAACGTCCAACTGGGTCTAAAAAAGAGTACTAAATTTTGCATTAAAAAGGTACTGAAAAAGTACTGATTTTTTTTTTATATAAAAAAGTAGTTCTGTGAACTCCAGGCATCACTCAGTTAATCTTTCCGTTAATGTCAGATGTAACTATATATGGTTCCGTATTAAATTATAGCACGTAACCCTACTAATATCATTAAAATCGAGCAATGCTAAGTGGTGAAAAAGGCGATCATAATATAATACAATATTCCCTTGTTGGAAATAACAAATGCGAGATGTGAGGGATTTTTAAATAAAAATACATGGGATTTATTTCCTCTATCCCTCAAATTAAAATAAGAAGAAATGTGATATGAAGTTGGCTTGATATGATATCAACCCAACTTCATAGAGTTGATTTCTTATCGGTTAAAGATATTACAAATATCTTTAATTACGTACGTAGCTAAAGTTATAACCGAAAGTTAAATAAAATGTGTCTATTACTGTTTATGTGTTTATAAATTTAGAGACAGTGTTTGCTAGATTTCTTACTGGTATGTACCTATATTTTTATACATGCTCACTTTTGATTACCACTTTTAGGTACCTACCATATATGTTCACTTAGATTTAGATCAACTTTGATTCTAAATTTTTTTAATACAGTGTAGCCCCTCTAGCCAAAATATTGAAGAGCCACCACCGCTTGATATACATACCTAAGTCTTTTGGCACCTGCCGATGTCTGTATAGACAGTATTATTGAAAACCGTCAAAAATCAGCCCAAAACGCCAAAGATAGATACCTACATTCGAATATAATGAAAAAAAAAAAAAAAAAATACCGTAATTTATAACCATAATTATATAATTTTTAAAATATTTTAACATTTAAAAAAAATCAATACGCGGAGTAGGCACTCCGGTAGAATTGATTTGCACTTTTTTTTAGACTGTCTTTAATTGTTTTTTATACTTTTCAGTTTAGAGTGAGATTTTGTACCAAATTAATTAGTTTTCCAAAACTTTAGACCCATATTTTGATCTTTAATTAAAATTTCATCTATTTATACCCAACTACATGTCCAATGGAAGACAGATCTATCATAGAGTGCCTCTGACCTTGAAGTGTCACTTGCCACTTGAGTACTTGATTATAATAAAAGAACAGATTAAAAGTAGGTAAAAGTAGCAAAGTTGCTAATTTGTAGTCGGAGTGACAACTAACACTTGAGTGGAGGTTTATAATATGGCCATTAGAAAATACGCATACACAAATAGGTACGGTCTTTAGCTAACGAGTCTGCCTATTTTCGAAAATTTGTAAAAGTTTTAGAATCGAACGCTTATACAAATCAATGAATCCTTCATTTTCAAAAACAGATCCCATCTCTGAAATTTTCTTTTTAAAATTAAACATATCGTCAATACGTGACACATTAGCTGTCCTCATTATTGTATCAAACCTATTGCGCTGAAAAAGACAAACAATAATTTCAAAATTAATTCAAGATTTCATATTGTCCTGCCTAATATATAGAGAAAAAGAAAAGTCCTTAATAATTTTGTTAAATTGGGATACTATGTCAAGTAAAACCATAATGAGGTAGGTAATATATAATACTATATCTTCACTTGACTGTAAAATTTTTACAGTCAAGTGAAGATATAGTATTATATATTACCTACCTCAGAAAAGTCCTTTTTAAAGTCTTTTAGTATTACTTTATTATTATTAAAGGCTTTTAGTATTACTTTAGCCAACGATCATACCACGTTGAATACACCAGTTCCCGTCAGATCACTGAAATTAAGCAACGTCAGGCGTGGTCAGTACTTGGATGGGTGACCGCTTGGGAACACCACGTATCGTGGGCTCATTTTTCCGGCCCAACCCAGGCTGGGTGAGGTCAATGTGGGTTGCTTGTTTTGCAAGATTCCAGCGAATGGAGGGTAAAACCCCCGTCTTGATTGAACAATAGATGTTAAAGAGACGTTAAGCCAAATTTAAAAAAAAAATATTACTTTTTTATTATTAAAGGCTTTTATACCGCTTACTAAATATGTATCTCTGTTTGCGGTTAAATCTTAGAAATTAAATTTAACCCACTTCCAGTCCGATTGAGCTGAAATTTGGCAAGTGGTAGATCTTGGATAACAATTGAATGTGGTTTTGTTTGGGGTCAGTTTAGTTACGGCCGATTTTCAAATTTTCCGAATTTCGGCCAATATTTTAAGACTTGTCGCGACAACATATCCACTCAAAGCGAGAAAGTTTTAGGTGAAATCTTTATCCTTCATTTAGGACATATTTTGCAAAATTGTGACTCGCCATTCCAGGGTTACAAGTTCGAATCCGGGATCGGACAAAATAAAATTTAGACAATAATAATTGTTTAGCCAAAACGGTAAGATATATAGAAAAATTGATAGGAATGAAAAAAAATTGCCTACAAATAAATATTTTCTTTCTCTTTCTGCATGGTGATCTTCATTGTGTTACCTTAGCAAAGCTATATGCTGGTATGACTAAAAATAAAAGCCTGGGCGCTCAATGATGAAGAATCTATTCCCATTATCAAAAAGTTTATTGATAGGTTTACGTTCAATAGTATAACATTAGACTTATCTTCAATAAACATTATTCAGTTGTTCATGGTCGCTCCAAATGTATTGTCATCTCCCCTTTGTAGAACCGGATATCTGTCGGTGTGCAAAACCAGTCACTTACTTCGTGTAAACATTGGCGTTTTTCTGATAGCACAGCAATGTTCTGTACAGGAAATATATACCATTGAAAGACCAGTAAATGCTACCGTTTGGCTCCAATGGTCCCAATGTGACCTGAAAGCTATTCAGCTAGTATACAGAATGAAATAAATGACCATACTAATATGTACAAGTCGTTCGAGAATTACCGCTTTGCAGAAGGAAAAAAAAGTGATATTAAAACTATTTTGTTTAAAACTAACCTCACTTTTTAAATAGAATTGTCTAAAGTTCATATCTTGTGTTGCTGAACCTGGTACAAGTACTGAAAATTTTGCACCAACATTTGTAATATTTTGCATTAAATCCGTGAAAATTCTTATCATATGAAATCCGTTTTCATTTCTTCTTTCAATAAAACGTAGTGGAATCAATAGGTCTTTCTTACAAGTCGTGTACATCATTGAACAGAAAGGTTTTCCAACGTAATACAAATCATGGATGGGTGGATCACCTTCCCGTAGAATTGTTACAGCCTGGATCATATGCGAGATATTTAGAAATCTATTTGGATTAGATGAAGGTAACATTCTGAATTGGGTTGTAATGCCTGAAAAATCATTTTAGTTACCATTGACCCGACGAGCCATGTAAGAACGATGATTAAAAACATCAGAAATCGATTATCGCTGGAAATTTAGTGTGAGCGTAGGATAAAAAGACTTTTTGGCGTTCAAACATATTCATAGCATAATATGATGATGAGTCAAAACCATTTCTTTGATTTTTTCCAAGCTTTCTTTTGGCCAAGCTTTAGAGATTCGATGAGAAAGGCACCCAAGTATTCAACCACTTCTAACCCTGTTTGAATTGCTTATATCACTCATACATTGTTGTTTTAGATAGGCTTTATAAATAACTAGCTGTTTTCCCGTGCTTCGCTACGGTTACAAAATTCAACAACAATTTCGAGAACGCGAAATTAAATCTCCTCAATTTTAGATGTTTGGTGGAACCGACCCCCATAGTGAACACGGCTCCTATTTAGAAAATTACTCAAATATATTACTATTTGCACTGCGAAACACCTTCGTATAAAATTTCAGCTTTCTCGCTCATCCCGAAGTGATAGTTCTTAACTATGGGTTTTTGGTGGAACCGACCTCAGAGTGAGCACCAATCCTAGTTAGAAAATTCAACATTTTATTCAAGGATATGACTTTTTGTACTTCGGAACACCTTTGTATCAAATTTCAGCTTTCTCGCTCATCCCGAAGTGGTACTTCTCATTTTTGATTTGTTTCAGGTGAAAACCGTCCAAAAATTGGGAAAAAACCGCCAATTCTCAAATTTTATATTTTTTATCGGCTATTGGGGGGGGGGGTCTATTCTCGAAAAAAATTCGTGATCTCTTTTAGTTTGCCCAGAAAAAACCGCTAAAAACGTCATTTTTGGCGGTAAATTGCTCCCACTTGAACATTAAATTTTTTTCCCTTCTTATTAAGCACCTACATACTAAAAGGTGTGCCAAATTTCAAGACTCTACGTTTAGCCATTGTGGAGCTAAGTTGATTATCAGTCAGTCAGTATACCAACTGGGCTTTGCGTTTTATAATTATAAATAATTTGGAAACCATCTTTACAAGAAATATCGCACGCAACACAAAATTTCAAACAGACTCTAGAAAAAACTTTAGAACAATTTTGAGAAAGTAACCACGATCAATATTTCAGAGAAAATGACAATGATCAACTATAGTCCGCATACTTTTTGACAGAGTCTATTTAAATTGAAGTTCTTTGTCTTTTCTGCAGATCTAAACATTCTCCTAATGCTGTTATGTTACCTATCTAAATTCTTAGATGTAAAACAAATTCGGTTTACCAAACTGCTTACTCTACCCAAGGAAGCGAAAATATTGTTTGTCGTAAATGAAAACACAAAATGTTTCAAAAAAGAGATTGTCCATTTTGAACCATTCAATGGACACTCAAATATGTACTCATTAATATTCAAGGTGTCCTGGACACCTTGAATAATAACTTTTTCACTTACCTCGCAAATTCACGACTTTAAATCCACAGTCGTTTCTACTGATTAGAACAGGGTCCACTAGGCCACGTTCTGGATCCATGAGTATGAAGTGTTCAGTGTAATTGAAAGAAAATTTCAAGACGGCTTAAACAAAATATAAAATTCTTCGCGTCAACATCTTTTTTTTTCCAAAAGTTTTTTTTTTTTTTTTTTGGCCTCAGCCTTTTCAGTGTAAAAAATTAAAAGCCAGGAAATACATGTTATCTATATCTAAGTATAATTCTAATAAAGTTTAAATCGCGTCAACATCATAACGCTTTTTTCGTAACCCCAATGTGTGTGTAGGTACTATAATCAAATTTAAATACTGGAGGCTGCTTAAGTTCAGTGATTTTGCGGGTTGTGTCATTGACGCCGGCCGATTGATTCTTAATAGGAATATGTCCAAACAACAATATTATGTGTGGACGAAGTAACATGTTCCCTAGGTCGATAGACCTGAGATGGTCGTACCTTGACACAATTAACATTGTCTTCAGCTGCACGCAACACGTTGCAACAAAATGTTGCGACAGTATATATTTTCTTTTAAAACACACTGCAACAAATTCCGTGTCAGCTCTTAAAAGTTTTTCAACAGAGATGAACGCATTGTCTTTTTTAATATATATATATATATTTAATTTGGCTTATTCAACGTGCCATAGACGCTGACTATTCTACAAAATAACTGAAGTAATATAGTAATATTAGCATGGTATTTAAAATAATAATTCCAAAACGTCTTCAATAATAGAAATAAAAGTTAAATACTTTTTTAAAAAAATAAATTAACTCACAGTCACCTCGAAATGTTGCAAGGTTCTCGGCAGAGTAACATCGCCCTTTTATTTCGCAACGTTGCGAGGCAATGTTGCAGTCAGTGGGGTTTGATCTCATTTGATTCTGTAGATACAGCGGAGCATAAAACGTTGCGCAACGTTGCGAAACGTTTCGCACCAAAATGTTCCGTGCAGTGGGAAAGCAGCTTTAAGGTCGCATCACACTACGAGTATTTGTCATGATTCCAAATAGGTATGTGGAACTATTTATTTTATGATTATTTGTTGAATTTGTGTGTTTTGTATACAGAGTGAACTTGAAAAATGGTGACACAGAAACAAGGTAGGTAGAACAGGTTATTTCCGACACAAAATAAATATATACAGAGTGAACTTGAAAAATGTTGACACAGAAACAGGGTAGGTGGAATAGGTTATTACCAACACAAAATAAATATATACAGAGTGAACTTGAAAAATGGCGACACAGAAACAGGGGTAGGTGGAACAGGTTATTTCCAACACAAAATAAATATATACAGAGTGAACTTGAAAAATGGTGACACAGAAACAGGGTAGGTAGAACAGGTTATTTCCGACACAAAATAAATATATACAGAGTGAACTTGAAAAATGGTGACACAGAAACAGGGTAGGTAGAACAGGTTATTTCCAACACAAAATAAATATATACAGAGTGAACTTGAAAAATGGTGACACGGAAACAGGGTAGGTGGAACAGGTTATTTCCAACAAAAAATAAATATATACAGAGTGAACTTGAAAAATGGTGACACGGAAACAGGGTAGGTAGAACAGGTTATTTCCAACACAAAATAAATATATACAGAGTGAACTTGAAAAATGGTGACACAGAAACAGGGTAGGTAGAACAGATTATTTCCGACACAAAATATTCTATTGAACATGTGCATTTTTTTTGTTCGATCTGACCTCACAAAATCGCTTATAACTTTATTTTGGGCTTGATATAGAAAAATATAATTTGAACCAGAGAACAAGTACGAACTTCTCATAAATATTATTACAAAAAAAATTTGGAAAGTTTCGGTCTGACGTCGTTTTTTGATCGATTGTCCCAAACACATAATTTATTTTTTTTCTCCGAGATTTTGCACTGAAGTTTGGCTAAAAAAAAAAATCAACCCAGGAATTGCCCTGCAGAAGATAATACATATCCGTAAAATAATCTGCCAAACGACACCAAAATTGTCTCATTATTCACATTTTTGGCGAAGCTAGAACTACCGAAAACATTCATAATTTCCATTCAACTCAATGCTATGCACACAACTCAAATTTGATATTTTTTTAGAAAATAAAATAAAATCATTCATGTTATTTTATTGTAGATTTCACGTTTTTTTGTGAACGTTAGTGAACTCCACTTTTGATACGGGTATACATCCAAAAATGCACTTGTATATGTGTATGTATGTAAATGTGTGTGTGTTTGTTTGTTTATTACGCGATACAAGCCCCAATTTGTATCGCGATTTTGACGAAATTTGGTATACATGTTTGGGATATGAAGGAAATTTAATTTACCTATAGTTTTTGGGTGCAAACAATATTTTTATAGTTGATACATTTTTTTTCCCAAATTTATAAGAGAAGATAAAATGCTGCCGGACACGTCCTAGCTCCTAAATACCTTCATTTTGCTCAATCTATATCTTCTAATATTTAAATTTGAAGGTATTTTTTTCAAATAAGAGATGATACAGCAAAATGCTGCCGGACTCGTCCTAGCTCCTAAATACCTTCATTTTGCTTAATCTATATCTTCTAATATTTAAATTTGAAGGTATTTTTTTTCTTCCAAATTTATAAGAGAAGATACAGCAAAATGCTGCCGGACTCGTCCTAGCTCCTAAATACCTTCGTTTTGCTTAATCTATATCTTCTAATATTTAAATTTGAAGGTATTTTTTTTTAATTTATAAGAGAAGATACAGCAAAATGCTGCCGGACTTCTCCTAGCTCCTAAATACCTTCGTTTTGCCCCCCTTGTTATTATGTGTTAAAAAACAAATTCTCACCTGCCACATGACTGTTGACAAATGTCATTTTATCTATTTCATTAATAGATATTTGTCGAACTACATAATCTTCAGGTGCATTAGTATACACAGTGATTAAATAAACATTGCCCTTAAATACAGGAAAATCTTCCACAAAGCTTTTCAATAGTCTATGAACGAGTCCATACACCGAAGAGTCTTCAGTAAATGATGGTTTATAATCATACAATGCGTTTTCCAAATATGTGGTGCTGATGCCTTCCCAATTCAAACTTTGATTATTGACTTCCCTTTTTATTTTTCTGTGAAAACTGAAAAAAACTCGACAATTTGTCTTCATGTATCACGATAATTATCGAACGCCTTATCCGATTTTTATCAAATGTGGTATGGAGGGTCATTACCCTCCAGACCAAAGGGTAATGACCCTCCATCGCGCGTTCTTAATGTCCCCCAATTCTTAACTTTTGATGGGCTTGATTACAGCCATAGTATAGTTTAGCTAAAGGTATAGTTTTTTTTACTAGATAACTAGCAGTTGTGTCCCGTTCTTCGTTAAAATTTGTAGAATTTCACCGAAAATCTTTTGAACTCTGATATTTTTCTGGGGTCCCAGTCTTTGGATTGGGGTCGAAGGGTGCAATCCCATCAATTGTTCTATATCTCTTATGGTTTTCAATAGTATTCTATGATTTCTCATAAAAAAATTGAAAAATCGGCCGTACCTTGGCCGGTTGTGGAGTTTTGAATACTGATAATTTTACTGGGGCTTACTGATAATTTTACTTGGACGTAGGTGTCTATTCCCATCATTATATATCCATATATATATCTTACCGTTTCTAATAATATTTTATGATTTCCTATTCAAAAATCGAAAAATAGCTCGAAAACGGTTGGAGAGTTTTGAACTCTGATAATTTTTCTGGGGACCAGTCTTGGTTTTTTTTGGGGGGGGGCCATTCCCATCAATTGTTCTATACCTCTTACCGTTTCTGATAGTATTATATGATTTTCCATAAAAACCTCGGCCGTATCTCGGCCGGTAGTGGAGTTATGAATTCTGATAACTTCACTAGGGTTCTGTCTTTAGATTGAGGGGAGTCCATTCCCATCAATTGCTCTATTCCTCTTACCTTTTCTAATAATATTCTATGATTTCCTATAAAAACATCGGCCGTACCTCAGCCGGTAGTAGAGTTATGAATTCTGATAACTTTACTGGGATCCCTGTCTTTAGTTTGAGGGGGGGTCCATTCCCATCAATTGTTCTATACCTCTTACCGTTTCTAATAGTATTCTATGATTTTCCATAAAAACATAGGCCGTACCTCGGCCGGTAGTGGAGTTATGAATCCTGATAACTTCACTGGGGTTCTGTCTTTAGTTTGAGGGGGGGGGGCATTCCCATGAATTGTTCAATACCTCTTACCGTTTCGAATAGTATTCTATGATTTCCTATAAAAACATCGGCCGTACCTCAGCCGGTAGTAGAGTTGTGAATTCTGATAACTTCACTGGGATCCCTATCTTTAGTTAGAGGGGGGCCCCCCTCTAACTTCACTGGGGTTCTGTCTTTAGTTTGAGGGGGGGGGGCATTCCCATCAATTGTTCAATAACTCTTACCGTTTCTAATATCATTCTATGATTCCCCATAAAAACCTCGGCCGGTAGTAGAATTATGAATTCTGATAACTTCACTGGGGTCCCTATCTTTAGTTAGATGGGGTCTACTCCCATCAATTGTTCAATAACTTTTACCGTTTCTAATTCTAATACAAAAATCAAAAAATCAGCCCATACAAAAATAAAAAAATCGGCCGTAACTCGAAAACGGTTGTATATTTTTGAACAATGATAATTTTTCTGGGGTCTCAGTCTATGGTTTTGGGGGAGGGTTCATTCCCATCAATTTTTTTATATCTCTTACTGTTTTGACTAAACAATGAGTATTGTCTAAATTTTATTTTGGCCGATTCCGGATTCGAACTTGTAACCCTCGAATGGCTAGCCACAATTTTGCAAAATATATCCTAAATGAAGGATAAAGATGTCAGCTAAAACTTTCTCGCTTTGAGTTGATATGTTATCGCGACAAAATTTGAGATATTGGACCGTGACTATTGGCCAATTTCTAGATTTTTTTCAAAAATCGGAAAATCGGCCGTAAATTGAAAACGGCTCAACTTTATTGAACTCTGGTAATTTTCCTGGGGTCGTAGTCTCTGGTTTTGGGGGGTCCATTCCCATAAATTTTTCGATATCTCCTACCCTTTTGGTCAAACAATTCCGGACAAACAAACATACATACATGCACACAACATATTTTCCTTTTATACAGGGTGTATCTAAATTACGCCGCCAAAAAATTATGGGTGATAGAACACACCATTTGCAGTCGAAAAGAACAATATACCCTATGGCGGAAATGTACCGTTTTCAAAATGGCGACTTTTTGGTGTTATTTTCAAAATGCATGACCTTGCGGTACTTCTTGAGGAATAACTTTTTTTTGCACATTGTATCAAAAAAGTTCTTTTGGCATGTGAGGTGTACCAAAATTTGCCATAGAAATAATGTGTTACATGGGGCTAAACAGAAAGTTATAACCAAATTTTTCCTATTCTAAACAAACAAAGTTCTAAAATTTTAGCAGACTCGCCAAATTCTTTGTGAAAAAGACCCGAAAAACTTTCTGCAAGCCCGACGGCACTCTTTAGGAATAACATGTCCCTTTTTTTGGCTTTCCAAAAATGAAAATTATTTAAATAACATGCATATTGGGAAAGTTATGAATTGATTACTTGAGAAAGTCGTGCGTTTCTTTGAACTGAGTACGTAGTAAAAATTGAATAAATGAGTAGTTATCAATGCCAGCGTTTTTCCTGAGGATTTCTTTACGAAAATTACTTATTTAGGGGTTGTTGGTTCGAGTCTACAGAGATGATTATTTTATTATTGTGACGTTAATTTTTTTTTTTTTCATTTTCCATAAGAATAATACCCATAATAATAATAATTTTAATAATCATAAAGAATGATGTTCATAGAAGGGGGGTCATCAATTTCGTGGAGATAGAATAACATGAGAAATACAATGATAGACAATGGTGGCGAGGTTTCATTCATCGATTCATCCACTGATGGAGCGAGGGTTATGTATGTATGTAAAATCTCTGGTTTGGGAAACTCCTGTAGACACTGGACACAGTTGGCAGAGGAAATTGTTGCTATAGGATCGTTCTGGCATTTGACGACCTAATACAAGGAAGGCGAGAGGTGTTCCAGAACTTCATTAAAAGATTATTATGGGTACCTACATGTTTTTATTAAATTTTACTTCATAGGAAACTGAAAAAAATAATTAATGTCACAATAATAAATTATTGAATAATAAAATAATCATCTCTGTAGACTCGAACCAAAAGTGATTTTCGTAAAGAAATCCTCAGGAAAAAGGTTTGCATTGATACCTACTCATTTATTCAATTTTTACTACGTACTCAGTTCAAAGCAACCCACGACTTTCTCAAGTAATCGATTTATAACATTCCCAATATGCATGTTATTTAAATAATTTTTATATTTTTGGAAAGCCAAAAAAAGGGCCATGTTATTCCCAAAGAGTGCCGTCGGGTTTGCAGAAATTTTTGTGGGTCTTTTTCACAAAGTATTTGGCGAGTCCGCTAAAATTTTAGAACTTTGTTTGTTTAGAATAGGAAAAATTTTGTTATAACTTTCTGTTTAGCCCCATGTAACATATTATTTCTATGACAAATTTTGGTACACCTCACATGGCAAAAGATTTTTTTTGATACAATGTGCAAAAAAAAGTTATTCCTCAAGAAGTACCGCAAGGTCATGCATTTTGAAAATAACACCGAAAAATCGCCATTTTGAAAACCGTACATTTCCGCCATAGGGTATATTGTTCTTTTCGACTGCAAATGGTGTGTTCTACCACCCATATTTTTTTGGTGGTGTAATTTAGATACACCCTGTATATATAGATACTTTTGTCTTTAATGATTTTAAAAAGTTTTTTGTTTGAAGCATTATTTTAAATTTCATCTTTTGTCTTTTGGGGAAATCTTGATTTTTATATATGTTTGTAGGTATGGACCTATTTTCTACATACGAAATGTATAACCAGATTTTCTTAAGAAACTTTTCTAAGGGCCCCGCACAAAAAGATAGGAAATTGGCTTTCGGTCAAATTCTCTGAAATTGCAGAGAGGTTGCTTTTCAAACGTGTTAATGGGCTCTAGGCAAAAAAATTGACAGTTTTTGTGTTATAGATACAGGGTGAAACTTTTAAAAACAGCATTTATCAAATCACTACGTTTATTAATTGTTTCTTTCTGGTCAAGTCTGCTGATTTTGTGATACTTGGTTTATGGTTAATGTGTCGTAGGTTAAGGGGCCGACAAACAAAAAACTAAACGTTTATGGGGTAACCAAGTGATTAAAAATGCCGAGTTCCTCAATTTTTCACAGAAGGCTAGTGTAAAGTAAACAATGATATTATGATTACGATTTGAATTGATTTGAAAAGTGTCTAAGGTTGATGGGCGCAAACAAAAAAAAAGTTTTTGAAAAATTCAAGTTGCTCACTTTTTCAATAACCAGTGTGAATTTTTGAAGAATAAGAAAACTCGTTGTTTAGTCAACGATTTAGACTACGTTGGATACAAGTGTTCCAAATTTTAGATACGTATCGAGAGCTTAATCAGGGTCCTCGTGAATACAACTGAGTAGCTGTTGTTTAGAACAACGAAACGATATGCAAGCAATACCATATTTAACCTAGTTGTAAAAGTAGGTGCCCTCCGTGCTTTAAAAATCTCAAATAATATAATTATTTCTTAATTTTGGTTTAGTTATTTTGATGATATTACCGTGTGTATCAAAGTTCGCTAAACGTATAACAATCTTATAAGTACCAACATAGTAAGTATGTATACTATGTAACCCCTATGCATATTATCAATCGATAATCAGCGTAAAGTTGAACACTCATTTAATTACGTTGGATTATACTCGTACATAAACAGTATGTCCCAGAAGACCTAACGAAGGGTAACTATTGAATGGCTTGGAATTTTGGAATTCCCATTGATTCTAGGAATGGAAAAGGGGCCGTGGCCATTCGATTGGTGATAGTAAAATCCAGGTTTGATCCCCGGAAATGACATATTTTAAACAAAAGTTTCGGTTTCTCAAGAATTTTAGGTGGATTGGTACCAATTTTATTTCATAATATAAAAGTTGGAATAAAATAATGACTAATATTTACATACACCCTGCATAACGGCCCCGGTTTCAATCTTCGATGTAAAAGTTCAATTAAGAATGCTTAATTGTTCTTAAAAAGGTTGCTCATCTACTGAAATCATCAAAAGTAAACATTTTAATTTTTATCATTATCGTAGACAGACAAAGTCAAATATCATTTTTCGTCAGGAGGTTAAATTAGGCCGTTTAGAAAACGGGCGTTTTCAAGTAGAAAGTCTGAAATATGGTTATGATTTACTACAAACAGAAGAAAATAACTTAAATATGGAAACATTTTAGCATAAAATAACGAATGTTTACCGTCTCATTCCTTTTACAGGGGTGCCAGATTAATGAGAAATATTCAATACAAATACTGTAGGTTTAGAATTCAAACTATTTACTATGTAATTGTACCCCCCAAAAAACTCTTCGTGTGCAAAAAGACGCCAAGAAAATGTCTCTACCAAAAAGCCAAAAATTCAAGTGGCTCATATCTCTCCCAAAAATATGGTCACAAAAGAAGTGATATCATATGAGTGCCAAGTTCAGGTCACATGAAAAATATTTGCCCCCAATGATTTGAAAGCTACAAATAATAACTACAATCAATTTTTGTCCCCAGGCATTGGCGCACATGTTATCTGAATATTAATGCGTGTTTTTCTCCTAAATTTTCGCTGTAAGACTACACTATAAATAGTAGACTAAAATGTGCGCCAAGTGCCCAGGGACAAAATGTTAATTCTCGTTTTTGTTTGTAGTTTTCGAATCACCTTTGGAGCAAATATTTTTCATGTGTCCTGAACTCACTCATATGATATCACCTTCTATGTAGGCAAATAATTTTGGTGTGACATGAATTTGGCACTCATATGATATCACTTCTTTTGTGACCATATTTTTAGGAGAGATATGAACCACTTTTTGTGGTAGAGACATTTCCTTGGCGTCCTTAATTTTAGATATTTGGAATGTTCAGCTGATCAATGGTCAATATTTTACCTTTCTGCATAACTGATGCAGAAAGAGACCCTTTCCCTGACGGGTGAAAATGGGGCTCATTAAAAAAAAGAAAAAAAAAAATGGGTAAATTCTATAAAATGAAAGTAGCTTACTTGTACAAACTGTCGAAACTACTGGATGGAAATGTAGCCAAAATACGTTTTGTCAAAATTTGAAGTCTTTCCAATATGAGGCGAACAAAACCCCAATCATATATTTGGGCTGCAGGTAAGACGTCACCAAAATCTGGTGTAAATCTATCAGCAACTTTGTATGCACGTAGAGTGAAGTGATCATTATTTCTGTATCGACAACCCCATTTTTTCTCACGTGCCGCAAAGCCTGTACAGAAATTATTATAGATAAGCGAAAGGTTTTGTATTGAAGCGAGGAGTTAAACTTGTCATGAGAAAATCTTTGGCCTATAATGCAGGTCGCAATGAGCAATTACAGTTTCAAATGGCCATCCGCACAGGGTGCAATTTAATTTTCTGCAAATAAACTACATGTTTAGCCACTTCTAATGGGTACAGGGTTTGCACTTTCTAGTTGTCCCACAGGATATTACATGGAAATTTGGACTTATGGTTGACATATCCTCCCAGTATGCCACAAAATAGAAATGATAGAGATTTTTTTGAGTATTTTTCGACGGGGAATCCAATGAAACCATTGACACGAAAATCAGACATACGGTTTAGACTGAGAACCGATCTAGTGGGCTAAGGTTCCTTCATTGAATATTTACTTCTGATGTATGTAGAAACCTAATACTTTTTTGAAATTGTAATTTCCTCAATTATTAGACACTGTGTTGCCTAAAATAGCAGTTGTGTTCATACCTATTAATATAAGGGACGTGGGTTCGAGTCATATCTGAATGCATGATTTTTTTAGTGGATCTTTATCTCCTGTTTTTCGTGTTTAAATATAGATAGTGAATAGAAACAGTTTTGGAAGTCAGGGTCGAAAGTTCGATTCCTACGCTGTGTAGATTTTCCTTAAAAAGGTGATACTAGTTCTCAGATCGACTAGTTGTCTTCTTTCCTATATATTTTTTTCTCTCTTCGGTTTCTGGGCGCTAATATATCTCCCTCTGTCACATGTTCCCCCCTAATAAAATTAAAATGTTACAGCCCCCCCCCCCCACCTCCCGCTAATAAAATACCTAAGTGACCAAAGACTCTATGTTTGGAGACTGTTGATGACACGTGGAGTTGTAAATACTAGTTCATCCGCATACGACCGCATTGTGCGCGTAACTACCAAGATATTATAGCTAACACTACAGCAAGGTAAACGCCGCTGTTGAAAGTCAGGCGTAATTTGATGACCTTGACACTGAAATCACGCCTCCGTTATAACTTACTGTTCATGTAAGTTCCTAGTATCGAATTGGAACTCCGTTGTGACAATAATAAACATAACCTTTAATTCAATTATTATGGATATAATCGGCATGCTAACTCATTTTGATAAGTTAGAGCTTGTGAAGCCGAAGGTAACAGTGCGAGTTAACATATCTATTATATCGTGCAATATCAATGATCTACAAATTCACACGTCGGTATTGCTTCCCCGGTATTGCTCATAGATGTATTTTTACTTCTTTTTGCACTGTAAGTACCCATAGCATATTTTTATATTAATCCTTTTTTCCTTGGAAAATATTTTCCTTTTCCTAAGATCATTTTAATTTTATTTAATTTTTTCACTCAATCCCAGTCATAATGGCATCTACCCTAGAACTTTAAATGAAAATTTGAAGAAGCTCTTGACGAATTAGAAGAAACTTTTGATGGGTTCCCGTCACTCCTTCACGATTTTATTGCGTTTATAACTACATTTTACGACAAGTAGTGTCCCACTATCATAACCAAATCATAAGAAAATTTATTGGTACTTTGAAAAACACAAAAATAAAAGCAAAGCAGCCACCCGTGTTAGGCAAGCTAATTGCAAACCATTTGATGAAATAAATAAACACTTATAGATATATATACCGATAATGGATCAGTAGAAAGCTATATTATTACAATGGTAGAGACAAAGCCTTACAATAAGACAGCTTTCAAATATCTGGAATATCTTGAAAAATTAAGGAATCAGACACTTAATCAAGCCCGAATTATCGAACCGAATCTTTAACTTGTAACTAGGGGAATAATAGAAGGTAGAGCGGTGAAATGTTTCCTAAATTTGTCTCCAATCCTCTAAAAACTCACATATTGATACACTAGTAGACCGTCCAAAAATTTCAAATCCACCGAAAACATTGGAAACTTTCAGATCCACAAAAACCTGATCACCAAATAACCTCAAACATTAAATTTCAAAACAGATCCTAATGTAATGAGAACACATGGATACACAACCATCCACTAACGAAACAATACTTCTTGACTCTGAAGAAAATACAGATATTTTCTACGAATTATCTTGAAAAAGGCTGAAAACCTCAGATGAAGTAAATCAGAACCCCTCCGACATTCAAATGTTTCCATCGTAGAATATTATACATCAATCCAACCTTCCCCACATCTTGCTCAAAAATTTTCAAATTAAAGTACTCATTGATTTAGGCTCAGAAAAATTTTATATCTCGACCCGCAATAGCATACAATCACTCCCCTTTGCACATTCGTACAGCTATAGGTACCACAACTCTCCAACACACAGTTTACGTCCCGGCACCTAAACTTTTTCATATTAAAACAAATTTTCTCTTTCATGTCTTCCAATTTAAACCTAAATTGGAAGACATGAAAGAGAACAACCTTTGCGGAATGGACTCTCTTCTAAGCTAGATTTAAATGCATGATGAAGGAGTTTTGGCAAAACCTGCTTCTGACCAGCAGTTACTTTTCATACTCCTATCCAGAACTCTTCAGATTCATTTTCGCAATACATTAGCTACAATCTACTACTCGAAGATTTTGCAGGAGAAACAGATTCCCACTTGAAAGGTAAATTTACTGGCCCAATATGCGTGAAAAAATCTCTAAATTAATAAACAATTGTCATTATGGTTTGAAGGTAAAATACGAACGATTCTTCCTTATATGTGCCAAACACCCATTCCTAAAACTCCATTTGAGACTCGACACATTGAAAAATAGACAATTGAAAAAACAAAATTCCTTTAAATAAATGACTCATTTTTTAAGTTTGTGCTGTTATGTATGATAGTGATATGAATCTTTTGACTCATTAGATCACTAATGAATGACTCGGTAAAATGATCTAATCATTTTTGACTCATATAATCAAATGGATCCAGATCTAGCTCATATAATCAAATTCATCATGAATCTTTTTCATTTCACTCAAAAAATGAAGGTTGGCATAATCAAAGATGGAGGATTCATGTGGAAGATATTAAACCTTTCGACTCACAGGAATGTCAAAACAGCGCATTATGATGGAAGTTGTTGTTCAAAAGGAGATCATGGGCCACTAAAGTTTTAGTCGAGGAAACATTAGAGAATAATAAATCCAGATAAACACCAAGGTTGTCAAAACAACGCATTATGATGGAAGTTGTTGTTCAAAAGAAGATCATAGGCCATTGAAGTTTTAGTCGACGAATTTAGTCGACGAAACATTAGAGAATAATAAATCGAGATAAACACCATGGTTGTTGGGTAAGGAGTTCAACTGACGAAGGACAAACCATTGAAATATTGACAGACTTGAAGTTACTCAACAACGCCGCTGGGTTTCCAATTCCCCAATGCTAGTTTTTTTTTGTAATTGCACAATCTTACGAGATGCAAGATTCAGATTTAAATTTCAATAAGATATTGTGTATCAACTACAAATAATAAGACGAGTCACGAGCGCTTTCGTCTGTTACG
>CM022881.1:18977433-18994747 GCA_012654025.1 Pachypsylla venusta | reverse complement strand
TGCAACACATTTAAATGTTATCTTTCCCAACGACCATACCACGTTGAATACACCAGTTCCCGTCAGATCACTGAAGTTAAGCAACGTTGGGCGTGGTCAGTACTTGGATGAGTGACCGCTTGGGAACACCACGTATCATTGGCTCATTTTTCCGGCCCAACCCAGGCTGGGTGAGGTCAATGTGGGTAGCTGGTTTGCAAGTTTCCAGCGAATGGAGCGAAAAACCATCGTCTTGAATGACCAATAGATGTTAAAGAGACGTTAAGCCAAAATTAAAAAAAAAAAAAAAGTTCTAATAATAATATTTTTCCAGATTTTGGTTGAAAATGATTCAACTTTAAAATCTGGTTGAAATCGGGTACGAAGCGTATTTTTCCAACACTACCCCCCCCCCCCCCNCCCCCCCCCCCTGTAAATTGAGTAGGTTACTTATTACTTAAGGTTAATTGAATACACCAGTTCCCGTTAGATCACTGAAGTTAACCAACGTCCAGCGAGGTTGTACCATGTGGGTGTCCACGTGTGTTCGCGCTCTGGTGATGCTGACTATTTTTCTGGCCCAACCCAGGCTGGGTGAGGTCAATGTGAATGTAGGTAGCTTGTTTGAAAGTGCCCAGCGCAGAGTAAAATCCTCGTTTCGAATGACCCATAGGTGTAAAAGGGACGTTAAGTTTGGGGTCTCAGTAAGCTTCGAAACTTTTGGGTACAATTAAAAATTAACAACGTTGACAATTTTTACCGAGGGAAAAAATCAATCAATCAATGTGGCATTTATCGTATTTCGGTACTTGATGACTTTTTTGCTTCCAAAAATCATTTTATCTAGTGTAAATTTAAGTTGCCCCTTCCGTGCTGCATACTCTTGGGAATTTCTAGGGGGGACAGCTGCCCCCCCCTTCCTACACCCATGCTCGAGAGACCTGGGTTAGATATTGGGCAGGGGTAAAAATTCAGCAGGACATCAGTAGCCATGGAGATAAATGCGCATTTTCCAATTCTATTGGAAAAGATTTACCAATTCTCGTAAACAGTAGGGCGTGAGTTCAAACCAAGCCGACCAATGCAATATTGTCCTCATGCATTTGAGTTGCCCCTTCCGTGCTGCATATTGTCGAGAATTTCTAGGGGGGGGCAGCTGCCCCCTCCTTTCTACGCCCATGAAATCACTTACCAATTGTTTTGATGATATCAAAATCTTCTAATCCTTGATCTCGATCTGTATTATCTTCTTCAGCAGATGAATCACTCGTTAAATCAACAGAACAAGATGTATCTCGAGATAAAGTTTCTTGACGCACACGTTCAACTTTAGACGAAGCCATTTTATTAGAATTATTATTAATTTAATTTTTATATTTTTTAAAAATAAATTAACGGAAAAACAAAACACAAAACAAAAAAAACACTTGATTTTTTTTTAATTAAAATTTTAAATTTAACGAAAAACAACTAATTAAATATTTTTTTTACCAAAATAACAATGAGTCTCGTTTATTTTCTGCATTAAATATTTTTATTATTTTCATAACCAAAATTATTTTTGTATTTAATTTATTTTTAAAAAAAAATACGATAAAAAAAATAATGACCGATAATAATCTTTNAAGTGCCAAACCGGCGAAATTCAACTAGCAGAAGGAGGATTGATTGAGTCAATGAATGGACAAGATCTTTATAAATAACTGGGATATCAGCAAGCTAGATCAATTGACCAAAAAGTACGAAAGAAAGAGACTTTAACTGAGGAATACATTAATAGAATACATAGAATATGTCGATCAGAGATAAACAATAAGCACCTCCTCAAAGACATCAACACGTGAGATATACCTATATTGTAATAATAATATTGGTTTTACAATGGCAAAATAGACGGAAAGCCGAAAAAAAAACAAAAAACAAAAAAAAAAATANACCGAAAAAAAAAAAAAAAAAAACAAATGGAAACTATACGTTACAAACGTTCGTTAATTTTTTTGAATTTTCCCACCAAATTTACCAAGTACGATTCAAGGATGCGACAAGTTTGCCACAGTTACATTTGATTGTTCACAGTGGGGCTGTTGGATTAGGGACAAAATGTGGAATTTATCGTATTTCGGTACTTTTGATGACTTTTTTGCTTCCAAGAATCATTTTATCTAGTGTAAATCTAAGATGCCCCTTCCGTGCTGCATACTCTTTAGAATTTCTAGGGGGGGCAGCTGCCCCCCCTTCCTACGCCCATGGTTATCACGTGGGTTCGCGCCCTCGTGATGTTGGCTATTTTTTCGGCCCAACCCAGGCTGGGTGAGGTTAATATGGGTAGCTGGTTTGCAAATTTCCAGCGATTAGTAGGTAAAACCCCCGTCTCGAATAACCAATAGATGTTAAAGAGACGTTAAGCGTCTTGACATAATTTCGTTCTATTAATTTTTCTGGGGTCGTAGACAATGATTTTGAGGGGTCCAGGTCCATTCCCATCAATTTTTCGCTATCTGCTATCGATTGGGCTGTGGTATTGTAACAGACAACGCCTACCACATACATAGGTGCCTGCACACAAATTTCTGATTTATATATTTAGACTAGCTGTTTCGCCCGTGCTTCGCTACGATTCTTATGTTGCTATCTTTGTTTTTCAAGGTCAATGGAAATTGGGGGGGGGGGGTTGGTTTGTGTCCACCCTGTATAATCGCAACCATTAAAAAGCCTTAGAGGCACGGGCATTCTTACTTTTTAGTATTTTCTAAATTTTATTTTACCCGTTCCCGGTTTCGAACTCGTAACTCTGGAATGGCTGGCCACACCTTTGCAGAAAATGTCCTAAAATAAGGACTACATGGCCACCTAAAACTTTCTCGCTTTGAGTTGATATGTTGTCGCGACAAAATTTAAGATATCGGACCGTGACTGTCCGATTTTGGAGAAGAAATTAGAAATTTGGCCGTAACTCGAAAACGGTTTGACATATTTTAGTTCTGATAATTTTCTAGACAATGATTTTGGGGTGGTAGACCATGATTTTGGGGGGGTCCATTCCCATCAATTTTTCGCTATCTGCTACCGTTTGGGCTGTGGTATTGTAACAGACAACCCCTCATAGGTACACACAAATTTCTGATTTATATATTAAGATATTCCAAAACTTTTATTCGGAGAAGATGTATTGTTATCTGATATCTCTATAGCAGGTAGATAGGATCATCATTTGCCTACAACCTAGGTAGGTACATAATCATGCGCGGATATAGCCCCCTTGTTTTTTTTGGGGGCCACAATCGCAGAATATACCTAATAGAAAATTTGGAGGGGGGAGGGACTCGTAACCTAGGGACCGGGGGTTCGAGTCCTGGGCAGTACTTTTTAATGCAATGTTTATCGAGGTACGATACCTAATTTGTTAAAAGCTGTAGAGCTTACCACAAATACCTTTCATAAGGGTGATAAGCGATTTTATAAGCGTGATGACGAAAAAAAAGTGCCATGACGGATGACGGAATTTTTTACAATTTTTTATTTACGTATTTCTATTTAGTGTCGGTATTGGGAATTATTTAGGGGTCCCGTGCCCCCCCCCCTCTGAATGGGATAAAAGACACAGCGAGATCATTTGATTTTTTAAAAAAAAATTTACGTGATAAGGTATAATGAAATTTGAGAAACACCGCCCGCTTAAAACAACTGGGGGGGGCACGTGCCCTCCATGCCCTCCCCTATATCCGCGCATGTACATAATTGATTATTTTTATATTTAACTTTAACTTTTGAGAAATTGAACGCAATTTAATGTTGTTAAAAGTTTTGTTCAATATTAAATTTTATTTTTGTTATTGACTGTATCAATCTTACTTCTCCCAAAGTCTAAAAGTTTAAAATTTTCAATATAAAGTTATCAACCTATTCAAAGAAGAATAGGAAAAAACTTTTTTTTTAAAAAAAGAACTGTTGCAACTTAACATAAGTAATATAGATATTAATGGGATTATTTTTTGTTGTAACGAAAGAGTTTTATATTTTTTTAATTTTAATCGGATCGACTTCTTCATATTAGATTGAATATACAAGGTGTAATCAAAAGAATATCCAAAATTTGGAGAAAAAATTCTGACAATTTCCTGTGGAGAAACCAAAGTCCAACCGGTGATTTCCTTGAGGGTCCTGGACGTTTTTTCGGCCTGCTCTTTCAGATTTGTAAAAGATTTTTTTTTAAATTTGGAAAAAAAATCTACGGTGGAGAAACCAAGGTTCAACCGGTCATTTCCTTGAGGGCGCTGGACGTTTTCGGCCTGTTCTTTCAGATTTATAAAAGAAATTTTTTAGTTAAAATTTGGAAAAAAAATCTGCGGTGGAGAAACCAAGGTCGAACCGGTCATTTCCTTGAGGGCGCTGGACGTTTTCGGCCTGTTCTTTCAGATTTGTAAAAGAAATTTTTTAGTTAAAATTTGGAAAAAAAATCTACGGTGGAGAAACCAAGGTCGAACCGATCATTTCCTTGAGGGCGCTGGCTGTTTTCGCCCTATACCCTATACTTTCAAATTTGCAAAAGAAATTTTTTAGTCAAAATTCGGAGACAAAAATCTAAGTATCCCTAAGAACAGTTTTGTTACCATAAGTACACATTCTTTCAATGATTTAAATTATTTTCTTTCAAATTTTGACAATTTTGTTGTGTTGACAATTAGGCTATTAGGTATATCATAGCAAGCAGATATTTATCTGTAATAAATATTATTTTGATATTTTTTATTTTTCCAATACGATTTCTGATGGAAAGTAAATTTAGTTTTTCTTCACTTTTTAGTGTATTTTTGATAATAAAGGGCTTGTATGTCTACATTCCACATCAGAAATATTTTTAAGGTAAGATTACCTAATGAAATAGTTTTCAAAAACGACCAAACATGGCTTGTCATGCATTTAAAATGTGTTTGTCATGCATTTAAAGCCTATCAGACTATTTAGATAAAATGTTGGTCTCTTTTGTGTTTGATATCAAAACAATCATTTGATTCGCTATTTAATCAAATATATTTGCTGAACACACTGTTTGGTATTAAGTTGAAAAAATGACAAAATTTGGCATCATAACAAATAGTGTGATACCAGCTGCCCAAGTATGTAAGTTGATAGTCTATCAAAACCAAAAAAAAACCTTCGAAGGTGTCAGTCACACTGTTACAAGCAAGATCAGTAAGCAGGCAAGCACTTTTAGGAAATACCTACGGTATAATTGATGGCTACTATTAGATCAGTAGTTTTGTTAAAGTGTCTCTTATTATTTACTTACTAGATCTTCCTAAATACATATTAAGTAATTTGCAAATTTTAAATTCAGAAAAGTAAATGAATGTGTATTAGTGTATAAATAAATATTGGATTTAAGAAAAAAAATAGTCTTAATAAAAATTATTAACGGTATGTATAGGTATTATGTACAAAAGTATTTTGTCTTTAAATTTACGATAAATGTGATCACCAATTTTATTTATTAAAATCACTAATCAATTATATTAATTTATTTAATCAACTGAATCGAGAAAAAAAGCAATCAGGCTAAAATCTGGATTCTCATTTATTTTTTATTTTTTTTTTCAAAATAATAACGGAATTTATTAAGGTAAAGAAACGAGGAATATGACTCCAGGTTGACTTTAAGGTTTTTTTTAACAAATTTTTACCTCAAAATACTCAAAAAAGTTGTGTAACGCTCGCGCGATTCTGTACATGGTTAGGTTTACATGACGGCGCGACAGTCGCGCGATACCGTTAATAATACTAATAATTGTTTTTTTGAAGTTGTTTTTATGACCCGAAAAATATTTTAACCGCTAATAGTTTGCAACATTACGGAAACGCATCTAATGCATGTCCAAATATTTAAAATATTTTTTGATAAGAAAAAGTGAAAGACAGTGTTACCAGGTGTACCGTAATTACGGTATTTATACCGTATTTCAATGTGTCCGTACCGTAACAATAGTAAACTACTACCGTACACTGGAAATACCGTAATTTTAGAAATTTGACCAACTTGGTTTTAATTTTTATTTTACTCGAAAATCAAAGCCCTTGACACTTTTTTTTTTTATTTGTTTACATATAAATTTAGAAAAAATTCATAATCAAATGCTTCGAGGTAAAACTTTACAAAATGGGAAAAAGTTTTGTGATAGTGTATTGAAAGTTGAACATTTCAGCTTGAAGAAAATAGAAAGTAATAGGTACTTACTACGATATTACTACCTATAGCAAATGTGTTGTTTTTGACTGAACCATGTAAGAATATCCTACTAGATAACATTTTGGTTTTTATTTGCAATAGATTTGCTTTCTTCCCTAACTGCTTTTTATGGATTGAGAATAGCACCTATATTATATAATTTAGATAGATTACCAAAGAACATTTCTCTATTAACAATGAAAGTTGTACCTATTTTTTTCTTCCCAAAATGACCAACAAGTGACACCAAAAAAGATTAAAAAAAACCTAATCATAACATTCTATTTTCACATTACTTTATATTTTAGCTTCCAAAATAGAATAATATTGATTTTTCAAAAAGTACGGTAATTTTCACTCGGAGTACCGTAATTTTTACTGCTTGGTACTGTAGTTAATTTTTTTGACCTGGCAACACTGGTGAAAGAGCACTTATTTTTTAAAAAATCGACATTTCGACAAGGAAAATCAACCTTTCGAGTTTCTAATTCAGATTTAAGAATCAGTCAATCATAATGAAAATTTTAAGTTCTTTTCAATAATAAATTCACGATCTTCTTTCCCCTCTATCTATTTATCAAATGAGTGACAAAGTAAGTTGATAATAATCTAACTAGTCCCCATCCCATTTTCCTTCTGACGATATCACCGAAATGTTCAGCTGTTGCGTTTTATTGTGATGAAATTAATTTCTTTATCTAAACAGAATAATATTAAAAACAGAAATATCTATTTTTCAAAAATCAAAGTAATGTCCCATTCATTTAGTACGGCCATTCCTCATGTTTTACTTGCCGGAATTTCATTTTGGTCTCTTAAAAAGACACCAGACTATTCTTATTTTGGTTATGGTTGTTATTCACTATACATGACATCTGGTATACTTGGTGCATATACATATAGCTCACCGAATTATGGAATCAAGATACGTAATGTATACTATAAATTATGGTATTTGACAACAATACTTGGTTTACCTTTATTTACAACTCAGTTTTTTTTAACTTCAGGATTTAGTTTTAAAATTTCTGTATTACATATGATTTTACCCATTACATATTTCTTTAAATTAATTAAAACCCATTTACAACCAAATTTAATTTGTATAATATCTTTGGGTATATTGAGTTTACTGACAAGTAACTATTATGGAATTTCAACAGTTATAAGTTGTTTAATTAGTGAATTTGGTATTCATCAATTAAATGTAGAGGTACCACCAAAAGATTTGTTCACATATGCATTATCATTTGCACAATTTTTCTCATTAAAAGCTCTTCTTGAAGCGGATATTTTAAAAAGTTTAGATAGAGGTTCTATTGTTAATGTGTTACGCCATGATTTTGACTGAGAAAAGAGAAAATGGAGATGTTTATTTAATAGACTTGATGTCTGTGTGGGTACCCGGGTACTTATTTTTCAGGTAGATACCCCGAATATTCATCCGGGTAAATACCCTATTTTTATAAATACCCGTGTATTTTCAAATCTAAAGTACTCCAGACTCTCTAGGGTAAAACTTTTTTGAAAATGGCCTATTTTCAAGAAACTTTAACGAATTTTTCGGGCGCGAGGTGTTTTGCATCGTAGAAAAAAAAGGTTTACCCCCTAAGGTAAAATTTTTTTATTGNTGGCCGATCAAAACGTTTCCTAACCTCTCTGGGGGGGACGTTCATTTTAACGCTTCCCCAGAGAGGTTAGGAAACGTTTTGATCGGCCATGCTTCGATTTATGGGTCCATAAAAGACTCGTTAATATACAACGCAAAACACCTCGCGCCCGAAAAATTCGTTAAAGTTTCTTGAAAATAGGCCATTTNGGAAAAAAAAAAAAAAAAAAAAAAATCGAAAAAGCCGCGATTCGGAAGTTTTACCCTCTCTAGAGACCCTCTCTCCTATTGATATTTTGCTCTTCATTTCGGATAGGTGTATAGTAGACCTCGATTTGCAATTGAGTATACATTGAAAAAATAAAACATTTTTTATTGAGATTATGGGGAAGTTTATTTAATTTTTTTTTAAATGTTCGATTTTTAAGGGGTCCAATCCCCTACCTTCGTGACAGTTTTTCGTTATTTTTTTTTAGAAATACCCAATTCTTGGGTATTCACCAAGGGTGTGGATAAATACCCGGGTATATACCCAATTTTTATTTACCCACGAACCATCACTAAACTGGGTATCATAAATGTAAGAAACTTGCCTTTATTATCAAACATAAGTTACTATTACTATATTATCATAGTATAATTTTTTATATTATATTGTAAACAAAGGCACGTCTTCACACAACGACTAATTTTTAGGCATGCATGTGTTCTAAACATCTCATTTTCTCTGTCTATAACGAAATGGTGGTGGAATGGTTGGGTAGCGTAATATGCTACTCTGAGGACGCCAGACTTGATGTCGATAATCCCGGCCCCTTCCATGTCCTCCAAGTGTAGTAAATATCTCCAATTTATGAGAATGGACGTTTTATACATGATAATAAATAATGGATTAAAAATGGTTTGGAGTCATCCTACTATGTGAGATATTTTTTTTGACCGAACCTGTAAGTATCTACCAATACCAATGATATTTTCAGATTATTATTATTTAGTGTGTTTCAGGGGGTTAAAAACCGCTGACACATTACAAATTTGCGAACAAAATTACCCCCCACCCTTATATTCAAATAAAATTATAAATATATATAAAAAAATCAAAACTGAAAATTAGATTAACAAAGAAAACTGAAATTGTTATTAGTAGATACCTGAAAAAGAGATAGAAAAAAAATTGGTCGTTGAACTCCTGTAGGCTATAGGAAGCAATTTCTAAGAGACGATTTTTTAAGTACAACTTAAAATTTTTGTAGTTCATGTTTTTATTAGCATTATTTATTTTGTTATATATTTTAATACCTTTATCCAAAATTGATTCCCCAAAAATCGTTAATCTGGAGTGTATTAAATCTTTTGCATTCCTCGTGTTGTATGAATGTGGCATTTTAGGTAAAAGATGTTTGTTTTTATGAATGAGGAGGCACATATCTAATATTACCTGATCATATAATGTTAATATTCTTTTTTCAATGAAATATTCTTTGCAATGAGCTATGTCCTCAAGACCATAGACAGCGCGAAGAGCTGTCTATGGTCTTGAGGACATAGATTTGCGATTAGACATAGACATAATACATTTGCGATTGTGTTTACACGTATCTCGTAACGCTAAATGTTCAATTTTTAAGGGTTCCAAAGATAACCGCATAAGGGCGGTTATCCTTTTGAAGCGACAGAAAGCTCATATTACTACGAGTGAATTCAAGCGACAAATTCAACGCTGAGAGGTTTTGAAGTGTAGTCGCTCCCTAAGGATGACCGGGGTCAGTTGCTTGGATCATTATAAATGTGAAAGTGTGTTTTCTGGATCTTCTTCCACACAGCATCATAACAAAGGATTAAGTAACATGATATTTTAATTGAATAGAGATACTTAATAATCCGTCTTGAATGACCAATAGATGTTAATGAGACGTTAAGCCAAATTAAATAAAAAAAATTAATAATTTATGACAGAGAATAAATATGCTACAATGCACTACGTTGAGTGCATTGTAGCATATCGCTCAATATCCTTGAGCGATATGCTACAATGCACTCAACGTAGCAGTGGAGACTGTTATTAATCGTATAATACGCCGCTGTGTGTATATATCGGGCATCAATTAACCAAATAGTTAACTATTAAATTTATGAATTTTATATTTAAGAATACAGCGTTCATGAAATACAATTCGTGCTTTGGATTTTGGCATTTTAAACAAACTTCTTCAAATAAAATGTAATTCTAAATTGATTAAAATGGGCCCACACGGCCAGAAGTGGTATAAAAGTACACGTGAACAAAGGTGTTTTCTATTTATTTTGAAATAATGAATTGAAAAATTTGTATGTATCAACTACAAATAATCTGATGAGTCACGAGCGCTTTCGTCAGTTACGACATTCTCAAGTGAACATGAGAATGTCGTAACTGACGAAAGCGCTCGTGACTCATCAAATTATTTGTAGTTGATACATAAAAATTTTTCAATTCATTATTTCATAATGACTACAAACATCCTAAATACTCTCTCTATACTTTATTTATTTTGAAATAAAACATCCGAAAAAAATCAAACAAAACGCGGACTTGGATTTTTTTCTTCTTCTACACAATCCAGTAAAAAAAATCGTTGCAAAACTTTTGTGTGGAACTAGTTCCACGTTAGGGGCATTTGCACTTCGGTCAGAATGAATTATAGCTTATGTTACTCAAGAAGGGCGTAGCTTTTTCGCGTCCTCTTGATGCTGGCTATTTTTCCGGCCCAAACCAGGCTGGGTGAGCTCATTGTGGATAGCTGGTTTTGTAAATATCCAGCGAATGGAGGGTAAAGCCCCCCCATCTCGAATGATCAATAGATGTTAAGCAAAAAAAAAAAAAAAAATCATTATTGTCTCATTTGGACGCTATCGTCTGTTGTTTATTGCAATGTATATCATTTGATTTTAATTATTAAATTATCTATTTATTTTATTTACAATTTACACAGTATGTTCGATACCAAATAAGAGCAGTGCTGTCTTCCAACGTAAGAAACATTTCAATGAATTTGTCTCCGATAATTTCATCAAAATCAGATGATTATTATTACTTAGGTGTTATGTCGAACAAAAGTCATTACAAACAGACAAGGCATTAAATTTGTTCCTTGGGGTTATTTTCGTTTAGGAATCTGGTTCTCCTAGGGAAAGGGTTTTTCGCTTCTCCTTAACATACAGAAAGAAAATGCTGATTTTACATTTTCGTTTCTGAATACAAAGCTTCCCTACCTTCTAAGTCATGACATGACTGAAAGTTTCACTCAGCGCCGCAGCATTTTACCTTTATATCAAACACATTGTGTAGATTGTTTGTGTGACGCTTGTATTTTATTTTAAATTATATTTTCATATCAAAGAGAATATTTTGATTATTGTTTGATAATTTTCCGCTCAAAATATAGGATGTACTGGAAGGGAGGAAATAAATAAACGCCCAAAAAAATTTGATATTTTACGGTATGAAAAATCAAAAATGGAATTAAAAAAAAAATCGTTCGATTGCCGTAAGTGCCACTTTTACCACTCAGAATTGAATGATATTTGGGAGTTAGGTCTGATAAGGAGTTTAAAATGGGTACATATAAAGGTTTCTGTACTTTTTTCTATGTAGATTTCTTACACAAGATAATATTTTAAAAGTAAACATATTTCTAAGTTGGTGGAGTTTTTAAATACCAAATAAAAAGTTAAATACCAAATATAAAGTAAGGCCCCCAAGATGGTTGGTTCTTCGTACCGGGGCTACCCGTGCCCTCGGGCACGGCCAAAGACCATCAACACCGTTCCGACGACAACTCACTGTGTTTTTCCTCCGTTGGACCCAGCCGTACTGCTCCAGATACTTCCTCAAAGAGTTGGTATATAAATCCTTGCTAAACCCTGAAGTATCTGATCGTTGTCGTCTATGTATGCTGGCCGCTTATGATGTAAATCATGAGCAGCCAGCGACTATCCATCAAACCCAACTAATCTAGAGCCGTCAGCATTATGGGCCGAACCTGTTGGAGAGGCCGCCTTTCTTGTCCTGGAGACACAGTGAGAGTCGTTGAAAACGTTAACAACAACAACAAAATAAAAAGTAAGGCCAGCGTCACTGGCACGTTCAACGTCCAGCGAGATTCGCATGTGACCACAAAGATTGGAGAACTTATGATGCCTATTCCCGGTCCAATCCAGACTGGATGAGGTCAATATGGGTATCTGGTTTGTAAGTTTAAATCCGCCACTTTCCAAGGGGCGTGTCCTTCCCTTGGAAAGTGTTTTTTTACACATTTTCTGAGAATATTCCCCTTTTAAATAATTTCATTCATAGTAATTTGATTAACGGTAAGCTATAAAAAAAGGAACTAAAATATCGAGTACTCCATATTATCGGTTATCGATAAAATCATCCCTTTGTACGTAAGACATTCTTCAGGAAGATTATCAAGGAATAACAATTCAATGTACGAGTAGGTCCTTATCAGAAGATGTTTGTGTTTTAATTAAATTTGATAAGACTGTTTGTACGAGGTTCATTTTGTAATTTAAGATTGATAGGAATAGTAAATATATAAACAAACTGCCTTTTCTGACAGAGGATGTAGCAGAAAATAAATCTGATATGAACGTTTATCTATAAAAATCTATAGGTGTGAACTTCACACAACTCTACTTGTCTATCGAATAACAAGAAGAAAGTATTTTAATGGGCTAAAATTTTCAATGTAAAAACACGTTTAGAGCCCCCCCCCCCCCCGATCANCCCCCCCCCCGAGATCAAATCTCGATTTTCATCCATTGGTGCATGAGTATTTTGTCAACATAATATCTCACCCGTTCTAATTGACATAAATACCAACTTTCAAGTCTTCTGCCGTTCTGATTTTAGATATGATTTGCAAAAACTGCCAAAATCGAACGTACTTTTTATTTGAACCAAAATTTGATGGTGCGTCCTTTGCATATAATTGACATGCATACCAAATTTCAAATCACTATCATTCTCTTTTTAGGCAGGATTCGAAAAAAAACACTTAAAAGTGAAAAAAAAACGCCAATAGTAGATTCATTGAATAAATAAGAGATATCACCATTTCAACATAAGCTAGATCTTTACTAGCATGTCATATCGCAATGGGTGACTATTGCTACAATGGACCAAATGCTGAAACAAAGGATGGTATCTTTTGGCCTCAAAACGTGTTTTACCATTCAAAATTCGAAAGGTTAAAAAAAAATAGACTTTTGAATGCTAGGTTTCTACCACCTAACCCTTAGAGCTCTATTTTATATGTGGTCATATATTCAAATTAATGAGGAAAAAATCTTGCATTATATTGAAAGTTAAGTTCATTACAATACTTTCTATTTTATAGATTAAGGAAAGTAAGAAGTACGTACTTTGACCTTATATTCTATGAGTCGAATGAGAGGGGGCACTGACTGAATTACATTTAAATAAAATTTGTATCTCGAACCAAAATTTTCAACTAATCTGGCGAATCAATATTACTACGTCCCAAGCTCAAACCTCAATTTTCTTAGGGTACCATCATACCCGAAGAGGAAAACGGAACCCCTACTATTAAGTCTTCAATTTCTGTCTGTCCGTTATTCCATTTCTAAAACCGTTGGTGGTGAGAACTTGAAACCTTGTGTATTTGTATGGTCTTCATTACAATAAATAACAATAACTTTAGAACACAAAAAAGGTAGCTATCACAGCATTACAAGATTTTTTAAAAAAGTTTCCGTAACGAACTGTATACGCAATTAAAAACAACTTACACTAGCCCGATTTTTATTTTCCTGTGATGATTTACAGTCCATTAGCCTCTCTTTCAAAGTAGCCTCTTCAATTGCATGACATTAAAAAAAAAAATAATGTACAATTTATTCTAAAAAAACGGACAAAAATAAAATGTGTACCTTTTATTTTAAATTAAATTATTTATTATACAGATTAATTTGTTTGTTAATTATTTTATTATATTTTAATGAATTTTAAAAAAATATATATTTTTTCTGTGCGCGTTTGTTTTTGATTAAACAAGAGTCTTTTAATTTCTCTATTCGTTTTAATTTTTGGGGCAGCTTAAAGGGACATTCACACTACAGAGTGAAAGTGTCAGTGACAGTGCTCTCCGACGCCATGCCGTGATCTTCGCAGTGATTTGAAATTATCATGGACGTGATATTTTCCGTATCCAGGCACAGAGGTTCACTGACTGAGCACGGAGAAAACACTGACGGGTGTTATTAAGATCACTGTGATCTGTGAGAGCACTCGTCACTGACACTTTCACTGTGTAGTGTGGATGTTCCTTTACTTTCCTATTTTTACAATTAGGTTAAGTAAGATATAACCCCCCTCGTCGTTTTGCAGCAGTAGCTTTTCAGTTGTCCTCATGAGGCGGCTGACTTCAACACGTGATGTCCCAAGTGGACTGTTATCGAAGTATCAAACAGGTCCAACTCCAAAATTAAGTCCGGATTTTCTTGTTCGTAAACTCAGTGGATTGTGTTGACCGTAAAAATAGCTCAATTTCCGTGGTTATAAGTTCTGACTGCATAATCAAGCCGTGTTTAGAGTCCTAAAAATTGTCACATTTTAACGTAAACCCTGTCACTATTCAGTAGTAACTACGTCCCAACTTCAAAACAGTTTTCATACTTTTCAGTAAGTAGTTACGTCCCAAATTCAAACACCCTGTCACAATTATATTGTAGCTGCGTCCTAACTTCAAACACCTTATCACAATTATGTTGTAGCCACGTTTTAACATAAACTCTTTGTCACTATTCTGTAGTAGCTACGTCCCAAATTCAAACACCTTGTCTCAATTATGTTGCAGCTGTGTCCCAACTTCGAACACCTTGTCACAATTCTGTGGTACTACGTCCCAACCTCAAACCTCTTATCATAATTCTGTAGCAGCTACGTCCCAACATCAAACCTTTTATCACAACTCTATAGCAGCTACGTCCCAACATCAAACCTCTTATCACAATTCTGTAGTAGCTACATCCCAACATCAAACCTTTTATCACAATTCTATAGCAGCTACGTCCCAACATCAAACCTCTTATCACAATTCTGTAGTAGCTACATCCCAACATCAAACCTTTTATCACAATTCTATAGCAGCTACATCCCAACATCAAAACTCTTATCACAATTCTATAGCAGCTACGTCCTAACTTCAAACCTCTCATCACAATTCTATAGCAGCTACGTCCTAACTCCAAACCTCTTATCACAATTCTGTAGTAGCTACACCCCAACATCAAACCTTTTTTCACAATTCTATAGCAGCTACGTCCCAACATCAAACCTCTTATCACAATTCTGCAGTAGCTACGTCCCAACTTCAAACCTCTTATCACAATTCTGTAGTAGCTACGTCCCAATATTTTTGCATTCGATCTTCAAAATCCATTGATTCTTGTTTCTCCTGGATGAGGGAGTAGTCATACTCTAGTTGGTATGGCATGATTCTTTGCAGACTACCAAAGTAGGCGGCATTAGGACCTCCGTTCAAAGAAGTTTTTCTAAAGTTTGAACTTATGGGTGGGGGCTGAAAAGATCGGGCACTTCCAAATTTTCTGAAAAAATAAAATGATTTCAATCATACAAGTGTCTTCTTCGTGTCTGTAGATAAAGATTGCTCTAGGGTTTTTTGAGGGGAGGAACTTCAATCAGTCTTTTTGCCGTCAAATCTGCCCAATTGACAATGGACTTCATTCCACAATAATCAATAGTACTAGTCATACTTGTAATCTGCATTGTTTCGTGATACAAATTACAAGTACTTACGAAGTCAGTAATATTAACTTGTAGTTTATAGAAAGGTCATTATTATTTAACAAATTTATATTAGACATCTTATTGGTACTTCCGTTATTTATGACGAGGATTCACTTGAAAATGTCTACGAAGTAGACGAAACTCGAGTCGGAAAAGTAAGTTGAGGTAAACAATAATAAATAATTTAAATAATTAGACAATATCGATTCGAAATAAATTTAAAAGTGGCAAGCTTTCGATAGTGCTCAGACTATCATCGTCAGGCCGATGTTGACTCTACGNATAGATTTCCTAGGGTCAATGAATGGTGTCGATGACCCCATTCTTGCCAGGTGATCGGCTTGTTCATTGCCGGCAATACCATTGTGACCTGGCACCCAACCAAGGTTGACCCGGTTGTTCTGTGCCAGTTCCTTTAGTGCCAGCTGGCATTCCCAAGCAGAGAAGTTAACAACTCCAAATGGAATTGGGAAAACGCGAAATTAAAGAAGAAGATGTTAAAATCATGAGGATAAAGTTTCATGGGTTGGCTAGGTTTAAACCTTTGCCGTACTGTTTGCAGACATAGGATCTTACCATCATACCATTAACTCAGGTCTGTAGTCATGTTTGCAGACATAGGATCTTACCGTCATACCATTAACTCAGGTCTGTAGTCATGTTTGCAGACATAGGATCTTACCGTCATACCATTAACTCTTGCAGACATACGATCTTACCGTCATACCATTAACTCAGGTCTGTAGTCATGTTTACAGACATAGGGTCTTTTCGGCATACCATTAACTCAGGTCTGTAGTCATGTTTACAGACATAGGATCTTACCGTCATACCATTAACTCAGGTCTGTAGTCATGTTTACAGACATAGGGTCTTTTCGGTCATACCATTAACTCAGGTCTGTAGTCATGTTTACAGACATAGGGTCTTTTCGGCATACCATTAACTCAGGTCTGTAGTCATGTTTACAGACATAGGGTCTTTTTGGCATACCATTAACTCAGGTCTGTAGTCATGTTTACAGATATAGGGTCTTTTCGGCATACCATTAACTCAGGTCTGTAGTCATGTTTACAGACATAGGGTCTTTTCGGCATACCATTAACTCAGGTCTGTAGTCCTGTGTTTGGTTTATTCAATAATGAACCTTTGGAATCGTCATAAAAAAATATCCCCCCCCCCCCAAATTTTATATTTTACGTTTCAAGGGACGTAGAATCCAAAAATCGAATAAAAATATGCGTTTTCCGTCGGCGCCGTGATGGGCCTTTTTGTTAATTAGCGTTGACCAATTTAGATGAAATTTAGTAAATAAGTCCCGTTTGGGGTCTAATTGTGCGCCGAAACTTTTAGCTACAATCGAAAGTGTCTTTGGCGGTTTTTCCGCTTTTTAGCGGTTTCCATTGACCCCGTCTAAAAAGGGAATGGTAAAAGCTAGAGACTTGAAATTTGGTCCGGATGTCATATCTGGGGTCTAATCATGCTTTGGAACTTTTGTATGCAATTGAATATACGGCTCGCGGTTTTAGCCGCTTTTTAGCGGATTTCAGTATAAGGTCGAAAGGCCTTTTTTTTTTTTTTTAATTTGATTTTTGATTTCTACGTAGGTACCTACATAAAAACGTATAATATCAATCTCTTTTTTTTTTTTTTTGGGGGGGGGGTATTTTTTTTTCAGTCAGTAAAATAA
>CM022881.1:18956843-18967353 GCA_012654025.1 Pachypsylla venusta | reverse complement strand
TAATCACAAACTATGGTGGGAACTAAAAGTCAAACGCAGCGTCACTATTGGCCGCCCTCAACATTCTGTTAATTGGCGAGTAGAATATATAGTTCCTATTAGATGAAGCAACGTAGAACACGTTGGCCCTCCTGAGCCTCCGACCACAATCAAAAGAGATAAGCTCCAACAACTTACAACAATCAACCTGACCAGAGATGAGTTTTCGCAAGAACCTCGAATCAGCTTGAACACGTCGCTGCCTGAGAGTATCTAGGTTCACGAAAGACTCTGGATGACGAAAATGAAAATATGAAAGAAATCTATTTTGTACCCTGTCCAAAATATGCTCATGTACATTGTAATATGGCGACCACACCACACACGCATATTCCAACAAAGAGCGAACCAGGGATACATAAAGAAGTCTGAACGATGCAGAACACAGCCCATTGGAAGATCTGAAGATATAGCCTAGAAGACGATGGCAACGCATGGAAAGGTTAGAAATATGTGGAATAAAAGAAAGCAATGTGACACCTAGGTCCTTGATTTGCTCCGCGTGATTAAGAGGCTGGGAACTTAGAAAATAATTGAATTGAAATGGCTCAGCTCGCCTGGAAAAATAAATTATAGCACACTTGCTGTAAGTCAGCTGCAAGCTGTTAAGAATAAGCCAGTCGTGAAACGAATCAATATCCTGTTGGAGCAACAAACAGTCCTCGACGCTTGTTACGCGATACAAGCCCATTTTTCATCCGCCTGGTGTTAAGGGCGCTGGTATTGTAACAGACAACCCCTACCACATAGGTAAGATACATAGGTATACACAAATTTCTAATTTATATATTAAGATGCGGTTGAATGTTGTAGAAGAGTCGACTTTCAGAGAGAGAGAGCACGCTATGGCCTCAGAACTGTCCATTTTTTTTCTTCTGCATAGTCCAGGAATTCCTAGTGTAGGCTTCGTCAAAAACTCATAATACCTAGTGTCAGTTGCCCAAAGTGTGGGGCCCCCTAAAACGCGGGGCCCTTGGCAATTGCCAAATCTGCCTTATGGTAATCCGGTACTGAAAAAAACACAAAAGGGGCAAAAAAAAAAAAAAAAAAAATGGACCGTCAACAGCATTTTTCTATTTACCTCTCTTTAGAACCAGATGTTTCAGTAAATCCCAAGGTCCATGGTATTTGAAGATCCACACTATCTGCTTCCTGATGTGGCGGTGAACAGGGCAAGCACTCTCTATTCTGACCAGATACATCTACTAAGCTCATGGCACGTTGAGATCTGCAAGCAAATCAATTATTTTAATAATTACCTTTTTACACTCTGTGTGTCGTCTCCAGGGCCGTAGACAGAAAATTCGGGCCGGAGGAAAAATTTACGGGCCCCTCTATCATTCTTTCATCTAAAATCACCGTATGGGCAGTAATAAAAGTAAAAGTAGGCAATTCACTTAGTTGATGTGAAAAGGCGTGTACGCTTCTTCTTGGCAACAAATAATTCGATTATCAGATGTTACTGTTTACGAAATATACCAATATTTATGATTGCTGTACAAGCTGAAAGGTCGCACTATATTGTAAAATCAGTGTCCTGCAATAGCCATTGTCCCATATTAGCCCACTATCGCTAAATTTTCTGATTTTGTGTGTTTGAAAAAAAAAATTTAAGTTAATTTATTTATTATTCAGAAAAAAAGCTTGAAAATTTTCAATATGATAATTTTCTCACCGGCCTCTTAGGAAATCCCGGGCCTGGGGGATTCCCCTTTTTCCCCCCTCTCGTTAGGCCTGGTCGCCTCCCGTTTGAAAACACTTCTCTTTTGTTTAGTCACAAAAAAGGGCGGAAGGAAAAAATATTAATACCTATTTTATTATTATCAATAGAACCTTTGGAATCCATGTAAAAAATAACCTCTTGCCAGCGTCTCTGGCACGTTGAATACTCATCAGTTCCCGTCAGATCACTGAAGTTAAGCAACGTCCAGCGAGATTGTACCATGTGAGTGTCCAAGTGGGTTCGCGCCCTCGTGATGCTGGCTTTAATCCCGGCCCAACCCAGACTGGGTGATGTCAATATGGGAGCTGATTTATACGTTTGCAAATGAAGGATGGAGAATGATTTATAAACATCGCCTATTGGTTGGTTACCTTCCACTCTCGAATGTCATTTTTCTTTTAACCCCCGTCTCGAATGACCAACAGATTTTAAACAGACGTTAAGCCATAAAAAAGTCAACCTTTTGACTCTTAACTGAATTCTATGTACACCCATTTGTGGTATATTTGGTCCCCGAAGCTTCAAGCGGTTCTATAAGAGAGAAAATAAACTCATGTTCTAAATTGGCCATTTTTTTATGTTTTGGTCAATAAAAATAGGGGAACAGTTGATTTTGAGAGAAACGCCGCCGCCACCAAAACAACAGTCTTACCTGTACGAATGGAAATGTTTGGGGTCCACATGTAGTCTTGGGTTCCCAGAGACATCTAAATACTGAAGTTGTGGAGGCACCAAATAATTCAAATTAATTCTTTCTAAATGATTGTATGACAAATCTAAAACCTAACAAATAAAAAAAAATATCCGTCAGGTGAAAGTATTAATAACTAGCCGTGCTTCGCTACGGCCTCAACGATTGGTTCCTTGGAGGCATGGCCGTTATTGAGCTAATAGTATTCTATGATTTTCCTTACAAAAATGGGAAAATCGGCCGTAACTCAAAATCGGCAAGACAGTTTTTTGCAAACTGTGGCCTGAATTAAGGCTTAAAAGGCCACCTAAAACTTTCTCACTTTGAGTTGATATGTTGTCGCGACAAAATTGAAGATATCGGACCGAGACCGCTTGAATTCGGTCAAAAATCAAAAAATCGGCGGTAAATAGAAAACGGTTCGAGATTTTTGAATTCTGATAATTTTCCTGGGGTTCCAGCCTATGGTTTTGGGGGAGGTCCATTCTCATCAATTTTTTGATATCTCTTATTGTTTTGGCTAAACAATTAGTGATACATAGATAGATCTATCGTTACATTGTGTTTTATTATTATGGATTTGATACGTATGGCGGTTGACGGTACTATTAAACATTTTTTTAAAAAAAGATATGGTGATTAAGACGATTTCCACAAGGTACCTAAATTATACTGGAACTGAACTCTAAAATAAGTATCTAACACTTAGCCAGCGCCTATGGCACGTTGAATACACCAGTCCCCATTAGGTCACTGAAGTTAAGCAACGTCCAGCGAGGTTGTTCCATGTCCACGTGGGTTCGTGCCCTCGTGATGATTATTTTTCCGACCTAACAATCGCTGAGTGAGGTCGACTGTTTCAGAGTATTTCGACAGTAAAGATGTTAGCTACTTTCTGACTTACACGGAGATGTTACCCAAAAGATGTAAATAATGTATTAAAGGGAGGTTAAGTTGAAAAATAAGACACAGTGGGTTTTTATTTTCCTACCCCATCTAGGTTAGGCCACGAACTTTTGGAACCACCCACGTATATTACCTAAGAAAGCTTACCCTAAGTGACTTAGATTGATAAAGTTGTGGACACGATGTCAAATGATTAGAATGAAGTCTTAAAACTCTCAAATGAAGCCAACTTTGTGCAATAGTGTTGGGAAGGCTACTAATGCCATTGCCAGATAACACAAGTTCTTCCATATCTCTCCAAGCATAAATACAACTGAAAGAAACAAATGGGAAATTATGATTGAAAATTATTTTAGACCAATCAATAGACTCAAATCGAACCACTAATTGGTTTATTATATTCAATAATAAACCTTTGGAATTGTCACGAAAAAAATAAAAAATATCCCCCTTTAAAATTTGATGTTTTACGTTTCAAGGTACTTGAATCAAAAATCGAATTAAAAAAATCCATTACCCATGCAGAAAGCAAGGTGAAACTACTGCATTATCCGTAAGGATTCTCATTTATGAACAACTCATGGCGAGTTGTTGCAAACCAGCCCCATGACTGTTAACCTATGATGATGTTGTTGTTGTTAACGTTCTCAACGACTCTCACTGCGGCCCCTCTAACAGGATCTGTCCATAATGCTGACGGCTCTAAATTAGTTGGGTTTGATGGATAGTTGCTGGCTGCTCATGATTTACATCATGAGNAATTTTCCATACTTACTTCTCTGGTAGCGTAGTAATAGCATTATACGCAACATGTAACGTATTCAATTGTTTACATTCTGATATTTGACTGTTAAATTGAGTGAGGTCTAGGTACAGTTCAAACAATAATAATTTAATTTTCCATACTTACTTCTCTGGTAGCGTAGTAATAGCATTATACGCAACATGTAACGTATTCAATTGTTTACATTCTGATATTTGACTGTTAAATTGAGTGAGGTCTAGGTACAGTTCAAACAATAATAATTTAATTTTCCATACTTACTTCTCTGGTAGCGTAGTAATAGCATTATACGCAACATGTAACGTATTCAATTGTTTACATTCTGATATTTGACTGTTAAATTGAGTGAGGTCTAGGTACAGTTCAAACAATAATAATTTAATTTTCCATACTTACTTCTCTGGTAGCGTAGTAATAGCATTATACGCAACATGTAACGTATTCAATTGTTTACATTCTGATATTTGACTGTTAAATTGAGTGAGGTCTAGGTACAGTTCAAACAATAATAATTTAATTTTCCATACTTACTTCTCTGGTAGCGTAGTAATAGCATTATACGCAACATGTAACGTATTCAATTGTTTACATTCTGATATTTGACTGTTAAATTGAGTGAGGTCTAGGTACAGTTCAAACAATAATAATTTAATTTTCCATACTTACTTCTCTGGTAGCGTAGTAATAGCATTATACGCAACATGTAACGTATTCAATTGTTTACATTCTGATATTTGACTGTTAAATTGAGTGAGGTCTAGGTACAGTTCAAACAATAATAATTTAATTTTCCATACTTACTTCTCTGGTAGCGTAGTAATAGCATTATACGCAACATGTAACGTATTCAATTGTTTACATTCTGATATTTGACTGTTAAATTGAGTGAGGTCTAGGTACAGTTCAAACAATAATAATTTAATTTTCCATACTTACTTCTCTGGTAGCGTAGTAATAGCATTATACGCAACATGTAACGTATTCAATTGTTTACATTCTGATATTTGACTGTTAAATTGAGTGAGGTCTAGGTACAGTTCAAACAATAATAATTTAATTTTCCATACTTACTTCTCTGGTAGCGTAGTAATAGCATTATACGCAACATGTAACGTATTCAATTGTTTACATTCTGATATTTGACTGTTAAATTGAGTGAGGTCTAGGTACAGTTCAAACAATAATAATTTAATTTTCCATACTTACTTCTCTGGTAGCGTAGTAATAGCATTATACGCAACATGTAACGTATTCAATTGTTTACATTCTGATATTTGACTGTTAAATTGAGTGAGGTCTAGGTACAGTTCAAACAATAATAATTTAATTTTCCATACTTACTTCTCTGGTAGCGTAGTAATAGCATTATACGCAACATGTAACGTATTCAATTGTTTACATTCTGATATTTGACTGTTAAATTGAGTGAGGTCTAGGTACAGTTCAAACAATAATAATTTAATTTTCCATACTTACTTCTCTGGTAGCGTAGTAATAGCATTATACGCAACATGTAACGTATTCAATTGTTTACATTCTGATATTTGACTGTTAAATTGAGTGAGGTCTAGGTACAGTTCAAACAATAATAATTTAATTTTCCATACTTACTTCTCTGGTAGCGTAGTAATAGCATTATACGCAACATGTAACGTATTCAATTGTTTACATTTATTCAGCGGACTTATATCGGTAAGTGCATTGGATGTTAGATACAATTTTTCTAAATAATGATTTTCATTGCTCAGTTTGGGTAACATTTTCAAACAATTTTTACTTATATTTAATATTTTCAATTTGGATGAATTTTGTAGAAATAATTGTGGCAAAATATTTATACAGTTGCTTTGTAGGAAAAGATATTTCAAAGATTGTAAATGACGTATAAGAGATGGTAACGATGTAAGACGATTGAACGAAAGTTGTAGTGTGTGTAATTTATAAAGATCTCTACAGAAGAATTGTGCGGGAAGTTGTGTGAGTCTATTGTGAGAAGCAAACAGAGTTTCCAGTTCGACGCAAGTATCAATCCAGTCGGGTAAATGTTCAAGATCATTGCTGAAAAAAGAAATAGAGATTTAATAAATTAGCAAAAGCGTAGTTGAAAAAATGACTGCAAGATAGTGTCAATGTAACTTAATCTAGCTGTGGTTAAATTAGCAGTTAGATTAAAACAATACATTAACAACACTTAGACTAACAGGACTACATATTAGATAACATATAATTAAATTAGCAGTTAGATTAAAACAATACACTTTTAACAACACTTAGAGTAACAGGACTACACATTAGATAACATAATTATATAAAATTAATACACAACACTCATGTCACAAAATACTCATTTTAAAAAAAAAAAAAAAAAAAAATTACATGCTGACTAATACTATTGATCAGTGTGTAATAATTCAGTAAGTTAACAAAATATCATGATATTCAACCATAGCCATAATCAGATCACAATGATAACTAATAACACAATAGGACAATAAATTAATACAGGGAGGTAGCGGATAAGTCAACAACAGGTGCCGCTACCTGAAACACTGGCTAGTTTTAATCTAGCCAAAGCAAAGCGCAATAGGAGACTATTGCTACAGAGTGTCAATGTAACGTTGAATACACCACTTCTCGTAAGATCACTGAAATTAAGCAACATTCCAGGAAGGTTTTTATTGGTAAGTGTCCACATATCACGTAGGTTTTTACCCTCCAGATGCTGGCTGTTCCTAGCCCCAGCGCTGGGTGATGTCAATGTGGGTAGCCGGTTTGTAAGCTTCCAACGAATTCATGGTAAAACCTTAGTCTCGAATGACCAATAGATGTTAAAGAGACGCTAAGCCAAAAAAATTAGTTAATTATACTCCAAGTTGTCCAGTCTTATTCATCGGAAGAACTCGGAAGAAGATCGTCTCGAATTACCTTAGATCTTCATCATCATAGGTTAACAACCGTGGGACTGGTTTGCATCAACTCGCCATTCGTTATTGATACTAAAGAGTCCTTACGGATAATGCTGTAGCTTCTCCTTGCTTTCTGCATGGGAAATGAAAAAATATAGTTTTCGACCCTGCCCTTAATCGCCATTTACGACTGGCAAGGACTTGGGTGCCTTTGGAAGTATTCTTTTTAAGTTCCCCTATCCACAGGGGACACTAATCCACGGGAAAGTAGATCTTACTTGACAGATTTTATGAAAACTTACTAGGAAATGTCCAAATGAGTCAGTCTTGAAGGGTTAGGAGTTATTGCTAATGATTGCAGTTCTGTAACAAAATGGAAATTTATATTATTAGGACAAATTCGGTTCAGTTTCCTTTTCTTCTCCCTCATCTATTTTCCATTCTTCCCCTCTAAGGTCTTTCTCTCTCTTATATTTCCATCTCACTACCTCTTCTATTTTTTATCCATTCTCGCTCAGGTCTTATCTTTCCATCTCAACTTTGGTCAAATACCCACAAAAAGCACATGTAGATTCTCATGGGCTTTTTGTGTATTGGGGTTAAGCTTGGTTCTCTATTTAAGGTTCAACTGCTCAGAGAGTTTCAGCAGTCTTCTTGACACATTTTTTGAACGAGTTCTTCCCTGGGGTTTAGTGGCCCGATGATACCTTCCAATTAAATATCGCAATGCAATCGATTATGTGGCTGTTTCCCCTTCCACCTACAAGATACGTATACAATGGTTTTTCAGTTTTGATGATACCGATTGCTAGTTCGCGAGGGTATCTAACTCTCCCTCCTTTTGCCAGCTGGTCAGCGACTTCATTTGTTTCAATCGATCCATTAGGTACTTACTATTATTTCCGGCTATCACAGACACCAAATTCGTTCCATTCAATGTAAGATGTTTCAACTGATTCCTCGAACATTTTACCGATTCTAATTTATTAAGAGCTCCCAAGTCAAGAGATTCTATTGAGTTTTCACTCACATCCAAAGTTGTCAAATTCTGAAATATAAACAAAAAGACATTCTCATCAAATTCGTTCGAAACTAATAACCAACTCTGGGAATATTTTGTTTCCGAACGATAGAAGGTAGGAGAGCTTTGCATTCATGTAGAGGTCGAAAAAGATGTCCCCAGAATTGACAAATTTCCACTCACAAAATTTGTTTCGAATATATCAAAGAATAAAATTTTGGTTGCGTGTTTGTCTGTACAGTTCGAATCACGGGAGTGTCCTTTTCGAATTCTTGAAACACAAGAGCAGGCCCACTGAGAGGGAGGGGAATGGGGGGATTCCCCCGGGGTCGGGGTTATCGGACGGGTCCGGAATTCCAAGGTTAAGCTTTTACCACCTCGATTACCTAGTTTATACAGTTTAAAACTTGAATTTAACATCATCTTTATATATAAAAGCGTAGAGCCGAAACTATTAATGCTACAGACTTGAAATTTGGCAGGGACCTTCGTTGCACCATGTAAGTGTGCATTAAGAAAGGATTTTGCATAATTTTAAGGGGTAGAAATCGCGAAAAGTAAACAATCCCCATAAGAAATAATTTGGAGCGAGAGAGATATCATGATACATCATTTAAAATATGCGCGGGCTTAGCCGCGATAGCCAGTTCGTTTATATTATACATCATGGATACTTATATTTAATGTTTAGGTTATTTACTTTTGAGGATTTTTGTATAGAAGTCCGTAACTTTTCAGTCCCGGCCCGGATTTTCTCTTTGCGGCCCTGCACAAGAAAAAATACGCTGTGTTCACAAATACGGACTTGGAACGGTTGTTGTTAACGTTCTCAACTGTGTCTCCAGTCCAAGGAAGACGGTCACTCCAAAAGGATCTGTCCATAATGCTGGCAACTCTAGATTGGTTGGGTTTGATGGAAAGTTAAATTAATGATTACATCATGAGCAGCCAGCATACATAGAGGACAACGATCAGATACTTCAGGGTTTAGCAAGGATTTATATACCAACTCTTTGAAGAAGTATCTGGAGCAGCACGGCTAGGATGAACAGCTCCAATGGAAGAAAAAACGGTGAGTTGTCGTAGGAACGGTGTTGATGGTCTTTGGCCGTATCCGAGGGCACGAATAGGACCGGTGCGAAGAACCAACCATCTTGAAAGCCTCTGGGAAGGGTCAACGCTGACACTGTTTTGTCAATACATGACAGGAAGTATCATCTACTGACTTTTTTTGGCAATCAGTCTGTTAGACTCTTGTAATTCCCACAGGAGACAATCGGCATTTGATAAAGACCAACCCAGTGTTTACCTGATATTTGTTGCCCTGAAATTTCAGATTCTGTTCTGAAATATAATTGAACTTTATTTCAATCTTGTGACTCAAATGTTCCGGCATAGGCATTTTCTTTCGATATTTCTGGACAACTTCTTTGTATCGACAAAGTATCGAATCTCTTAAGGTAAGCCTTTGTCGCTTCTTTTTCTTAATAGATCCCATGTTGATTCAGATGGTTATAATTTAAATGAAGAAGTTATTTAAATTAAAAAGTTTATAGATACGTAATATCTACAGAGTGTAACCAAATGTCTAAATCATATTTTGTAAAGGTCATATTCCTATTATACAGGATGTAAAAGAAAAAAAAATGGGTTCCTTGAAATCATATGTTCTATAGGTCAAATTAAGTGGGAGTATATTTCTATTGATACTGTGAGAAGCAAGAGAGTGTTACCGAGCCGGTAAAGGGTTACAGCTAAAGAGAGTAGGCACCGAACAAAAGGTTGTGGCATGGTAGAATTAAGAAAACCAACGCCAACCCCAAATAGAATTGGAAAATGGTGAAGTTAAAGAAGATACTATGATAGATCCAAACAAAGGTCACTCTGATAATTGCAATAGTCTATCTATATCTATGAATTCAAAAAATTCTGCCAAAGTTTAAAAAAATCCTGCTTAAAATATCCAATTTTAAGAGGGGAGGAGGGGAATTTTTTTTCGTAACGATTCCAAAAGATGTATTATTGAAAATAATAAACGAAAAACACAAACTAATTGTTTGATATTTTAATAATTATTAATTCGTGACAAAACTATCACTTTGAAAAAAGATATTCATTATTTTAAATTAAATTCACTTCAATTAATAAATTGTTCATCACGAATTACTCTGACAGAATGAATGAGGGAGTGAATGAATGAAATGAATCGGAACCTAAGTAGGTATTAGGTAGTAGCCTGAGATAATGATTATGATAATGTTACAGATGTGTTACGAGAGAAAACGAACATTTATTGAGTCTGCTGAGATTAGTTATGAATGAATGGAAATGTAAACATAAATAAACATTGAACAAGTCCTCAGGGGAGACTAAACTGAGATGTGTTACGAGAGAAACTGAACATTTATTGAGTCTGCTGAGATTAGTTATGAATGAATGG
>CM022881.1:18910725-18936544 GCA_012654025.1 Pachypsylla venusta | reverse complement strand
TTAACACAAACACTTTGGTATCTGCCTCAGGACCAAGCGTCAGAGGTCTTAACCACTCGGCCACGGAGATCGACTATTTTAGGAACAACTTGATTCCATTATTAAGTTCCAATTAACACAAACACTTTGGTATGTGCCTCCGGACCAATCGTCAGAGGTCTTAACCACTCGGCCACGGAGATCGACTATTTTAGGAACAACTTGATTCCATTATTAAGTTCCACTTAACACAAACACTTTGGTATGTGGGAATCAGTTCATTTCAGTTTTTGATTCACTTCTCTACATGTTCACTTCTTGTTCCTCGTACACAATGAATTTCTTCATAAGATAGATCTTTGTTTTAAAGAGAGAAGAACCGCGTATGTATGACAAGTTGGTGAGAATCTTCACAGAACACTGGTTCAACGAACCTTCGAAATATTTTGGCGACCAAATATCAAAAATATCGATATTGTTTCGACATTTTTTTTTTAAATGGTTATGCCCTGACGTTGCATTTACATTACTCCAGGTTACTTAGTGGATCTCCGTGGCCGAGTTGTTAAGAGCATTGACTCCTGGTCCGGAAGTTATGACTTCAAATCCCGCCCGGAGCGAAAATTTTCTGATCGAATTTTCTCGTTTCCAGAATGGCATGGCTGTAAAGGAGTACCCTGAAGTAATGCGAAAGCGGTTCCGGGGCATAACTTTTTAAAATCAGAAAATATATATATATTTTTTTTAGGTTACTTAGATATAGCGTCTACACTACATCTATGTCGGCGAGATTCTGACAAAATGCAGCATTTACTGACGCTCGAGGGATCCCTACCGTTTTACGAGTTTTTCCAGATTCACCGACATACCGTTGTAGAGGGACATGGCTTGAACATATAAGTCTCCCTACTATTGGGAACAATTGAATACCACCGAAAGACCTGATCCTTGGATCTGGTATCCTCAAGAAAACACGTTCAACAACATATTGATGACTGACCGAACCATCAAATTTAATTTGTGCATCCCTCCTGCTCATCTTCAAGGAGTCAAATTGGAGGTGATGAAAATTTTAGTCCTCTAAGAGATATCATTCTAGTGAAAAAATATATGAATTCCAAATTGTTTTAGTTCCGATTCTATGAACGGTATGTGCCCAATAAACCAATGAAACCTAAATGCTAGGATTTCCCCATTTTGGAAATTTGGTGGACAAAACACAGACATAATTATTTTTTGATTATTCAACGAAATTCACTCTAATATACACTAATCACTGGACCACACCGGACGCAATGTCTAATACACCTAATAATTATATCATAGGATGTTTCATAAACCAGGTTATAGAGGTTATGTATCTTCGTCTACAGGGTGGGTGTGAAATAAGACCAAACCAAATGTCCAGAAAACCGTTCGAATCATGGGCGTAGGAAGGGGGGGGCAGGTGGGGGCAGAAATTCTCGAGAGTATGCAGCACGGAAGGGACAACTTAAATTTACACTAGATAATATGATTTTTGGAAGCAAAAAAGTCATCAAGTACCGAAATACGATAAATGTCACATTTTGTCCCTAATCCAACAGCCCCACTGTGAACAATCAAATGTAACTGTGGCAAACTTGTCGCATCGTTGAATCGCATTTGGTAAATTTGGTGGGAAAATTCAAAAAAATTAACAAACGTATAGGTTCCATCTGTTTTTTTTCGGCTTTCCGTATATTTTTCCATTGTAAAACTCCTCCTGTTAGTCGAATTTCGCCGGTTTGGCACTTTCCTTTATCGATATTTGTCACAGGCCCTGGGGTCGCCCTTCCCCAATAACTGAATTATCAGTTACCCCTGGGGGTTTATTATTACATAAGTACCGATTTACTTTATCGACCCCCCCCCTAGGCCAGATGCTGGCTACGCCCTTGGTTCGAATCTATCTACTCAGCAGGCATTGAGACATTCAAATCTTGTAGGCGGCTCGAGCGATAATACCAAATCAAGATTTTTAAACCTTATAATTATTTCGGAATCGGAACCTAACACGTAAACATTATATTCTTTGAAATATTAAAATATTTGAATTTTTTTTTTTTTTTTTCAAATATTTTAATAAGAGTTGTTGATACTGTTGTAGACTTAGGATTCGAGGATTAAGTTATCGTGAATTTAAAATGCGTTAACTAACTTTAAAAATAATTAAAATAAAACTTAAAATAATTTATTAAAAAAAAAAAATAGAAATTACAATAAATAAATTAAAAAAAACGTAACACAAAAGTTCTAATATTGTTCGCTAACTCCGTATTTAAAACGCTCGAGAATACACACGAATCACTCGCTTATCACTTCGAAAACACAACGATATCGCTTCCAAAATTAAACACGCTACGTTTATCACTCAAATAATACTGACTCGACTCCTAGCCGTGCCCTTCTATTTATACCTTCATTCAAAAAGTTCTAGAAGGATCTGGAAAAGGATTTTTCTATTACGCAACAAACTACGCGTTCTATAAATAATAATTAAAACGCAAAACTCCATACTAAAATGTAAACAAAAACAATGCTTTGTAATGAGAGAGCAATAAAATATGTCATTCATATTTCCCCCCTTCACCCCGACCCCTCTCCCACAAGTCTCGATTCAAAGACATATCTAAAAATAACTTCTTCTCGAAAGGAGAAATTAAAAAAATGTATAGGAGAAGCGTCGAGATATATATACAGAATGTTTCATAGTATTACATCTACAGGTTGATTACTTCAATACTTTAGAATCCTTACGGATAATGCAGTAGTTTCGCCTTGCTTTCTGCATGGGTAATGGAAAGGATATGGTTTCCGACCCTTCCTTTAGTCGCCTTTTACGACTGGCATGGACTTGGGTGCGTATTCTTTTTTATTCCCCCTATCCACAGGAGAACGATTATGACTAAAAAGATTTTCCTGTTCAGAATAAATTTTCCCAAAATAAAAATGTAAATATAGAACTTCTTTGTGGTAAGGCACAACGGCCTTTTCACCTTTTATTGTGGGTATCGCAGCATTACTAGGGCCTCATTTGTACTATAATAATCTCTTAAATCTTCTGAAAAATCTTTTTTTTTTTTTGCTCTGGTAATGCCGCCACTGGTCGCTACCCACATTCAAGTAGCTACTCAATCGTCCTCACGAGACTGAGTGCACCCCGAAATCACAAGCACGAAGTCTAAAATTTTCCGACCCCGTTAGGTATCTCCCGAATCAACGGTGAACTGATGTCAGACAACACCCAGCCAGACACCCTGAAGAAGCAGAAAACAGACCAGAGGCCAAGTTTGGTCTTGAAATGTTCCCTGACAAAAATAATGGTAGACCTTTTCTTTTTTATTAAAGGGTATACTGGATTTCTTAAGGATTCACTCACTCACTTAAGGATTTTATATGAGAAATATCTAGTAATTGAATATTATAGTAGATGTACCACACAGTACACCAACCGTACTCGCGTTCCGTCCAGGTTGCTCATGCGTGTTTCCTCCTCCTCCAACTCATAAAAGTCATCTTGGACTCGTGCCTCGCGGTATCCATTATGCTTCAGTATATTAATATATGTACCTACCTCTCTACAAATATAGTACAACTTGCTTTGTAAAGAAACACTCGTTCCACCTGCTGCTCTCTAGATTGGGTTCACTGAAGAGGAATACGTTACACCTGCAATTTTCTATCATGGGTTCATTGAAGAGAAATGCGATTCACCTGTAATTTTCTAGCTTGGATTCATTGAAGAAAAATATGTTTTCAGTTCACTGAAGAGGAATACGTTTGATCTGTAATTTCCTATCTTGGGTTCATTGAAAATAAATATGTTACACTCCTTATTCTCTATCTTGGGTTCATTGAAGAAAATTACGTTTTCAGTTCACTGAAGAGGAATATGATTCACCTATTATTCCCTGGTTAGGGTTTACTGTTACACCTCTTTAAGAAATTCAGATTTGAATTTGTGATAGTAGAACCGGCAATCATGAGGACGATTAGATCTGGCCCCCAAGATGGCTGGTTCTTTGTACCGGGGCTACCCGTGCCCTCGGGCACGGCCAAAGACCATCAACACCGTTCCGACGACAACTCAATGTGTTTTTCTTCCGTTGGAGTTGTTCATCCCAGCCATGTTGCTCCAGATACTTCCTCAAAGAGTTGGTATATAAATCCTTGCTAAACCCTGAAGTATCTGATCGTTGTCGTCTATGTATGCTGGTTGTTCATGACGTAAATCATGAGCAGCCAGCAACTATCCATCAAACCCAACTAATCTAGAGCCGTCAGCATTATGGGCAGATCCTGTTGGAGAGGCCGCCTTTCTTGGCCTGGAGACACAGTGAGAGTCGTTGAGAACGTTAACAACAACAACGATTAGATCTGCTTTGTGGCTTTCGATAATTTATTTGATTCTTTGTCTAGGTCTTTCATGGCTTCAATTTGATTTCATGACAGAAATCTTGGGAGCAGAAGATATAGTAAAATTCATAAAATCTCAAAGACTCAGACAGTTCGGATGGAGGAAACCAGGATGCCGCAAAGAATACTGAACTCAAAGATATACGCAACCCGAAGAAAAGGAAGACCTCGCCTTAGATGGCTGGACCAAGTCCTGGATGACCTGATGGGGATGCAAATTACTGGATGGGGAACAATGGTCAAGAACCGTATTTTGTGGAGGAGTTTGGTAGAGGAGGCCCATCCCGGGCTGTAATGCCAAATGATGATGATTCGATCCTTTGTAACAGTCTAACTTACCCCATAGTTTGCAAGGACTATAGACCCTTTACCCCATAGCGAATGAATGAATTGTATTTCTTTGTAATATTATGTTACAAGGTGTTTGATATGAATATTAATACATAATTTTGGAAAAACTTAAACTAATATATTATAATATTTTTTACAACTTACCCCATAGTTTCCAAGGATTATAGACCCTTTCAATTGATTACATCTCAGGTTAACACTGGTCAATTCTCTTTTGATTTAATTCAACTTACCCCATAGTTTCCAAGGATTATAGACCCTTTCAATTGATTACATCTCAGGTTAACACTGGTCAATTCTCTTTTGATTTCTTTCTTGTCCACAACAATATCATCGTGTTCTTCAACACTTCTCTCTTCCTCTATGGCTCGTTCTTCAAGGACATTCTGTAAAAGAAGAATTAACGATTACCTTACGACATGCGATTGATGATATTATCTAGATATGTATCTACTAGCGAATTGCCGATATTGTTGCGTTTCTAACAGTTTAACTTCCAAATGCACTGTCCTAAAATTTTGGTTCTGGAACTGGGGAGGAGTCTGGCAACCCTTTGATTTTTTTTTAAACCAAATTTAATCCAATTAGAGAGGTTAGCAAACATTTTTACGGCCATACCTCTATTTCATATGTTCAACTGTTCAAAATTGATCCACAAAGGCCAATAAAAAAACGAGTTTTAAAAAAAACAATCAATTTTTTGAAACGGGTTGTCAGGCACTCCTCTCTTGTTTCAGACCCTAAAATTAGGTACTAGTTTTTTGTGAAAAATGGCTAATCAATAATAATAAAACTCAATGTAACGATAAGTGTGTGTGTGTATGTATCACTAATTGTTTAGCCAAAACGGTAAGAGATATCAAAAAATTGATGAGAATGGACCCCCCTCCCCAAAAAAACCATAGGCCCAAACACCAGAAATGTCGAACCGTTTTCGAGTTACGGCCGATTTTTCGATTTCTGACCAAATTTAGCCGGATATGGTCCGATATCTTAAATTTTGTCGCGACAACATATCAACTCAAAGCGAGTTTGCAAAAAACAATCCAACCGTTTTCGAGTTATGACCGTTTTTCCGATTTTTGTAAGGGCCCCCCCTCATCAAGGCTGCAAAATGCAAATGTTTATCGATTGACGTCCGAAATATAGGACAGGTCCATTTGAAATTCGAACTTTGAGAAAGTAAATTTATGCTTCCAACTCATATTAGTTGTTATGAACGTTAGTGAACTCCACATTTGACTCCGGTATACATCCCGAAATGCACTTGTATATGTGTATGTTTGTTTGTTTGTTACGCGATACAAGCCACAATTTTCATCCAATTTTGACGAAATTTGGTATACATGTTTAGGACATGAAGGAAATTTGCTGTATAGTTTTTGGCAGCCTCAGGGCCTCCCCGGGGGGGGGGGCCAATATAATTTTTAATAATATTAAAAATGATTTTTATCTTTTTAGCGGTTTGTAACCTAACTAAGAATCGTAAAATTTTGATATGTTAAGGCCGGTGTTAAGGGCTTTTAGATTTTGAAAAATATGGCATCCTGCACCCCCCCCTCCCCCCTTGGGGCACAGGGACCCAATAGTGTTTTTTAAAATGATTTTTATCTTTTTAGCGGTTTGTTGTACAATCGTAAAATTTTGATATGTTATATTTGTTTTTGAAAATGATTTTTTAAAATTTGACTAAGATATTTTTTTCTATAAATGACTAACGTGGAACCAATGTGACCGCCTGATCATTTTGATCCACTAGTATTGTCAAATTGCAATGGGTGACTATATGAATATTGCCAATTGAGAGTCAATTTGGCACAGATGAACCGTTTAAATAATAATCATACAAAACAAGACCTCACTTCGATCGTTTGGTTAATGATCAAGACACATTATTGTGAACGTTAGTGAACTCCACTTTTGACCCCCATATACATCCCGAAATGCACTTGTATATGTGTATGTTTGTTTGTTTGTTACGCGATACAAGCCACAATTTTCATCCGATTTTGTCGAAATTTGGTATACATGTTTAAAACATGAAGGGAATTTGCTGTATAGTTTTTGTGGGCCTTGGGATCCCGGGGGCCCTCAGAGGAACAAATATTGTGTTTTTTTGAAAATGATTTTTATTTTCTCAGCGGTTTGTTGTAGAAACAAAAAATTTTGATATGTGTATGGCTGGTGTTAAGGGCTTTTCAATTAAAAAAAAAAAAATTGGGACCCTGGACCTCCCGGGGTGGAGGGGGGGGCAGGGGGCCTGATATTTTATTTTTTGAAAATGANTTTCGGGGGGGGGGGGGCAGCTGCCCCCCCTTTCTACGCCCATGACCGCATTCTATTCTAAATACACTCATCTTGCACTCTTTCAAATCATCTTTATTGGAGGCAGTCAGCAGTCAGAGAAGCTTTGTTACCCTCTATTAACTTACATTTTCTTCTCTTTTTCTTCACTATCCTTTTCCTCTTCCTTCTAGTCCCACTACTTCTCTCTTGAAAGTTGGTAGCTTGTGCTCGAATCATAGAAGTGTGTTTTGTGAGAATAAATGTGTTTTTTTTTTCTCTTTTTTTTTTTAAATTCAATAGGGGGTTTTATTATACTGTTTTTTAAATATGTAAATTTATTTGTATCATCATTCGTTTTTGTAAAAGATATAATACCTCTGTTTGGACTGTAGAGGTAAAGGGACGCTTCAGTCTTATCCCCGCAGTATAAATAATGTATAATATACTGCTTGTCCCAAAAGTCCGAGACCACCTGAATATCTTTTGAACGGCTTTATGTGGAGATTTGAAATTTTGCATGGTATTATATCTCAAATTAAACCACCTGATGGTGTTGCCAATTTTTCAGGGGCGGGTTCTATGTGGTCCCCAGTTGGTCTTTTTTGTTTTTTAAATACGAACCCCCATCTTGTGATACATTTTTAGAAAGATAATTGGAAGTAATTTGCAAAAAAATTCACACGTCTAGCGTGCTTGGTTTCAAAATGGCGGCAATTTGAAATTTCCAAGAGTGTCCAAAACTAGGCGAAATATTTCGAAACGTAGGCAAAGTGTCTAAAACTAGGCGAACTATGTAAAAAAAAAAAAAAAAAAAAAAAAAAAAAAAAAAAAACAGGTTCCTTAACATTGGTGTCCTATGCAATCATTCAATATCCCATTGCAAATAATTCGCCTAGTTTTAGACACTCTTGGAAGTCATATCTTGGAAAATTCAAATGGCCGCCATTTTGAAACTAAACACGCTAGACGTGTAAATTTTTTGCAAAGTACTTCTAATTCTATTGTCTTTCTGAAAATCACAAGATGGGGGTTAGTATTTAAAAAAACAAAGTTGGACCCCCTGGGGACCCGCGACTGAAAAATTGGTCACACCATCAAGTGGTTTAATTTAGGATATAATATCATGCAAAATTTAAAAACTCCACATAAAGCCGTTCAAAAGATATTCAGGTGGTCTTGGACTTTTGGGACACCCTGTATATTTCTTTTAACTTTAATATCTGTCGGCCCCATTTGTATTCAAAGTAGTAAAGCCTTTGGCTAGAATTACACCTTGTATTCAAAGTAGTAATGTCTTTGGCTACAATGACACCTTGTATTCAAAGTAGTAAAGTCTTCGGCTACAATGACACCTTGTATAACTGATTATCAAAGACAGGACATACCGTCAAGTATGATGGTAACCTCAATGCAGTGGACCAGAAAATCGATGGCTTCCGATTTACATGAATTATATACATTGTTGTTCTGATGATAGATTTGTATAATTATTAGCGTCTAACTCATTTGAAATCATTTTTATCTAATATCTAGATAGATGCACCTTTGAATTAAAAAGTCATACATCAGCTAGTTTTGCATGAGTCAATAAACGCATAACCTTGAATACAACAGTGCCATCAGATTACTAAATTTATAACTGAGGAGCGCTCCGTCCGCCAAGTCAAATACAATGAGTGCACTTTTCAGGTCTCTCTACAGCCACGAGAAAAATATGTGGAGTGACTTTTGTTGAATATTTCATAATGGGATGGGTAGATGATGACATAAAATCAATAGTTTGAGAAGAAAAAAAAAGTTACGGGAATATTGAGAAAAAAACATTTGAAAAGTGTCATTTTTACACTGTCTCAGTCTCCTTCATCATCATTATCTTCTTCTTGAACGTTGACCGCTAAAAAGCGGTAAAAACCGATAAGGGTGTATTCGATTGCACCCAATAGTTACCCCCACTTCGATTGTCTCGGGGCACAATTAGATAGGACCTATATACCAAATTTCATCCAAATCGGTCAACGCTAAGTGCAAAGTACTCATCACGGCGTACGGCGTATTCAAAAAANTATTAAAAAAAAAAAAAAAAAAATTAATTTAAAAAAATAAAATTAAAATTTAATGTTTACATTTAACACTCGCAAAAATTTAAACACCGGAGAAAAGATTGCAAAATGCACTACACACTCACGAGTTTCAAGAAAATAAATAACTGATGTTCGCAGAAAACTACGAACAGCAAAATAAACGTACCAATAATGCGAACAGCGGCACAAACAGATCAAAGTGTTCGTCAAAAAACCGACAGAAGATGGATCGAGTAAATTGCCGTACGTGGCAGCCGCGTACTGTGCTTGCGCGCACAGTACGCCGCAAGTGAAAACACGTTCCAATATGCTGAACATTGCCACAAGTCTGCCGCTATTCTGCAGCGGCGCGCATATGTAATTATGTATACGCACCTGTTTACGTATTACTTAGAAGTTAATAGTGACTTGATTGAGAAAATAATAAACCCTTGATTCGTCAGACTAGTCTTTTAATATCCCGTATCATGAGTAAAGTTAATATTTACTGTAGTTTCGTATACAGGCGTGAAATGGTGATGTAGCTACACCATTTCCGAAGTTAAGGTCATATGGATTCATTGACTGAGTTCTAGTCTTAACCATCAACGATTTTCCTTTTGTTTGTGTGTTTGTCTTTTGTATCGCAATAACTCTCGAACGCCTTATTCGATTTTAATGAATCCTATTTTAATAATGGCATGGCCATTTAATACATTCATAGAATTACCTAATTGCTACCCTTAGTGAACTCCACTTTTGACTCCCATATACATCCCGAAATGCACTTGTATATGTGTGTATTCTGTGTATGTATGTTACGCGATACAAGCCACAATTTTCATCCGACTTTGAAGAAATTTGGTATACATTTTTAGGTTATGAAGGAAATTTGGTGTATAGTTTTTGGGGGCCCTGGGCCCCCGCGGCACCATGGTCCGAATATTGTGTATTTTTTGAAAATGATTTTTATCTTTTTAGCGGTTTTTGCAGAAACGTAAAATTTTCATATGTGATGGCTGCTGTTAAGGGCTTTTCGATTTTGAACATTTTGGGGGGCCCTTACCACCAGGGGGGAGGGCTATTATTTTTTTTAAAAGAAATTTAATTTAGATATTTTTTTCTATAAATGGCTACAATTCTAACGTGATCATATTGATTCACTAGTTAGCTTTTGGGTCATATTTTGGACCGCCTGGGGCCCAAATGGCAGCCTTTTAAAAATATATTTGTCCTGCATAATACATAGCATACATAATTAATCTTAGAAACTGTATATTCGCAAGTAACATGATTATAAATTATTTACCATCGCTCTCTCTTCATAACCGTCCAAATTTAGGAGTTAACTGAATTAGTAGTAATACAACAGTAGATAGCAAGGGCCGTAAACAGAAAATCCTGGCCGGGGGAAAAATTTACGGGCCCCTCTATCATTCTTCTTAAAAGTAGGCAATTCACGTAGTAGATATGAAAAGGCGCGTACGCTTCTTCTTGGCGACACATAATTCGATTATCAGATGTTAATGTTTACGAAATAGGTATACCAATATTTATGATTGCTGTACAAGCTGATAGGTCGCACTATATTTTAAAATCAGTGTCCTGCAATAGCCATTGTCCCATATTAGCGCCCACTATCGCTAAACTTCTGTGTTTGAAAATTTTTCAAAACTTTTAAGTTGATTTATTTATTATTCATAAAAAAAACTTGAAAAAATTCGTTTTCTCACCGGGCCTCTTAGGAAATCCCGGGCCTGAGGGGATTCCCCATATTCCTCCCCCCCACCTCTCGTCGGGCCTGATTGTAGGCCTCAGATATTTTTGATTGCGTAATATAGAATTAATGTTTGGAATCACTTAAGAGAATGTCCCATCACATTTCATTTCGCTGACGACGTATGACATGCTATGAATCCATACTTCAATTATGGCTTATGGCTCACATGCTTAACTGGGTACTCAATTACTTCTATAATCCAAACGATATTAATATGGGTAATAACCATTGCATAGTTTATGACACTTGCAATAATCCATATGTCATAAAATATTGTAAAAGCATACAGTGGCGATCGTAGGCCAACGATGGTCGCCAGAATGATGGGGAACAAAAGATTTGCAATAATCCATATGTCATAAAATATTGTAAAAGCGTACAGTTGCCAGAATGATGGGGAACAAAGGATTTGCAATAATCCATATGTCATAAAATATTGTAAAAGCGTACAGTGGCGATCATAGGCTAACGATGGTCGCCAGAATGATGGGGAACAAAAGATTTGCAATAATCCATATGTCATAAAATATTGTAAGAGCGTACAGTGGCGATCATAGACTAACTATGGGCGCCGGAATGATGGGGAACAAGGGAATTGTGCTTCTTTCAGTTTATTTTAATAATGAGTTTTTGGAATTGACAAGAAAAAATGACCTCCCCATCTCAAAATGTGACTGATAGTAACGAAAATTTTATACGAAAATTCGGGTCCCATGCCAATTTCAATTAAAATCGGTCTAGACTAAGAGTGGCAAAAGAAAAGTTTATCTGCGGCGAATTCTTCTGGGGGGGGGGTACTTATGTCAGCCTTTACGCTAATAAACCAATGTACTATATTGAAGAGTGCGGCAGGGATCCGCCCACCAAGTCAAATACAATTTGACTTGGTGCGTTGCACAAGTGAACATATTACTTTACTTCATAAAGTGCAATTTTTAGGTCTCTCTACAGCCACGCGAAAAATTTGTGGAGTGATTTTTGTTGAATATTTCATAATCGGATGGGTAGATGATAAGATTAAATCAATAATTTGAAGAAAAAAAGTTAGGGGAACACGGAGAAAAAAACATTTGAAAAGTGTCATTTTTATACTATTCTTTTTGGACTACTTCAAAATTTACCGAACTGATTTTGGTCGGAGATGTCTCGTTTGGAAAAGTGTGCCTATTTTTATCGTCAAAAGTTACCCACTACCCACTTTTTCCCCAAAAAGCTATAGCTGAAGTTCCACTGAAACAGAAAGAGCTGCTCATTTGTTCTCACAAAGAAAAGCTAAAGCAACCCGACCGACGTTGCTCATCAACAGTGATCTATTCAGCGTGGTAATCAAATTGAAATAGACTTTCATCACGAATGGTCTAGGCTACCAAAAGTGGGTTCATTAATACATTTAAAAAAAAAATAGACTTTCAGATATTATTGCTAAAATTATTTGGGACGGCATTCCGTTTTTGTTGAAATTGCCTTATCGTAATAACACAAAGGAAATAGGTATACATTTACGTTTTTTTTACAAAAATTTTATGATCACATTTTAACGGGAGGGTTATGATAAGCCAATGAGTACCTACACATAGGGTGATCATAGGTGAACTATCGTTCAACAGGTTCAACGAACCACACCACTGATTTCAAACATGATGTATAATTATTTTTACATTACATTGAATTTGTTGTGCAGTCATAATCAATAAGAAATCGTATGAGTATTAAATTGATAGAACACAGTTGCATCAAATCGATAAGTCATGACAAATCAGGAGATTGATCTTAGACAGACTAGTCTGGACGCGAGCCTGTCTCCTAGTCTGAACAAAATCTTTTTAAGAAAACCTCACAACCTATCTGCTAATATATTGCTTTGTCTATTTGATAACGTTATAAATTTCATTTATATTCTTCCTTTCCCAGTGTGTTCAATACTGATACAGCCTTACCTCTCTCTATTGTCAGGCCTAATCTTTGTCATAAATACTCCCCCGCACGTCGATCCCTGGTCAGNAAAAACACTTCGTGTGCAAAAAGACGTCAAGAAAATATCTCTACCAAAAATTCAAGTGGTTCATATCTCTCCTAAAAATATGTCACAAAAGAAGTGATATCATATGAGTGCCAAGTTCAGGTCACATCAAAATAATTTGCCTACAAAGAAGGTGATATCATATGTGTGCCAAGTTCAGGTCACCTGAAAAATTTTAGCCCCAAAGGTGATTCGGAAGTTACAAACAAAAACTATCAACTTTTTTCCCCGGACACTTGGCGCACATGTAATCTGAATATTTCTGCGTGTTTTTTTACTAACTTTTCGCTGTAAGAATACGCTATAAAATAGAAAGACTGAGTTTTATAAAATATAAAAAATTGATATTGCAACAGGTAATATACCTACAAAATTTCATCTTTCTAGGACAATAACAAGTAGAGATATAGAGGGTGCCGCTAAAGCGACACAAGGTGTCCGCGGGGATTTTTTTGGAAAAAGAAAACAAGAAAAAAAAAGTATGAATTTTTGACAATTTTTGGGGTGCTCGAAAAAGGCGTTTCCATTGACGGACAAAGGTGAGATAAAAGTTAAACTTCATTTATTGCACGTGCCAAAGGCGAATATGAAAAATTAAAAATTTTAGCTGAAAAGGGTCAGAATTGAAAGTGAAGATACCTACAAACTAGGTTTAGCGTACTTACCACGCTCGTTTTGTTTTTCTTAGCGATGCAAAACTAGCGTTTTGCTTGATATCTCATTTAGTTTTATATATACGTAATCGATCCAGCATCAATGATATACAACAATGCAAGTCAGATAACTGAAGTTTAATAACATCCAGCGAACTTTTACTTGGTTGTTGTTCACAAATAGGGCCGGCTCTACCATATAGGCGAATTAGGCAACCGCCTAGGGCGGCAAATTTTAGGGGGCGGGCAAAATCAAAATGGAATTTCATTTTCAGCGGGATATGAAAAAAAATGTATACATACATAGGACGTGCATTTTTGTGTATATGATTGATAATTCATAACAAGAATTATCAATCATAAAAACCAATAGTAAAACCAGGGGTATGACACTCCGGCTAAATCTGTCGTTGCTTATAGTTCGGGAGCTTATATTGCTCTGTTTAACGTTTAACCCAGTCGCGTTTTCACACAATCCATCTCGTCCTGGGTCCATGTCCTCTCTTGATTCTTCTCCGCCTTTGTTGGGGTTTCACCCTCTTTCGATCTATCCTATACGTGCTTCAGAATGACATGATACAGAGAATAGACTCAAACGACCGCGATATCAAAGCACCTAAATTGACAGATTTTTTTTTTAATTTAACATCTATTGGTCATTCAAGACGGGGGTCCGCTGGAAACTTGCAAACCAGCTACCCACATTGACCTCACCCAGCCTAAGTTGAGCCGGAAAATTAGTCAGCATCATGAGGGTGGACGTTGTTTAACTTCAGTGATCTATCGGGAAAATGTGTATTCAGCCATAGACGCTGGCTAAGACAGAAATCTAATCAGATATTCATTTTAATATTCGATTTTGTTTTCAATAATGAACCTTCAGAATCTATTCAGGTATTCATTTTAGTATTCGATTTTGTTTTCAATAATGAACCTTCAGAATCTGTTCAGGTATTCATTTTAGTATTCGATTTTGTTTTCAATAATGAACCTTCAGAATCTGTTCAGGTATTCATTTTAGTATTCGATTTTTTGTTATCAATAATGAACCTTCAGAATCATCACGAAAATAATCCACCCCTCTCTAAATTTTAAACACTCAGTGACAAAATTATCGGAACGCTCGAATTTTTTTGATTTTGCAACTGATTTTTATATTTTTTTGGACATCAAATCTGATAATTATGTCAGGGTGTATTGCTGGGAAAAGAAAAGTTAAGTTAATCTTCAAAATTAGGACATTTATGGTGAAAATCTCAAAAAAGGAGCATAGCACGAATCGGACTTTTCAATATCTTAAGATTTCGTTTAGGTTTTGTAATCTCAATTGCAAGAATTGCCACTCCAAGCCCAAATTAAGGGCCTCTACTATCCATGGCATGCTCCAGATCAGACCATCCACGAACTTCTATGGCAATCGTTCCCACTCGTAAAGCACTCAACTTTTTTGGGCGTCGAAATCGTTGTTGGTCGGAATTCCTCCTACTAAAACGCCCTTTTTGGGTGATTCCAGACGTTTCCGATCGAGTTTATATCTGGCCAGTGTGGGACATGGCGCAGAATTTTCATAAGTAACTCTTCCAGGTATGCGAGCACGCGGTTTCCAACGTGTTTCTTCGAAGGAAAAATTTAACAGGAAATCGGTAAGTAGGTAATAAAGTAAATGTTTGTTCTTTTTTTGTGTCCGGCATAACCAAAGTAGGACACAGGTATCTGATTGATGTAATTCCTAACAATAGGTTCATTTCAAATCTATACCTGTTATCAGATTGGCCTCATCTCTCATGGGTGATTTATTTCCATTGTTAAAATAATATAAATCAAGAGAATTTATTTTAGACAATTCTTTTTTAAAAAAAATCATAATAAAATATAAGTAGGATATGCGGGATGTAAATCTAGGCCAGTGTCCAAACCTTGGTCAATACATCAGGGCTATCCCGCTATTATATGAAAAGTTTTCCAGTGAGGGCCCCGTTGGCGATCAGTAGTTGGGGTGGGGTTTGGCGAGCGAAGCAAGCAGGGGCTTCGCCCCCTAGTAATTCATTAAAATATTCTTCTTCTTTAACTTCACTTTTTCCCAATTCTATTTGGCGTCAGCGTTGCTTTCTTTAATTACCCTTTCCTGGCACGGTAATACTCACGTATATACATATGTATTTCTCAAAGTACCCATACAAACTGTGTAGAAACTCACATTTTGCTGTCGGAGTTTCACGTAGAGCTTTTTTAAAGGCTGAATGTCCTTCCCAACACCAAACACTCTGTATTTACACTAGCTTAGAACCGTCACCTAATGAAACTGGCTTGCTCCCCTCGGTGGCTACATTAATTCATATTAAAATAATACTATATATTTACTCTATTTAGTGGAGCCTCCCCACAAATCTTATTTCTTGAGAGAAATGAATCATCTATTGGAGATCACCATGAGACACTAATGATTTACATTATAGAAATGAATCAAAATCGTATAATGTTCTATTTACACTAGTTCGGTAGCTTACGATTAAAGATTATGATTCCGAATATTCGAATATTATTAAAGATTATGATCCCGAATAGTCCATTTTAAAGTCAAACAATACAAGTTGTTATGTTCGAAAAAGATGTTAGAATATATAGAATAATTGGAACATTAAAAATTAAGTCTTTGCACAATTTTGCAAGTCAGAAGATAAAAAGAAACTGAAACGAGTGAAATACCGACTCATTGGTTTTTACCAAAAGGCTATTATGTACCTATTTTTGGACAATTCGCCTGAGTTATACAAACAACACATCAGTCATCAAGATTTATTGGGGTGAAAATGTCTTTAAAAAATATGTAGTTGTCAGCGTCTAAGGCACGTTGAATACACCAGTTTCCGTTAGATCAATGAAGTTAAGCAACGTCCAGCGAGGTTGTAATATGTGGGTGTCCACGTGGGTTCGCACCCTCGTGATGCTGGCTATTTTTTTGGCGCAACTCAGGCTGGGTGAGTTCAATGTTAAGATAATCCAAAAAGATGTCAAGATCAGAGATGAGCATTGACCAAGTTGTTCATGCAATAAAATCTATTGGAAAGACCTTTTAAAGCAATCAAATGTCAAAGGAAAGGTCATCTGATGTTACATGTTGATAAGATGATGCTAGGGATCTTTTGTGTCTAACAAGAAACTTAATTCTAAAGACACTTGATTTATGAACAGATACCTAGCCATACAAAAAAACGAATTTCAAATGTATGAGCACAAAAATAGAACTCATTTTAAAGGACGAGGTGTTAGCCAGCGTCTATGGCATGTTGAATACACCAGTTCACGTTAGATCACTGAACTTAAGCAACGTCCAGCGAGGTTATTCTATGTGGGAGTCCACGTGGGTTCGCGCGTTCGTGATGCCGGCCATTTTTCCGGCCCAACCCAGGCTGTGTGAGGTCAATGTGGGTAGCTGGTTTGCAAATTTCCAGCGAATGGAGAGTAAACCCCCCCCCCATCTTGAATGACAAATAGATGTTAAAGAGACGTCAAGCCAAAGTAAAAAAAAAAATGACAAAGTGGGATTTTATTATATCCGTAAAAGTTCTGAAAATGACCTCACAGGGATGACGGCATTAAAATTAATCGACGGTTATTGGGGGATTTCGATAATTTCTCGTTGAACGACGGCGCCGTCTTTAAATTCTTGTAGGAGCCAAAGGCTTGTAATTGAAATGAATAAATGTTTTTTTTTCTTTGGATTAAGTCTTTATTCCATCTATTGATCATTCGAGACTGAGGTTTTATCTTCCATTCGACGGAAACTTGCAAACCAGCTACTCACATTGACCTCTCCCAGCTTGGTTTGGTCTGAAAGATAACCAGCATCACAAAGGCGCGAACCTACGTATAGGCACCCACATAGTACAACCTCGCTGAACGTTGCTGAGCTTCAGTGATCTACCGGGAGCTATACACTAGCGTGTCATAGGAGCTGGTTATTGTTGCTCAGCATCTCCTTTGCTTCAATTATCTCCTGTACTATTTCTACTTCTACCGCATAACGCTGGCACTTGTTGTCTCCTTTATCTTTGCTACTCAATCTTCCTCATGAGGTATGAGTACACTACGTAAAAGATCTAAACACAAAATCGAAGATATATTGATAAAAATACCTAAGTTCAAATCAGAGGATCAAACTTGGGTCCTCTGGGTACAATCCCAGTGTTATCACTATACCACGAAGACTGTTTAAATCCATGTAATTACCTAAATATGATCTCGTTTCAAAATTCACGCTCTGATTATATCAAGCACCTAGGCACGCTAAAGTCACTGATTGCATATTCTCTGGTATGTAAACAGTGCCCATATGTCATGATTTTTTTTTCGCCTTCTGTACGGTTGTCTCAAACACAGTAACCTATAACATTTTCAATTTCTCCAGAAATTCCACCCAATTTGCAAAATAACGTTCGGTTTAAAAGATGTTTTTAAAATACAGGATGTGGCAGAAAAACCTTCTTTTGAAAATGATGCTACTCAAGCAATTTTTAAGATAGAGCTTAGCGATGAAAAAGGGCCTCTTATAGGGGTCCAAAATTTATCAAATTAATTTTTTCCCTGAATAAGTCTGATACCTCCTAAAACTAGTGATTGAACACTATCTTGTACAATAATTTTCACAATTTGTTATTTCGCCTTTTTATTTATTAAAATNCTTTTGAAAATGATGCTACTCAAGCAATTTTTAAGATAGAGCTTAGCGATGAAAAAGGGCCTCTTATAGGAGTCCAAAATTTATCAAATTAATTTTTTCCCTGAATAAGTCTGATACCTCCTAAAACTAGTGATTGAACACTATCTTCTACAATAATTTTCACAGTTTGTTATTTCGCCTTTTTATTTATTAAAATCCTCTACAGCGACATTTGAGCGATTCTTTATATTTTGTTATTTTGCTTCTCCCCAAGTACCCACACACCTTCTCCCAATGCTTTTAACATCCGAATTTGGATCTCAATCTGATATTTTAATAATGCCGTTACCACGTTGTAATGATCTGGGCACCACTATTTTGGCACATTATTTCATATTTTAGTAATTAGTCTTTTCATCTGTTTTAGCTTTCCCCATATCTTTACAAATCTTTTTCCAATGAGGTCGTTATCATAAGGTAATGATGGGTCTAGACAAAGATATTTGAGACCATCCACACATAGTTTGACGAATACTTTCTACTTGGCCTTTCCTTTTTCGGTTCCCTCCAAGTACTCACAGATCTTCTTTCAACGCCTTCCATTAAATTTCTCAAATGCTCTTCTGATTGATGTTAAAAGATATTTTAATGCTGCCTTAAGCCAGCGTCTATGGCATGTTGATTACACCAGTTCCCGTTCGATCACAGAAGTTAAGCAACGTCCAGCAAGGTTGTACCATGTGGGTGTTCGCTTGGGTTCGCGGCCTCATGATGCTGGCTATTTTTTCGGACCAACCCAGGCTGGGTGAGTACAGGTCTTCCAATTCTCTCGTGACGATGATATTTGAGGTCCATTATTATAAATTTTGAAGAGTGATCCATTAATGACTTGAAAATATAATACAACTTACCTTACAATATTTCAATGTTTACCTAGATTTGCTGGGAATCAACAATACTGATGATGCAACCTTCATTGGTTGCGGTATGCATCACGAATGATCTAATTTACTACTACAAGGTCTCGCTAGATTTGAGAGGAAGATCTTTGCTAGTTCCCATGGCAAATTCACAGATTGTAAATAAAGAAATTTCTACAATTTATTCCAGAGGTACTCTTTGTTCTTCATCATTACTAGGCGATTTTATTTACCTCTGAAACATGAAATATTACGAAAAACCTCAAAACAAATTTGGTCTACGGGATACAGCAGTCAAACCTTTATAGAAAATGAAATATCTTCGTTAGTTTAAATTTTTAAAGTTTTCTTTATGACCATTTGATTTTTTCTTTTTTTTGACAAGAATGGAGGCTAAAACCCCAGAAGGACATAATATCAGATTATGTCAGAAAGATATAATAAAACCAATTGACAAAAGGGACATCTACCAAAAAACNTATCAGTAAAAAAAAAGCTGCTCTTAAGTCGACTCTTTGAAGAGTCGACTCATTTCAAAAAGATGTTCGACTCGTGAGTTAGTCGGGCCGTGAGTAGACTCGTGGATGACTAGCCCATCCCTACGACGCTATAATGTGTGAATTGAGACCACAATTAAGAGTTGATAGAGGCAGATCTAGAAATCTGTGGGGTGCTGGAAGAGTGCATTATAAGTGTACACCGGCCATGAAAGTGGCTTGTTCTGCCATCGTTTGTTTGCCACTTCCTTTCGGATCACTGTAGTTAAGCAACTTGACCTTTCCGGAGTGATGTCTGCCTCATGGGGATGGACATCTGAGTTGCTGTTGTACCTACCTGTAGATTTAAAAATAGGTTGACGCGATTGCCCCAAAAAATCATACCCACATAAGAAATTATGTGCTTTTTCGGAGTTATATTATGTAAAAGACAAATATTAGGAAACTAGTGCATTATTTAACCATGAAATTAGGTACCATTGGCGGCCGTTCAAATGACTTTGATTTTAAACTATATATATTAAAAGAAAAAAACTGAATCTTACATCAGGGTTACCTATTATCACGAAAGCATTATGTTATAATCGGCCAATGTCGATAAATCCTCCTACACAGTCGCGTCATTCGATTCCACTAGTTGTAGGTAACGACAAGGTATAATAAATGTTTCATTGGATAATGTTTGTGAGGGTCAGTTGCTAATATGTGGAAGATTCCTTTCAGAATCCTCCTGCATGTTAAATGATTTTAAAAACCTTAGAAGTACACTCGAGTCGTTCACACCTTGGTGATAGAAACTTTTATCGGGCGATAATCATTGCTAGTGATATTGCATGCTTGTAACTTACGATAAATATTGTTAGCAACCTATTTCTATTTTTCTTCGGATTTTAATTTTTGTTAATTACTTTCAATATTTTTTTAAATAAAATGAACAGTTGTGAGATGGACAATCAAATTCATAGAATTGCTTAATTTGGAATTTCACATTAAAATTGTGTTGCAATACGAATAGTAAATCAATGGCATGGAAGCATCACACTCGGTTTATAGCAAGGAGGTTCTGGATTCAATTCCTGGACGGGGAAATAAATTGATAAAGGTTTTTTAAAATTTCTTACTTGGTCTGGTTGTGTTTGGGGGTAACTCAGCCTCCCGAGTGTCTATGTTAAAAATGATGGCATTATAAGATAAAAACAGTAAAAGTGTAGCCTAGGCTTAGTGATATTGCTTAGTTGGTTCAGAAAGAATAATTACCATTCTTCATTTGGTGAAACTAAATTCAATGAGGAGTCCCCGAACAAACCTCACATGATTTGATATATTATTAAAGTCGGCCTACGTCTAGATCGAAAGAAACTTATGACAAACCAAGGGATCGATTTCTGGATTCTACGCACTTGCCTTAATATATTATACGTAGGTATGATGACAAATATCTTATTCGCAGACAAACACTTATTCAGATCGAATGTATGAGTGTACCTTTCATTTATTAGTGGCATCATCCGATGGTAGCCAGATGTATGAGACTGCAGTTCTGAATAAGTGATTGTTTACTACATAAGATTATATACCTAATTATCAGCATTAGCATCTATTCATGGAGGCTGATGGACCCCCAGAACCATGCCAATATTTACTTTCTCTTCCTATAGAACATGAAGTATTGTAATCGTGCAGAAATTTTAGACANGATTAAGTATTGTAATCGTGCAGAAATTTTGGACATTTTTTTTTAATTTGACGTGAGTTTACCGCGCACTTCTGGCGAGCTAGTAAGCCATGTCAAAATTTGCAATACAATTGACATTAGAAACACAAGAAAATGAGTTACGAAACACTGTGATTACACAGTAATGTTTTTTGTGTTATTTTACACCTCAGGTAACGTCCAGATGGAAAGTTAATAAAGCTACAAGAAATTAAGCCCTTGAATGAAGCCACTAACCTTAAAACGTAAAATGTCAACGTTCGTACACAAAAGTATTTTATTCTTGTTGTAAAATTTCGCCGCCCCCAGACCATGGCCTATGTAGCTTATATGGTAAATCCGTCACTGATTCTAAAGGTTCATTATTGAAAACATTGACGAGAAAACTCAATTTGAAAACAAATATTCTGGAAATTTTGTAATTAGCTTGTATCTACTTATTATTTTGGGTCATTTTCAATTTTATATTTCTTTGAACTAAAACAAATAAAATTTCTTGGAACTTGATAAGTAATAGGAAAAAACGAAAGGCATAATCACCAAATTAGAGAAAAGTGATTATCCCTTTTGTTTTTTCCTATTACTTATCAGATTGAGTCTTCCTCGTTCTTGTTTTCAATAATGAACCTTTAGAATCAGTGGCGGAATTACCATATAAGCAACATAGGCCATGGTCTAGAGGTGGCGAAATTTTAAATTCGTAGAATCCAAAAATCGATCACTAAACCTAGGCTACACTTTTACTATTTAATGCTACCACTTTTAATCCATTAACATTATTCTGTATTTCTTCATTCCATGTATATGACGTTCCACGTGGGACGTACGTACGGAATCGTGTGCAGAGCTCTGGGAGCCAAACCGCTGGTGCGATTTTGCTGAAATTTGGCACAGATCATCCTTGGGCAAAAAGCCCGATCCATATTTTTTAATTTCATACAGAATTTTGAGGAAGTCCATAAATGTATATTTCTTTGTGTTATTATATCACAATTACCTATGTGGGCATCAGAGAATTACAAAGGTACTTTTTAAACACACACTCTAGAGAGTCTAGAGTATATATACACCAAAAGTATATATACTCAACAATTTCTTCATACTGCTGTCACTTGCCACTATATTACCATTGCTACTCAATTGTCCTCAAGGGACTGAGTTACCCCCAAACACAACCAGACCAAGGTGAAAATTCGAAAAAACCTTTTTCTATTTTTTGTCCCGATCAGGATTCGTACCCGGTACCTCCCTGGTGCAAGCCGATGCAGACTCTGCCCAGGAGATTTTGAGGAAGTATTTTTTTGTAGGTAACTTGATACAGCACCGTCCTACTTTTCCATATAACAAATTTTATTTTTCTCGCAAACGGTAATGGTACAAAAATCCATATTTTGGTACAAATCGGTAAAAACGAAGGACTGTCGAATAGGTTTTTTAAAATTTACAAATTCCAACAGTGCCGGACTAGCCCGTCCCAATGTGACTCGTCATATCTTTTAAATGGTAATGTAATTAAAACTGAATCCCTAGAATCAATCAGAATTCAAAACTTCCAAGCTATCCAAAAATTATAGCGGAGACCTCCGCTAGGACTTCTGGGACATACTGTATATTTCTGTCCTTGATGTCACTGGATATAAACTTATTGGGTTTTCCGATGCGTCCAATGCCGCCATGTCTGCCATGTTTTATCTACGCATCAATCGTGAAAACGATGTCAACATTAACCTGGTTTGTGTGAAAAGCAAAGNAAAAATTCTAGCGGAGACCTCCGCTAGGACTTCTGGGACATACTGTATATTTCTGCCCTTGATGTCACTGGATATCAACTTATTGGGTTTTCCGATGCGTCCAATGCCGCCATGTCTGCCATGTTTTATCTACGCATCAATCGTGAAAACGATGTCAACATTAACCTGGTTTGTGTGAAAAGCAAAGTAGGTGATCAATATTCAAAGTTTGGAATTTTGTGCTACTCATTCATTAGTTCGCATAAAGCATATCGTCACCTTATTTCAGAATGGGTCTAACTGGAAATTTTTCAAAATCGGGTTTTTTGTCCCATATAATGTAAAATATCAAGGCGCGTCCAATGGTATGATGATCAGAATTGAGTTAGCTCTTACAGTTTTCGCTAGAGAGCTCCCTTCTTCAGAGAGCCAATTTTATTTGTTTCTATACTGCCTTTAATTTGTTTATAGCATGGGGGACCATTATAGACTTTGATCTATTTGACAGAACAAAATTAATACAGTATTAGAGATCCAATTGTGGAGCTGTAAAGAGCCAACTCTGATGATTTCATGCATTTCTAATATATCCTTAAAGACGTAGGCATCCATTTCAAAATAGATCATGCATTTCTAATATATCCTTAAAGACGCAGGCATCCATTTCAAAATAGATCATGCATTTCTAACGTATTCTCAAAGACGTAGGCATCCATTTCAAAATAGATCTCTACAGTAGTGATGAAAACGGTTCCTTATAGGTACAAAAACGAAGGCCTTTTTTGGAAGGGTTTTTACAAATGGAATAAAATAGATTAAAGATTTTTTTAGAGGCAATAAAATATCCCTCCGTATGTCTTATTTTAAATGAAACCTTTAATCCAAACCGTCTGCAAGATATAAAAGAAAACGTAAAATATTTCATTAAAAAAACGTTTTTTTTACTCTCCTTAACATTTACTTTCTTTTACTTAGACCCCTTCTGAAATTAGGTGACGATATACTCAAAAGACTTCATGGGTTAAACAAGCCAGCCTTCATTAATTAACTATATTAGGTACCACTTTCATGATTTTTCCCATTATTATTGTTTGTTGGGTTTTTCACATGAGTTCATTTTTATATTTGATCTTTTTATTGTCTCATTTGGTTTTACCAAATGCAAAGACAATGCAAAAAACGTTTTTTATGGTCGAGGTCGAAACCATAATCTCGCGAATATAATTGATTTATTAGTAATCCTTATGACAAATCTCCCGACCATTATGAATTGACCCTCATTGTTAACATGGAAAATCATCAATAATTTATCTTACAACAAATGGCAGTTTTTGTAATATCTATCTATACTTATAAAACGCAAAGCCCAGTTGGTATACTGACTGACTGATAATCAACGTAGCTCCACGATGGCTAAACGTAAACACTTGAAACTTGGCACACGGGTTCCTTTTGGAATGTAGGTGCGTAATAAGAAAGTAAAAATGTGTTGAGAATATTGTGCACACCAATATCTCTCATGTGCAATATTATCGCAGCTGTTGGGGTCCGCTGGAGAAAGCAACGCCAACCTATAAGGTTCCGTACTAAAACCAAATTCAATCAAAATCTGTCAACGCTAAGTGGTAAAAGTGCTCATTAAGGCGGATGAACGGATATTTTTTCGATTTTTGGATTCTACGGAAACCTACCCAATAAACGGAAAATATCAAATTTAAAGGTTTTTTTTTATCGTGACGATTCCAAAGGTTCATTATTGAAAATTAATAATAAACCAAGAACAGATACTTTTAAATGTTGCCATTTTTTCGTTTCGAAAGAACACGAGTTGCAAAATGATAGGTACACAGATATTGTTCGTTCCTAAGATCTTTTGTTTGCTCGTCGTTCTGTCAGTCATTGCGCCAGAATGGCAATGTCCAACATTTCTCCATTTCACTTTGATTATTGTATTATTTAATTCAATATCAGTTGTGATATAAATTTATAATTACATTGATTCTTTGTAACATATAATTGCGACATACTGGGTGGATCACAGGAAAAAAAACTTTCATTTCATCCTATAGTTGGAAAAGGAAAGGAGAGTTAGTGGACTTTTGATTTTAGATTTAATTAATTTTCCACTCGTGAGGTTATTTTTCTTTTCTGAAATGGAACACAAAATTTTTTAACACTGAAATACTATTAAAGGGCACGTTACCTTTGTGAGGTTTGAATTAACACTAATCTGAACTGAACTTCCACCTTTGCCTGAGGTATCTTGATGATTTTATCATGTAGATTGCTTGATGTTCCGCACAACACTTACTTCAAAGGAAAAGAAAGGAAGAAGAAAAGACCGACCGAAATTTTTGGAGCAAGTGTCAATTTAAGTCTATGTTCCTCCTGTTTGACGTAAGAGAAACCAATCACTAAAATGTTCAACTTGTGAAAAAAGTAGAAAAAAAAATGTGGAAAAATTTCAAGTTTGAAAAACACGAATTTTTGAATTTGTTCATTAGAAAGCAACAGTTGGGTGTGCCTATACTTAGGTTAACCTAATTGTAAGAATAGGGTTCTTCTCAAAGCTACTCCAAAAATAAGGAAGAACATCTGGATCCCTTGAATGATCCTGTGGTCGCTGCTCAATTCATATACCACGTGTTCTATGAGTCAAATTCAAATAGCGTTCCAGAAATGGGCTGCACGAAAAAATAGTAAATTTGGGGAGGAATTATTCGTTCAAGTGT
>CM022881.1:18882003-18892725 GCA_012654025.1 Pachypsylla venusta | reverse complement strand
ATTACATACTCACAACTCACTTGGTGTAAAGGTTAATGGTCTCATGTGGGGTAGATCAACTAGAGAATGGACGCCTGATGCATAGAGAACTTTGGATTACATACTCACAACTCACTTGGTGTAAAGGTTAATGTACTCATGTGGGGTAGATCAACTAGAGAATAGACGCCTGATGCATAGATGACTTTGGATTACATACTCACAACTCACTTGGTGTATAGGTTAATGGTCTCATGTGGGGTAGATCAATTAGAGAATGGACGCCTGATGCATAGATGACTTTGGATTACGTACTCACAACTCACTTGGTGTAAAAGTTAATGGTCTCATGTGGAGTAGCTCACTAGAGAATGGACGCCTGATGCATGGAGGACTTAGAATTACATACTCACAACTCACTTGGTGTAAAGGTTAATGGTCTCATGTGGGGTAGCTCACTAGAGAATGGACGCCTGATGCACCTTTGGATTACATACTCACAACTCACTTGGTGTATGGGGATATGTTCTTATGTAGGGTGGATGAACTAGATAATGGACGCCTGATGCAAGGGAACTTTGGTTTATATACTCACAACTCAATTGCTGTAAAGGGTGATGCTCTCATGTAAGGTAGATCACTACAGAATGGACGCCTAATGCATATAGGACTTTGGATCACATACTTAAAACTCACTTGATGTATGGGGAGAGTGGATTAACCACATAATGGACGCCTGATGCAAAGAGATCTATGGATTACATACTCACAACTCACTTGGTGTAAAATGAGTTCTTTTGACCCATACATGGATCCCAGGGGGTGCTATCTCCAATATTGGTGCCAACAAATAATAATGGCTGTAGATGTGCGAACTCTTTTCTGCGGATGTACGGACCGACGGACACATATTTTTTCTAGAGCAGTTTTTTGGAATGTAGGCATCATAAAAAAAAAAAAAAAAAAAAAAAAAAAAAAAAAAACGACATTGAATATTTTATTTTCCTATAATTCGTATATTTTATTTTCCTATATTGGAAAGATAAAGTAAAAATATAAAAAAAATATTAACACCTATATTGGAAAGATAAAGTAAAAATATAAAAAAAATATTGTAAAATTATAATTAAAACAATCAACACAAGAGAGCTTTATTAATGGTACGCATCATACGATTTATGGCAGAAAATACATATAATTTTTGGTACATGTTTTAATATGGAAGCAATTATTTTTGAGAGATGAGAATCGAAAGAGATGAGTCCAAGTAGTTCGACACAGTCAATATTGGCTCCAATGGGTTTCTCGAAATACTTGAGGTTGGCTTGAAAGCGCCGCTTCTCAACGAAACACTGTTGGATTTAACATAGGGAAAGTAATAAATAAAATAGGATAAAATCTATTTTGAACTCTAGAAGGGGGACCAGACAATAGCACCATATTCAAGTAATGCACGAACTAGAGATTTATAAAGAAGATTGAACGCATTAGATGATAAGCCAGCGGAAGATCTGAAGACATACCCTAGTAACCGATGACATCTCATAGAAAGATTTGCAATGTGAGGTGAAAGAAAGTTTTTATCTATCTATCTAAAAAACAAAACCTATTATACCAGAGCTACCAAGGAGAATGCCATGTTTGGTACACTTACCATAAAATTACAGTAATGTCAGTTAGGTCAAAGCAACATTACCTATCTACTAAAGTTAAAATCACTTAACATCATCATTACGTCATTTCGGCAAAATGTTCTTTTTAATCAGGTACCTACCTACAATAACGATCTAGAATTCGTTTTCGTTAAAAAAAAAAACAAGCGGCGTAACATCTAGCGTATAAATTAAATTTGTAAATTTAAAATTAGTCACATGGTTACCATGATTAATGCAATACAGGTTATCCCAAACCTAATACTGTCCGCTATCTTTCAAAGGGTGTCCCTTAAATAAAGCTAGTTCGATCCAAAAAGTGCCCCCAGCTGAAAATAGCCCCATGAGGTCCAAAATTTGTCGATGATATGCTACAAACAGTCTCTGTTTTAAATTTCATCAAAATTGGGATTATATTGCAGCTTTTAGAGAAGTGACCAAAATTTAAGGTTAGATTCCTTAAAGAGGCCCCAGATGAAGATAGCCACATAAAGTCCAAAGATTTTCGATGAAGTGTTACAAAGGGGTCCCGTTTTAAATTTCATCAAAAACGTAGAATGGTAGAATACCTATTATAAGATTAGCAATTAATCCAAGTTTACAATGTACATTGAACGCAGGTCTGCTTCTATTTACAAACGGTGGGAATGAGAGTAGCGTTATGAAATGATCGTTAGATTAATAAAATTGTAATAGATTCTTTGTTTTACAATTGTAATTTTTAATAATAATTACAAAGAGATTAACTTGCTCGTTGATTTCAATATCATTTCGCTCTGATTATTTTGCAATCAAAACACAAGTTAACACTTCACAGCACCCTGAGACAGAAAACCCTGCCAATGTGACACATGGGATAGTTAGTTTACTGAAGAAAAAAAAATATATTACCCCCCCCCCCCNCCCCCCCCCCCCCCTAAAAAAATTGACATTTTAAGTTTAAATGCACATCGAATCCAAAAATTTAACAAAAAAAAGTCGGATGTTTGCCTCAAAATAGGACCGGAGTGATTTCTAACTGAAGTTCTATAAAAGTATAAAAATTTGAAAGCTACCATAGGCGGTACTAGCCTAAAATTCTGGGGGGGGAAGGGGGTTGATTTGATTTTTCGCCTTAAAACATACCTATACAACCATCTATAATAATAAATGTTATTATAACGATCGATGTATGTGTGTCACTAATTGTTTAGCCAAATCGGTTAGAGATAATTAATTGGAATGGACCCCCCTCCCAAGGATCAAAACTCAAAAATGTCAATTCGTTTTCGAGTTATACTTATTTTTTGGTCAAATTCAGTTATGGCCAGATAGCATGAAATGTGAAACAGAATTTATCAACTCAAAGCGAGAAAGTTAAATATGGTTGAAAAAAATAATGGAAAAGTTCAATTGAACCGTGGCGAAGTACTTCTAGCAGGTGCACGGGGTACACTGCTAGGGTATACTGACTGGCGCACTATCGACTGACTGACATACTGATAATAAACCTAGGCACACAGATTCTTTTTAGTATTTCCGTGCGTAAATAAGAAAGGATTATATCGAAAGTTCAATTGGATGCAAGTTACCTCTAAAAATGGCGCTTTTTAGCGGCTATTTTTTAATATTTTTCGGGGCAATAGTTTATAACCGGAAGATTTAATTTTTTATAAAAAATATAAAAAATTAAATCTTCCGGTTTCTCCTCGATTTATGGACGGTTTTCACCAGCAAAAAATCGGAATTGAGAAGTACTGATTTCGGATTAGCTAGAAAGCTAAAATTCAATACAAAGGCGTTCCGCAGTACAAAATGTAATATCCTTGAGTAAAATATTGAATATTCTTCATAGGAGCCATGCTCGCTCAGGGGGTCGGTTCCACCAAAAGTCCAAACTTAAGAAGCAGCAAAGCACGGGCAAACATTTTTCCATTTTATCTGGTGTAAGCTTGTATTATTTTTAAGTCCCAATATCCACAGGGACGTAGGAAGGATAATACAGTAGTGTCCCCTTAGTTTTTGCATGGGTAATGAGAAAGATATCTTTTCTGACCTTGACCTTAGTCACCTTTTACGACCGGCATGGGCTTGGGTTCCTTGGAAGTATTCTTTTTAAGTCCCCCTATCTACAGGGGACTCCGTTTTTTTTTATATATATATACGCCCTGTGGATTGATCCTAACGATTTTATAAAAGACAACGAATTTAGTAACTTTGTGATACGTCAAATATTTTCTAATGGAAGAGGAGACCGGCGTTTGTTGGTACACCCGTAATATTTCGGTTATATTATTAATCGGATTAAGTCGTCGAAATGAAGGTCAATCAAACAAGACGATGCAGCAGATCTACTGATGCGTTTACGGTGACAAGGAACCAGTCGAAAAAAATTCTATAATGCTTAAAATTCTAATTTGATTTTCAATACTGTGAATAAAAAAAGTGGTCCAACCAAACCCGATCTCCCATAAAGACAATCTACATTCAAGATAAAATTCTTTGAAATTTTAAATTCTAAACATTATTGTAAATTTAATTTCCGTGACTAATATTAAGAAATTATGTTTGCACGAGCTGACTCAGTAAATTGATTTACTGACTTCTTACCTGCATTATTTTATTTTCAATTTACTTTCTAGTCATCGTAAGTTTTATGAGGAGACCAGCTGTTTGCCCGTGCATCGCTACGATCTCAAAGCTTGGTGCCTTAGGGGCAAGGCTGTTCCCGGGATAATAGTATTCTATGATTTACATTACGAAAATCCGGAAATCGGCCGTAAATCGAAAGCTGTGGGACAGTTTTTTGCAATTTTTTTCGCATTGGATTGATATGTTGTCGCGACCAAATTCAAGATATCGGACCGGACGGGCTTAATTTGGTGAGAAATCGAAAAATCACCCATAATTCTAGAACGATTCGGCATTTTTGAATTCCGATGAATTTTCTGGAGTTCCAGCCTCTGCTTGAATAAGGGTCTATTTCAATATCTCTTACCGTTTTGGCTAAACAATTAGTGATACACGCACAACACACACGCGTAGGTACACACAAATTTCGGATTGATATATTCAGATTAGTCGCAGATATAAAATTTTGTGTTTTTTCAGATGAATTGTAATTGCCCGGTGACTCAACCTGGGCCAACATTGGCCAGCACTTGTGGTGGCTCCGCCTATATGTTATTTATGGGTCTCCTTGAAGTGTTCATTCGTTCACAATGCGATCTGGAGGATCCTTGTAATAGACCTTTATCTCGTGGATTTCCTGACAGAGAATATGATTTCATTATTGTAGGAGGTGGATCTGCTGGAGCCGTTGTTGCCAACAGATTGAGTGAGGTGAGTTGTTGTTTATTCAAGCAGGGCCGTAGAGTAATCAACAGGAGGGAGTACTCAGGTGACTCAAAATACCAAATTTTATCAAAATGGGACGACTTTTATATTTTTTCATTTGTTTTGGGGCTCTAAAATCAAAATTTCTTCAAAGTACAAAAAATTGCCCACTCATAAACTTTTTTGATTGAGTATACCAATGTTTATCAAAATCAGACGACCATTCTATTTTTATATTTGAGGGCCTCTGCCAGAGACCCAAAATAAAAATTTCTATAAAATACCAAAATTTGTTCACTTTACTACTTGGGTGACTGAGTAGGTATACCAAATTTAATTAAAATTGGACGACTTTCAAAATTTTTCATTTTTGGGCCCTTGCCGGGGCCCCAAACCCGAAATTTCTTCAAATCACCAAAAAATATACAATAAATTATCCAGGTGACTGTGCATACAAAATTTGATCAAAATTAGAGGACTTTTACATTTATTGGTTTTTGGTACCCTGTTAGAGCCTCTTAACGGGGCCCCTGGTGAAGTTACATCAACACGACCAATGTCTTTAGGTAAAATATTGTTATGATTAGAAGATTTAAATTTCATCAAAATTGGTTATATGGTTTGGATTTTAGTGAGACGTTCTTGGGGACCGTGGCTCCCTAAGAAGCTGGAAAACTGTGATTATAATAAATTGAATAATCCCTATAGGCTCCAGACTTTAACTGTTACGAATCTTATGTAAATATACGGGACCGTTTTCTTTTAAAAGTTAAAAGCGATAGTTAATTGAATGAGCTTATGGGCCTCTGATAAAGACAAACATACATGAGCATTTTTTTTTTCCTCATAAAAAGATGTCATAGTAACCAATTTTAAATTTCATCAAAATTAGTTATGAGGTTTTGATTTTAGAGATTTGGTCGAATTGCGACGTTCTTGGTCCTGAACCAAGGGGGGGGACTCTGAATAAAAAGTTGAAAACAGTCGGTTCTAGACATTATTTTTTAGGGACTTTTTTGACACTGGCGGCGCCCCTGATAGAGTAGGTCCGCGTGGGACTTTAATTTACATAGCATGATTCCATAAATACTGATTTAAAATTTCATCAAAATTGGTTATGTGGCTTCTATTTTAGAGATTCGGTCCCAAAAAAGCTGTTCGGGGCCCTAGGGCGCCCCTGGGGGTGCAATTGAGAAATTGCACCCCCAGGGGTGCAATTTCTAATGGAAAAAAGCCCGACCCAAATTATGGGTCGGGCTTTTTTCCATTAGATGACGTGTGCCAAATTTCAGCAAAATCGGCCAGCGCTTTGGCTCACAGAGCTCTGCACACGATTCCGTACGAAAGTCCAACGTAAAACGTCGGAAATATCGTTCTTTTGGAACCCATGGACCCCGAAATACTGAAAAGCAATAGGAAATGAAATATTTGATCTTTATTTTATCTTTTGGGTTCCCGTCAGACGATTTTTTGATTCAAAAAATGTCCAAAATTTCTGCTCGATTACACATACTCCTTAAATCCGGAGGCATAACAATTTAGTCCCTTTTAAATCAACTAATGTGTTCTTTTGGATCAATTTTAAAGACGATTCCACTTAAGACTAAATGTGATTGCTAATATATTGTTTTTCACTGTATTACCTACTATCTGTTTCGCCCGTGCTTCGCTACGATTTTCATATTGCTATATTTGTTTTTCAAGGACAATGGTTTTTTTGGGGGGGGGGAGTACTGGTTTGTATTCACTATCCATCCTGATGTATATTGCAACCTTTAAAAAAGCAAGATTTTAACGTTTCGCCAGAGGTCTTAGAGGCACGACCATTCTGAATTTTTAGAATTTTCAAAATTTTATTTGGCCCGTTCCCGGTTTCGAACACATAACTCTGGAATAACTGGCCACACCTTTGCAGAAAATGTCCTAAAATATTGACTAAACGGCCACTTAAAACCTTCTGGCTTTGAGTTGATATTTTGTCAAGACAAAATTTAAGATATCGGATCGGACCGTGACTGTCCGGTTTTGGTGAATAAATTAGGAATTTGGCCGTAATCCGAAAACGGCTTGACATATTTTAGATCTGATAATTTTCCCGGTGTTGTAGATCATGATTTTCCGGCTGTAGTATTGGAACAGGTAAAATAAGAAATACGTAAATAAAAAGACGTCAAAAATTCTTTCATCCGTCATGGCACTTTTTTTCGTCATCAAACACTGGATGAAGCATTATTATTGAGAGAGAGAGAGACTGCAATCAAAAGATCTCAAGGTCAACGTTTAACTAGGTTCTTTGATATTCCCTAGAATGTATGTTGTAGCCATGAAAAGTATTAAATTTGTGGTAAGCTCTACACTCTCTACAGCTTTTAACAAATTAGGTATCATACCTCGATAATTATTGCATTAAAAAGTACTGCCCAGGACTCGAAACCACGGCTTCTAGGTGACGAGTCCCTCCCCCTCCCGCCCACCAAATTTTCTATTAGGGCATACTGTGCCCCCCCCCCAAAAAAAAAACAAGAGGACTATATCCGCACATGACCGGGGTCATATGTGGAGATCACTAACGTTCACAATAATTTATATATTTAGATATTTAATTAAACTAGATTTTAAAAATAGGTTACCTATACCAAATCAAACTAGGTGAGAAGAGGTGTAATTTAATTTTGTCAAATTACAGGTTCCTAATTGGCGAGTACTTCTTATTGAGGCTGGTGGTGATGAACCGACAGGTACACAAATACCGTCCATGTTTTTGAACTTTTTGGGTTCTTCAATAGACTACGCTTATCAAACAGAACCGGAGGATATGGCATGTTTAAATAACGATGAGAGGCGTTGCAACTGGCCCCGAGGAAAGGTAAACCCAAATTATTTATTTTATTGGTAACGCGAGTTTTTTCTTCACCGTCATAGGTAAATGAAATCTCCGGAATAAAATAAAATCTGTTGTGAACATCACAGTCATGAATTTCCTAATCCATAAAATGGAAAGTATTGAAGTGAATAGAGCATATGAGAGCTTGACCTCTAATATTATAAACATCCTGTATATAAACAGCGAAACTTCCCTTTTTATTTCTCCTTCTATAAGATACGAGAACATTGTAAGTTTGTTTACGAAGAAATTCTAGAATGCGAAGAATGTGTACATTCGAAGATGCGAAGAATGTGTACATTCTTCGCATTCTAGAAGAATGTACAAATATACAAATGTACAAATATTATATTGCAAATGTCATCTTCATAAATATCAATACAAAATGTTAACCCATTAGAAGTCATTAAATATTATGATATAATATATAGAAATTGGAATGAATCTGGGAGCACAATTCAAAAACGTAAAATGCAATCAAAAACTTATTTTAAGCCATTCTCATACATCTCACTACCGGAATTGATGATGCGACTACTGATTACTGATTTTTTCAAGGGAAATTAAATTTTTTGACTTTCATTTTTGTCGCTTGGTGTCAAAACCATATTTGGTGTCGTGACAGTTGGATTTTTTCTCCATTAATTAAAAAACGGACACTACATCAAACAAAAATTATTTCCTATTTTTTCGCTGATTTTTAGGTGCAAAAATAAATAAATATTTTAGCACACATACGGACTATTAGCTAAAAATCGAGATTAGGGCTCTGTGGACGCCAAAACTTGTTTTAGCATTGAAAAATCGACATGAAAAATTTCAGGCCATTAAAATACTTTCCTTTTTATAAGATAAGGCAAGTAAAAAAGAAGCTATGCCCTGAAACGTTTTCGCCTTAGTCCCACGTTACTTGAGGGTATATTTGTGCATGGCAAAAATGTCTTTTTGATACAATCTGAAAAATTCAAAATGAAATGCCAAAACACGTTTTGGGCTCAAATCACAAGATATCTCAAGAACGGTGAATACTAGAGACTTGAAATTTTATTTGTACGACAACGTTTATTCCCGGAACGAACCACGAAACTTTTGGTTGAAATTGAAGTTACAGTTGGTGGTTTTTGAGCTTAAAATTTGCTGCCGTTCCAAAAACGAAAATCCAATTCAATAATTGATTTAATTGTTAATATTGGTACCCTATTGCAGAGATGTGAGTTAAGAATCTTTTAACTGATTAGATCACTAATGAATCACTTAGTAAAATGATCTAATAATTTTTATGACTCACTCAATGACTCATAATCGAATGGATCTAGATCTAGCTCATATAATCACACTCAGTTGAATGACTTCTTTCCACTGTATTTTGTGCGAGCTTTCTTGCATTACGAACCATCGATCAAGAGGAGAAGAAGAAACAAAACAACAAATAAGGATCATTTCATAATTAACCCACGAAGAGACCACACATACCCGTCTCTTTTTATTTAATTTGCCTACAGCAGCTCTCTCTCACTGCATTTTATTTTTTAGTTTTACTTTTTTTTTCTCTCTCTCTCTCCCTCTCTCTCTCTGTTCTCTGTAGTAAAATGAGTATGTTTCCATTTCAATCGTATTGTGATTATGATTCAAGAGTCAATGACTCATTGAAGTGATTTGGCTCATTTGAGTTAATCATCACTTGACACATCTCTACTCTATTTTGGTTGTTTCTTCTACTGATAAATAATACTTTGCTTCCAAAAGCTGTTCCAATGCCAAAATCCAATTCAATAATTCATTCACTTGTTAATATTGGTACTCTATTGGTTGTTTCTTCCAATGATAAAAAAATAGTGAGCTTCCAAAAGCTGATCCAATGCCAAAATCCAATTCAATAATTCATTCACTTGTTAATATTGGTACTCTATTGGTTGTTTCTTCCAATGATAAAAAAATAGTGAGCTTCCAAAAGCTGTTCCAATGCCAAATTCCAATTCAATAATTCATTCAACTGTTAATATTGGTACTCTATTGGCTGTTTCTTGCACTGATAAAAAAAAATAGTGAGCTTCCAAAAGCTGTTCCAAAGCCAAATTCCAATTCAATAATTCATTCAACTGTTAATATTGGTACTCTATTGGTTGTTTCTTGCACTGATAAAAAAAATAGTGAGCTTCCAAAAGCTGTTTCAAGGCCAAAAACCAATTCAATAAATAATCATTCAATAGTTAATATTAGTACTCTATTGGTTGTTTCTTCCAATGCTGAAAAAATAGTGAGCTTCCAAAAGCTGTTTCAAGGCCAAATTCCAATTCAATAATTCATTCAATTGTTAATATTGGTACTGTATTGGTTGTTTCTTCCAATGCTGAAAAAATAGTGAGCTTCCAAAAGCTGTTTCAAGGCCAAATTCCAATTCAATAATTCATTCAATTTTTAATATTGATACTGTATTGGTTGTTTCTTCCAGTGATAAAAGAAATAGTGAGCTTCCAAAAGTTGTTCCAATGCCAAAATCCAATTCAATAATTCATTCAATTGTTAATACAATGCCAAATTCCAATTCAATAATTTATTCAATTGTTAATATTGATACTGTATTGGTTGTTTCTTCCACTGATAAAAGAAATAGTGAGCTTCCAAAAGTTGTTCCAATGCCAAAATCCAATTTAATAATTCATTCAATTGTTAATACAATGCCAAATTCCAATTCAATAATTCATTCAATTGTTAATATTGATACTGTATTGGTTGTTTCTTCCACTGATAAAAGAAATAGTGAGCTTCCAAAAGTTGTTCCAATGCCAAAATCCAATTTAATAATTCATTCAATTGTTAATACAATGCCAAATTCCAATTCAATAATTCATTCAATTGTTAATATTGATACTGTATTGGTTGTTTCTTCCA
>CM022881.1:18867440-18881028 GCA_012654025.1 Pachypsylla venusta | reverse complement strand
GGGTGAGGTCAATGTGGGTAGCTGGTTTGCAAGTTTCCAGCGAATGGAGGGTAAAACCCCCGTCTTGAATGACCAATAGATATTGAAGAGACGTTAAGCCAAACTAAAAAAAAAAAAAATGGTCTCTAGAGATGAACTGGTCAGACAGATCTGTTGAGTACACTTCTTTGTGCAGGTCCAGCATAGCTTCTTTACTATTTTACCTCTTTACTGAAAATAATAGATTAAATCAATGTATAGCCAGCCAGCAATCAATGTATAGCCAGCACAGCCAGAAAATTGACATATGGGTTTATTATTTTACTGGTTAAAAAATACCTCCCCCCCTCCCCCCAAAAAAAATAAACCCTAAATTTGACATACATATTAAATTTCAAGTCTCTGGCTCTTATATAGGTACCATTCTCTTTTTAGACAGGATTAATGAAAACCGTTAAAAAACGGCAAAAACCACCAAGGATGCATTCGATTGCACCCAAAAGTTTCGGGGCACAATTAGTGCTCAGATGGGACCTATATATCAAATTATCCAAATCGATCAACGGTTTGAAGGGGGGGGGGGGGGTTAGGTTTTTTTTCCCTCGTGCGGATTCCAAAAGAAGAAAATATTGTAATGAGCTGAAATTTTTGATGTCGAGTTTTTAATGCTAAACCACATTTTGAGGTCCCCAGACTACCCAGCGCCTAAATCACGAGTTTCGTGCATTGGACAATGCATGTGTACGAGTATGACTGTTCTCTATGTATACTCTATGTATACAATTATACATGAATGTATTTAACATACATGCCGTAAGTTTTTTACTTTATCTTGCCATATACGGAGTATAGGAAAATAAAGTATTTTATTGGTGAAAATTTTAAAGTTCGTTTTTGTTATTTGTGGAAAAANTTTTTTTTTTTTTTAATTTGGCTTAACGTCTTTTTAACATCTATTGGTCATTCAAGACGGGTATTTACTTTATTAATTATTTACTTTAATTTTCTTCGGATCTTTTTCACATTAGATTGAAATGATAAAGATGTTTGACATTATCATTTCTATCTAATTTGAAAAAGTTGATACGACAAAAATTAAAATATTTAAAATCCCCATTTTTAAAATATTTAAAAAAAAATTTAAAATTAAAATATTTGAAGTCACCAAAGAATTTATTATAATTATAATCAACATATACATACTATAATATTGTAAGTCTCCGGCACATGGCGTTCTCTTTCCCGGAAGAATGCGTAAACACCGGCAAAAGCGCCTGAGGTTAATTTCATGCCAGATTTGTGAAAAAAAAACGGCAATTAACCGCTAATTGTAAATCCAATTTCGACCAAAAAAGCGTGTTTCGTTTTTGTCCCAAAATTGACATTCTATTAAAATATCTAGCAATTACCGTTATTGAGACATCTTGTTTACAGACGGAAGGACAGACAGACACGCAAACGAACCAATAGCTGAAACTCGAGATTTTGGCTCTTGGGACCTCAAAACGTTTTTTTGGCATTGAAAACTCGACATCAACTATTTATAGGATAAGGAAATTGAAATAATAATAATAATTCCGGTATGTACTGACGCGTGCCATGTGAATCCGGCCCTGTTTACTTCGTTTACTAACCAACTACCTTCTATAATAAACCACCAACTATAAGACATTGTATTGATCAAATGAAAAGAAGGACTGACAAGATTTCTTTTGAAGGCATAATATCTTCCAAAAACATAATTAAAATAAAAAAGCCTGGTGTGAACATCACACTACTTTCCTTATCTATATATAAAAAACAAACAAGAAAGTATTGCCAAAACAAAAATCGCCTGTACTAAACTTTATCTTCCTTCATCCTAGTAATTTGGCAGCCTCCGGCAGATATCGCAGGTATTAGATAAAAATATATCAATTAGCAGTGGCAGCTGTTGTCACAGTGAAAATATTTTTGATAATAGATTTGGCAGCGTTTGGTGCTATCTCCAATGTTAAGGATTTGAATCAAATCACGGTCTCAAGAAATAATACTAGCAAATATCAAAATCGGACAAATAATAAAGGCTGTAGATGCGCGATTTTCACGGACGGACGGACGAATTTTCTAGACCCATTTTTTGGAATGTAGTCGTCACAATTCGTACAGAAAAGTAAAAAAATAAAAAAATGATACCTATCGATTTTTTTTATTATTACAATACTTTATTTTCGTATAGGTACCTACTTAGTATATGGAACTAACAGTTTTATTATTATTATTATATAATTCTTTATTGAATGAACTTTTATCTCAGAAATGGTGAAAGTAATAGAAAATAGGAAGGAGATAGTTTTAAAAGGAGGTAAATAATATATATATATATATATATATTTGGTGCCTACTTTTATCAATTTTATGCATGGAATGCAAAATCACACTTTTGGTTGAAAATGAATATACTCATAAGAAGAACAGTAAAATCAGTAAAAAAAACGGCAAAAAAACATCAGCTAAAAGTAACTTCTGTTTCAACCAAAAGCTTCGTGGTTCGTTCCGAGCATAAAATTGACGTACACAATTCAAGTCTCTAGCAATTACCGTTCTTGATATATTTTGATTATCTATATTCTATACTTATAAAACGCAGACTAATTGGTATACGACTCACTGATAATCAACGTAGCTCCATGATGGCTAAGAAACTTGAAATTTGGCACACAGATCCATTTTAGTATGTAGGAACGTAATAAGAAAGGAAAAAATTGAAAGTTCGAGTTGGAGCAATTTACCGCCATAAATGACGCTTTTTAGCTGGTCTTTTTGCAATATTTTTCTGGGCAAACTAAAGGATATAACGAAAAATGATCGAGATTGGACCCCCCCCCAAATGATATATATGCACCCCATAAAAATTATAAAATTTGAAATTTTCTGGTTTCTCCCCGATTTTTGGACAGTTTTCACCACCAAAATTCGGAATTGGGAAGTACCACTTCGGGATGAGCGAGAAAGATGAAATTCGATACAAAGGCGTTCCGAAGTACAAAAAGTCATATCCTTGAATAAAATATTGAATTTTCTAAATAGGAGCGGTGCTCAATCTAGGGATCGGTTCCACCAAAAACCAATAATTAAGAAATATCACTTCGGGATGAGCGAGAAAGCTGAAATTTATTACGAAGGTATTTCGCAGTGCAAAAAGTAATAGCCTCTGCTTGAATAAAATATATATATTTTTAATTTGGCTTAACGTCTCTTTAACATCTATTCAAGACGGTGGTTTTACCCTCCATTCGCTGCAAACTTGCAAACCAGTTACCCACATTGACCTCACCCAGCCTGGGTTGGGCCGAAAAAAAGAGCCAACGATACGTGGTGTTCCCAGGCGGTCACCCATCCAAGTACTGATCACGCCCGACGTTGCTTAACTTCAGTGATCTGACGGGAACTGGTGTATTCAACGTGATATGATCGTTGGCTGAATAAAATATTGAATTTACAAAATAGGAGCTGTGTTCACTCTTGAGTCAGTTCCATCAAAAATCCAAATTTGAGAAGCTTTAATTTCGCGATTTCGAAATTGTTGTTCAATTTCGTAACCGTAGTGAAGCACGGGGAAACAGGTAGTAGAATATAAGAAAAAACGAGAAGTTAGAGGGATCAACGAAATATATACAAATCAGAATGTTACAATTTGTTACACTTGGTGTAAGAGTTTCCATATTTTGATTTGATTAGTATATTACGTAGGTACCTCTCTCCGCGAGGTCAGGTTTATTTCAATTTCACTATCACTATTCCGATACTCCAATCTAGTCAATGGTATCCTGAATCCGTACCGTTCAATGAAAAGAGTACCCAATAATTACTTCAGAGTGAACATACGAGTATTTATTCACATTATGGTCACAATTCTAATAATACACACGCAATGTACCTAATAATAGTACACCTTATTATACAGTTTGTTAAACAAGTACTGACGAGGGCCCTTAGGTATAGCTAATGGTTATTTAAGTACGTTCAGTAAACCAGTTACCGTTAGGTCACTGAAATTATAAAGCAACCCTCAATATAAGTTCGTATACCCTCTTGATGCTGGCTATTTTTCCGACCCAAATCAGGCTGGGTGAGGTCACTATGAGTAGGTGGTTTGCAAGTTTCCAGCAAATGGAGGGTGAAACCTCCGTCTCGAATGACCAATGTTTAAAAAAAAGGGAGATTTTACCCTCCGTTGAGCCAGGAATAATCAGCATCACGAGGCGCGATCCCATCGTGGTCACACATAAATTAAACCCCGCGGGACGTTGCTTAACTTTAGTGATCCGAAGTTTATTTTGCCCGTTCCCGGTTTCGAACTCATAACTCTGGAATGGCTGCACCTTTGCAAAAAATGTCCTAAAATAAGGACTAAACGGCCATCTAAAACTTTCTCGTCGCGACGAAATTTTAGATATCAAAATGATTTAACCTTAGTCAAATCAGTTGTAGAATTTATTTGTGTCAGCCTTTCACAATTATTGTGGGCATCACAGTATTACTAAGAGGCTGATATACTGATAATGTACTAAATCTTCTACCAAACCAAGCCTTTATACTCTGGTAATGACGCCACTGTTCTATTCACAAGTACTCACGGGTCGAAAGTTTTCTGATCCCGCAAGAACACGGAATTTTGAACAAACATTCCGTAGTATAGTACAATATTACGGGATAAACTTCAAAATTTCATATTAACCCGGCCAGGAGATAGGTAATTTCAAAGTTTTCACTTTTGGATATTCACTGACATTCAATCACTCATCATCAAAAATTTCAGGCACTTCCAATATATCTTCCAAGAAAAGGGAAAATTCGAAAATTTGAATTTTTTAACTATGAGTACTACAAAACGGTGCCGCTTTAGGGAAGACAATAAAACCTATTTTAATGTAGTTTCAACTGAAAAGGTAGATATTTACATGCAAAGAAACGGGAAATTATTGATCTGCCAACTATTTTAGTCGCGGTGCTCCAGAACGGCTACTCTTTAGGCAAGGAGATGCACAAAAACTAGTTTAAACTGCATGGACTCTGAAATTTCGGATGAAGGAAGATATTTATATGCAATTAAAGGAAAAATATATATTCGCTTTTTACGACCAGCGCTCCAAAATGCACAAAAGTTAGTTTCAAATGCTAGGACGCTGAAATTATGCGTGAAGGTATAGATAATTAAATCAAGCGTGTCGGTAGATACGCGTACGTCAAGAGTAACCTACTGACTATATTAACACTAAAAAGTTTTGTAGGTATGAAGACCCACTTTTTTCTGCCCCTTTCAGATGGCTTTTTGAAAATTGTCATTTTTCTTTTTATAATTTTGTTTTTTGTTGGCGTGGTAATAGGTAGATGGTAGTTCCTCGTAAAACCATGTTTTTTTTTCTTTTTTTTTGATTGGCCTAAGTATTTAAGTTACTACTACTAGCCCCCCCCCCCCCACCATGATTCTACGTTTTGTTAAACCTGTTTTCCAGACACGCGCAAATTTATGAAAAATCATATTTTTCTCACACCAAAACTGCAGTCAAGCCTACAGCCAATTCTGGCGCGAAGTGAAGGCCATACCTTCGCTATTAGGTATAATCAAAACGCTAGCATACTACAAACTAAACCGCATTAAGCAAAAAAAAAAAATTGAGAATAGCCATTAAAATTGCATCCTTCCTTTAATCAGAAACGTCAGAACAAAAAAATGTCCAACTATTTGCGAGTTACCGACAGTTTGAATATTACAGCAATTACCGCAAGAGGCAGGGAAAATTTAATGAGTGCAGACCCCCCTTTGAAATGCCTCATTATTCCAGTGAAATCATCAAAAAAATGAAATGTTAAATTGTTTTCGAGTTATGAACATCATTATAATTTCCCAATAACTTATAACCACGGCAAAAGTTACATATTTCGCAAAAGTTAATTAATCACATGCAATGAAAGTCTACGTCTGGACATTCAAAATTTGTGGGCTCCTGCTGGGGCCGTATTTTTACCGAACTTGAAATGGGAATTCCTTTTTTTAAAAGGAATTCCCATTTCAAGGAGCTTGTTAGGGCTGCGATAGTCAACTGCGGGAGCTTATTAGACCAACTAGCGGGGCCCCTGACAAAGAGACAAAGACGCACCCCCATGGGCCCATTTTTTTATGTAAAAAGATGCCATAGTTACCTTTTTTAAATTTCATCAAAATTGATTATGTGGTTTTGATTTTAGAGATTTGGTCTAATTGTGAGGTACATGGTCCTGAACCGAGGGGCGGGGTCTAAAGAGTTGAAAACAATGATTAAATAATTTTCAATACTTTGAATGATTTTCAATACTTTGAAAGAAGCTTGTTGGGCTCCTGGCGGGGCCCTTTTGAAAAATGGTTGGGAGCTTCTGCACTATACGTTGATTTGCACCAAGCTGTTCAGATAAAGTTCTATAAAATGTTTTAGGTTCTTGGAGGAACGAGTGTTCTTAATGGAATGATGTATATTCGAGGAAGCCGAGCTGATTATGATAATTGGGCCAAAGCCGGTAATCCTGGATGGAGTTATCAAGACGTATTACCATACTTTCTCAAGTCGGAAGATAATTTACAAGCCAACATGATGGATGCAGGGTTTCATGGTGTTGGAGGCTATTTAACTGTCACACAATTTCCTTATCACCCTCCTCTGTCACATGCAATACTACAGGCTGCCATGGAGCTTGGATTTCAGGTTTGTATTTATCATTCACCAAACAATGAGAACCTCAAATTTTAACAAAATTAATTTTTTCTTCCTGTTTGTCCTTTTTACTTTTCCCATAATGCCAAAAACACATTTTGAGGTCCCCAAATCTTGAGTTCCAGCCATTGGTCCGTGTGTCTGTCCCTCTGTCTGTCTGTGAACAAGATATCTAACGAACAGTAAATGTTAGAGACTTGAAAGCATTTGAAAGTTAGAGCACTTTAAGTGCTAGAGTTTAAAAATGTTTTGTTTGAAATGGAATCTTCCCAAGTACTTTTTTGATCGCTTTTCAGCGGTTTTCACGAATTGTAAAAGCTGGAGATTGAAATTTGTTGCCTCTTCATATTATTTTATGTATGGAGTGCGGCACGATATTTTCGATTAAATTCCAATCTACCGTTGTCGGTTGATTTTTAGGTTTTGGCCGATTTTAGAAGGTTTCCATGAATCCTGCCTGGAAAGGGAACGTGATGTTGCCAGAGACTTGATTTTTGGTGTTAATAATAATTATATACATAGATCACTTTTGGGCTCGAATGACCTCAAAAGGTGTTTTGTCACTGAAAGCTCGACATCGAAATTTTCAACCCATTACAATACTTTCTTCTTCTTTTATAGAATTGTCACATCAGATTTTTTTGCCTTCATAACTCTCGAAGTCTTATCCAGTTCTGACGACATCTAGGAAGGACAGTCATTATATTTTTTAGTTTTTGGATACCAATTGGGCCACCTTGGACCAAATTGTAGCAAAAACATTACATTATAATTAAAGGGTACCATACACTAATAAGTATACAGCTTTGGACCCTCCTGGGCCGACTGTGACCTCGTGGTTTTTACTGTTCTCAGAAGAACCTATTAGTAATTACGGGTCAATTTTTTTTACATTTTATGGGCAACAGAAGAAAGGAATTTTCGGAATTTAAGAAAAATAAAACGTCAGGGTCCCTTTTGTTTTTTGCCTATTCATATTTGATATCTTCCAAGGCTCCCTTTTCTGTTTATTTATTATTATACTATTTCTACTGAAAAAAAAAACTCTGGCAAAATTTGATCATGGATGAGGTCTCGGGTGGACAATGTTGCCTGATTGTTTTTTGTCCATATTTTTTCTGTGCGAAAAGCGAGAAGTGAGAGCCGCAGTACAACTCAATCTGTAATAATAAAACACTTTAACGACAGAAGTAACGATTAAAGAGATATCGAAAAAATTATAGGAATGGACCCCCCAAAACCATAGGCTGGAAAATTAACAAAAATGTTGAAACTTTTACCTACTAGTTATGGCCGATTTTTCGATTCTGACCAAAATCAGGCAGTCACGGTCCGATATCTTAAATTTCGTCGCGACAACATATCATCTCAAAGCAAGAAAGTTTTAGGTGGCCTTTTGAGCCATAATTTAAGACATTAAAAAAAAACTGTCCAACGGCTTTCGAGTTACGCCCGTGTATCCGATTTTTGTGAGGGTATTCATAGAATAGTATTAGCGCGGGAACGGCCATGCCTCTATGGCATCTTTCGTGGAGGTCAAGCCTAGCTAGAGTCCGTAGCGAAGCGCGTGCAAACAGCTAGTATAAAAATAAAATTTAACATAATCTGTTGCAGATTATCTATCTACCTATCTTGATCATTGATTCTTATTGGGAGTAAATTGAATTTCAGTCCAATTTGGAGCCCTAGGCCGTGAGTTCAATAAATATTTTATTATAAATTTGAATTTCCCGCATTTTTTACTCTGTGCTCCATTTCTTCTCTTGTTTTCTCCGAAAACATTTGGCAACATCCAGATTTTTCTTTCAGTAGAAACAGTATAGAAGCCCAATCCAAAGGTCTTCATTATTGATTAATAGTATGTTGTCTCCTTACATACGAAATTTATTTCAACAGAAGGGCCTGGAACGTTCTTTGTATAATTTATGAGACCATATAATCACTACTGGTGTCACTTTTCTCTTTTATTTTATTCGTTTAACTTTCAGTGTATCTATGTTTAACTACTTGATCTCGGGCACATTATAATTAATTTAGTTCTGGCCTAGCTATACGGGATGAGTCATTTTCACTATTTTTTGGCACCGAGGGTTGGACATTTTTCGACTTAGTACTCATAATTTTGGGTTGCACTCAACTTCGTTAGCAGGATTGAATGACTATTTTGTAACTACTACAATTGTTATAACCTTAGTATGTGCACTTTAATATACAGAATGATATAATGTAGTCAGATTGATGATGCTTGGTTGCCGACATTCCCAGTCACATATTACTCTAAGGTTATACACAGTGTTACAGAAAGAATCCCGTTTTGGATAAGGCCATTTTAACATATTACTGTCGGAAACACTGTGTACCTATACAAATGTTACCGACCATGTATGAAATGCGCCATTCTTTAGAGCCATTTGCCTAGAAGTAGTCAATGTCGGTATGAAGAAGAAAAAAAACGGCAATCTGTAGAATGACTAAGACCACTTTAGTCAAAGTATATTTATAAGGTCTTTTAGGAGAGACATGGCCTTGAATACGTTTCCTAAAATCTGGTTGGGTTGTAGAAAAAACGTCAAATTAGGATACCCTACATTAATAGTCACTACTATTATGTTATTTTGTACTATTCCTTACGATTGTATTTACTACCCCCTCCCCCCCTCAACCAGAGAGTTTAGGAAACTTTTACGCCCATGCCTCACCTTAAATTTATATTTGGCTAGGTGTTTTCCGTGACTGTCCAGCTTTCGAAAATGATGTGAGAGGCAGTTTCCTCAAATCGAGCTCATTTCGTTTACATAAAGAAAATTAAAAAAGTTTTTAATTAAAAAAGTTAATTAACTTGGCTGGCCTGCCTGACGGTTGGGGTTCAAATAAAAGTAAAAAAGGTTCATTTGGGCTGAAATCGAGCTCATTTCATTTTGTGAAAATTAAAAAATGTTTTTGTTGCCAGCCAAGTTAATCATCCTCCCCACAGAGCCTACACATAACTTGGTCTTGATGGAAGCCCATGGTGTGCAGGTGTTTCTTCCACCTCTTCAGATTGTTTTTGAGCACCCATCCGTCAATAGAATTCCTAACCTCAGTCGTGCTTAGTTCGATCACGGGCTCCGCCCCAGTGAATGGTGTCGCTGACCGTACTTTTGACAGGTGATCAGCTTGTTCATTACCGGCAATACCTTTGTGACCTGGCACCTAACCAAGGTTAACCCGATTGTTCTGTGCCAGTTCCCACTGTACTTGTAGACATCACTTAATTAAAAATGACGACCTTATTAAATCCGGTGTTCTATTTGAACCACCCAGTATAAACAATGAACAGCAAGATATCGGAAGTAAAGTTAACGGTGTCATTTGTAGATAACATTGGTTAGGCACACTGCGTGAAAGATACCTACTTTGTGTCAAATTATGCTGCGACCACGACAATCAATGATTCCTAAGCTATGTCATTAGGGCTATGGAATCCTTCGCACCCAAGCTTTGTGACAAAAGCCTGTATGCCGACTTTGTCAAGACATCTTTTGTGGATGTCAAGCCTAGGATTGAGTAGCCTCTTAGTTTTATCTATACTTATAAAACGAAAAGCCCAGTCGGCATATTGACTGACTCACTGACTTATTCACGGATTGACATACTGATAATCAAGGTAGTTTCATGATGGCTAAACGTGGAGACTTGAAATTTAATACTCAGATCCCTTTTAGTATGTAAGTACGTTATAAGGAAGGAAAAAATAAAGTTCAAGTAGACGCAAGTTACAGCCAAAAATGACGCTTTTCAGTTGGTTTATTTGCTTGTTTTTCCTATGCAAACTAAAGGAGATATTAACGATAAATGACCGAGAATGGACTCCCCGCAGAACAGTATTTTTGTTTGATGACTATTTTTTCCACCATAACTCTCGAACGCCTTATGAAATATTATTGAATTTGGTATGGGCATTCATTATATCTATAAAGTTGTGTCCAAAAATTTGATAATGGTTCATAGAAATATTAGTTTAATAGTTTTCCTGAACCCGTAGGTATTATCCGGAAATGGTTCCCCTCTGCTATAGCAAATGTTATACCAAAATTTCTGTGAACTGTTGAACTTGGTATTTTTGGAAGTATTATTTGAAATACCCCCATTCCACGGGGGACCAGATAGCATTTACGTATTACAATGCCCTAAATTAATATTATGCAGCGTGTCCTAAAATGACCAGTCACCCCCCGCCCCTTAACTTTTGAGCGGCTTGGAATTTAATTTTGAAAAGCTCCAGGTATAGGATTAGGGCCATGGCCAATCGAATGGTTATGGTGAGATCCAGGTTCGACCGCCGGAAGTGACTTTTATTGACAAAAAGTGACGATTTCTCAAGATATTTAAATATAATGGTATAAATATTTTTGTTCAAATAAATTTGCAAATAAAATAAGGGAAAACTACCCTGTATATTTTATCAAAAAATTAATCAGGGGCGGAGCTAGAGGGGTCGAAAGTATAATTTTGTTACACCCTGTATATTGTTGTTTATTTTAAACTTTGATGTAAAAGTTCCCTTATTGTTTTCCAAAGAAGGTTTCTCATCTACCTAAATCATCAAAATTGTACATTTTTATTTTCATCAGTGTCGTAAAGTCAAATCTCATTTTTCTCCTGGGAGTTAAAGATGGGCCGTTTTGAAAAGGACATTTTCAGGTAGAAAGTCTAAAGTAAGATGGTTATTTAGGGCAGTGATAAATAACTTAAATGGGGAAACATAAAATTATATATTTTTGATGGTTTATGAGGAACCTTTTTTGGAACACCATAAGGTATAACTTTTACATCAAAGATTAAAATAAATTCCGTTATAAAGGGTGTAACAAAACCCTAGCTCTGCCCCTCTGACTCTGCCCCTGATTTTTTTTTTAAATAAATATAAATGAAATTTTATCCTTTTATTTGATCACAAATCATTTGTACCATTCTATATATTAAAATTTCTTGAGAAATCGTCACTATTTGTCAATTAAACTCACTTCAGGGGGTCGAACCTGGATCTCACCATAACCATTCGATTTCGAAATGGACATTTTCCTATCCCTAGAGCTTTTCAAAATTCAAAAACTCCAAGCCGTTCAAAAGTTGAGGCGGAGTGACCGGTAATTCAACACCATGAATTTTCTTTTGTTTGTCTGTTTATCATTTTATACGGCGATAACTCACAAATGTCTTAGCAGATCTTTGCTAATCGCATGCATTATATTTAGACATATGAAATATACAGGGTGTCCATAAAGTCTCACACCACCCCCCGTATTTCGAGAATGGCTGAAAATAAAAGAAAACGCAAAAACACGTATCCCTTAGATTTTAGGGGGATTAATTTTACGGGGGGTGGGGCGAGACTTTATGGACACCCTGTATAAATAAATGCCAATTATTTTTGTTATTATGTAACAACTTTATGCTCACTGCAGAAGCGATTTTTCCTATACCAATCATTATCGAATTACATTGAATTTTTCAAATTTATCTACAATATGCTTGCATCAGGTCGTTTGGTGCATTTATCTCTTCATTGTCTTGCCGAAACACAGTGTCCCAGTATTCGAACTCAGGTTTCTCCAAATACACCAGTCTCCGTTAGATTACTGCAATCATGCAACGTCCAGCGGGGTTTTACTAAGTGAGTGACCACGTAGGTTCGCGCCCAGGGATTTAAAATGGATTGTAAAAGCCCGCTTTTAATGATGAATAGATCTACCTGTGGTCAAATGATGGTTATTTTGAGTGACGTCTACAGTTCGTCGGACTACAAATATTTTGTTTTTCTCAGGTTCGTGACTTGAATGGAATGTCACATTCTGGTTTTATGATAGCACAAACTACGACCAGAAATGGTTCCAGATTATCTACGTCCAAAGCTTTCCTACGTCCAATCATTTCAAGAAGTAATTTACACATCTTATTGAATAGTACCGTCACCAAAATACTAATTGATGCAGTCAAGAAATCAGCAATAGGAGTCGAATATGTCAATAATGGTAGAGTTGAAAAATTATTGGCAAGAAATGAGGTCATTGTATCTGGAGGTAAGTTGAAATTTATTAACGGCAAGACATTGATGACATTTCTTATTTATCGAAAAGCTCGAAGAAGAAGATTTTAAATTTTGGTTTAGTCAACTAATCTAGTAGCTCTGTATTTGGCCCCGACTGTCCCAAAAGGACGAAAAAACTAATAAACTAATCCATAAACATAGTGAATGTCCATACAAAGTTTCGTTGAAATCAGACATGGCGTTCAAGTCTTACCGTGAAAGGATCAGACAAACAAACAAAATGACCTAAAATCTACGTTTTAGAATCTTTTTCCTCCTAATATCGATCTTTTTCTCTATATTTTTAAAGTTGAAAAATAAAACTCTGCTAATCATTAACCCTATAATTGCCAGGGGGGGGGGTACAAAGTACCCGCGTTTTAGCAAAAAGCTTATAGTAATCAATTTATGATACTTATTTTAATGAGACCTTTAATAATTGTCACAAACAATATTTTCCATCATAGTATATAAAAATATATATGTTCTAAGCCTTCTAAGGGATGATATTGAAGCCAAACTTTGGGCGCGGGTACTTTATACAATGCATGGTACCAATACATTGATTGTCTAAAGCTACCATTAAAAGCTACCATAAATTGTCTAAAGTGTCTAAAATGTCTAATTATGTACCACATGCAAGAAATAAGTGTGTGTAAACACTGTCAAAAGACATTTGTCTGTGTGGGATGTCAGGAAGGACAAAGTTCTGGTTCAGAATAGATTTCCTACTAGGGTCTAGTTTATATTTTTTTAGTTTTTAATAGAGAAATAACGCCTTATTCTAATAAAAAAAAAAAAAAAAAAA
>CM022881.1:18838614-18867423 GCA_012654025.1 Pachypsylla venusta | reverse complement strand
GGCGGGTAGTTTTTCCCCCCCCCCCCCTTGGCAATGCACGTTATTGAATAGAGCTTGGTAATCCTAGGGTTAACAGTTAATTGACTGTCCTCTCTCTACACGGCTGAGTATGCGTGTACATTTTGGCATGGCTTTGAAACAATATGTATTGTAATGAAAATAAAGAAAATTTTGGTGTCCTTGCTCAGAAATATATATCTTTCTGCCATCATATTAAACTGATTAATAAATATGGAATTTCTTTTGATGTTTTGGATTCCGCAGGCTGAAAAAGATTGACCTTTTGAAAAAGAGAAGAGTTAGGATATATTCCTTGAAGTGTCAGTGAGTCATGAAACTCATGATCTGTTAACTCCATTGTCTTATAGGTTCTAATCCGTCCTACCGATGAATCGAGCTCAATGTTCATGTTCAGCAAAGGGTAGAGCTTGAGAGCTTACATGAAGCTAATCTTACCAGAGAAAATAAAATTATTTTAAACACAAACATGAAGCTAATCTTACCAGAGAAAATAAAATTATTTTAAACACAAACATGAAGTTAATCTTACCAGAGAAAATAAAACTATTTTAAACACAAATATGAAGCTAATTATACCAGAGAAATAAAATTATTTTAAACACAAGCATGAAGCTAATCTTACCAGAGAAAATGTAATTATTTTAAACGCAAGTATGAAGCTAATCTTACCAGAGAAAATATAATTATTTTAAACACAAGTATGAAGCTAATCTTACCAGAGAAAATATAATTATTTTAAACACAAGTATGAAGCTAATCTTACCAGAGAAAATAAAATTATTTTAAACACAAGCGAGGTCTTTATCTTAATAAAAGTTAAATAATTGTGTTTGATTACTCTGTTACCAGGTGCTGTAGACAGTCCTAAAATTCTACTTCTATCTGGAATTGGTCCAAAAGAAGACCTCCGAAGATTGAATATTGCTCCTATTCATGATCTACCTGGGGTTGGTAAGAATCTGCACAACCATGTCGCCCATTTTTTGAATTTCCTTATAAATGATACAGACACAACCGCTTTGAATTGGGCTACTGCAATGGAGTACTTGTTGTTCCGAGATGGACTCATGTCGGGAACAGGATTGTCAGAGGTAACTGGGTTTGTCAACAGTCGTCTTCAAAATCCTTCTGAAGATAATCCAGATATTCAAATGTTCTTTGGTGGCTATTTAGCAAACTGTGCAAGAACAGGACAAGTTGGTGAACGAAGTGACGGTATGAACAATACAACACCTGCTCCACAAAGAAGTATAAATGTTTTCCCAACAGTGTTACATCCTAAAAGTCGAGGTTTTCTCACGTTAAAAGATAGTAATCCTTTGTCACCTCCAAAAATTTTTGGAAGATATTTGACACATCCAGACGATGTAAAAGTCCTCGTTGACGGAATTAAAATTGCCATAAGATTAACCCAAACGGCGGCCTTACAAAAGTATGGCTTCCGAATAGACACAACTCCAGTTAAAGGATGTGAGAGCATGCCTTTTGGATGTGATGCTTATTGGGAATGTGCCGTAAGAAGAAATACAGGAGCAGAAAATCATCAAGCTGGTTCTTGTAAAATGGGTCCAGCCTCTGATCCAAGTGCTGTAGTATCTTCAGAACTTAAAGTTCATGGAGTAGATAAGTTAAGAGTCGTAGATTGTAGTATAATGCCGACTGTAACCAGTGGGAATACAAACGCACCTGCCATTATGATTGCTGAGAAAGCAAGTGACATAATCAAACAAACTTGGATTGGAAAGCGAGCTTGGAACAAATGGTAGCGGCCACCGAACTTTAACAAACTGTAATTTAGGTGAATCTCTTTTATAAAGGGGTCTATTTATTTCACACTGAGGTACATACGTTTAGGGACTACTTTCCTAAAATTTTCCTTTCGTCCCATAGAAGGATGCGAGCTTACAAAAACTCATTGAAGGTTGGAGGAATTTCTTTTATATTATTCAAGGTAGGAGGCTGGTTTACATGTTTTACACTTTGAACGGCAATAGATTGCCGAATATTTATCCCTGAGGTTTTTATTCTTTTGTTCCTTCATCTTAACTCCAATTTCTGATGATTCTTCCTGATGAATGGTTTATGCAATGGAACATTAATCGTTATATTCGGCGATTGACTTTTATTCGGAATATTCTTCACTAAGGTTTATTCCTCCGAAATCTGCAGAAGGAACCAGGTGTCTATTACTTGTCTCCGAAACGGTTACATCCAGGTGACACAAAGATTTTCATGGAGAAGAAAGATCCCCGACTTGTGATCTTTGTGGTTGCCGAGTTTTAGTAAAACACATTTTAAATAATTGTCCAAAAATTTCCACTTTAAGAGATATTCTCAGTCTTGAAACTGATCTGTTTTCGTGTCTAAGACAGGACATGTTCAAGCATCCTTCTTGAACAAGTGTAATCTCTTTTAATTTGTCTCTCTTTTAGTGTATGTAGGTAAGTATTTTTTTTTTTTTTCTTTCTTAAAAANTTTGCGAGAAAATATATTTTGGGCGGGGGGAATATTGCTAATCTTGACGTCTTTTTTACACGTAGTGTTTCTTTCGGGGATACAGATATACTGATATTCATACAATATCATTTTATTATGCAGATACCTAATAAGAAAGGAAAAAGTTCAAGTGGAGTTCCGCCAAAAATGACACCTTTTAGTAGTTTTTTGTGCTAAAAAAAAAAACAATTTTAACGAATGGTCCGCTCAAACCTCATAAAATTTATGTTTTTGGTTTCTCACCGATTTATTGCCGGCTATCATCACCAAAGAAGGGATTAGAATTTCAAAAAAAAAAAAAAAAAATTGAGTTGATACATTGTGGTTGCCAAAAAAGAAAAAAATACATTATACAGTGTGGACTGGATTTTATATAACAGTATGTTTTCTCTGAACGTGGTCGAATTTTATAATAAAAAAGAAAAAAAAGCGTTCATTTTTGATACCGTTTTTTGGTATTCTTACTTTTATACAAAGTTGTCTCGAAGTACCTGAAAACGGTGCCAACTTTCGATTCTTAAATACAAACCCCAATTTTTTAAATTCTACATAGGTTTTTTTGACTGATCACTTCTCACTTCCTATTTTTCTGATTTGGGATTCTACAGGGTGCTTACTAAAATAAAAAAATAAATGATTTTTTTCTTCGAAAATTCGAACACGGAGAAAACTTGCTGTTACATAAAATCCTGTTCCCCTGTCGATGGAGACTATACGTCCAGCCATGTATTGAGAAGTAACAACGCCAACATTGCCTCCTCTCTTTTCAATTTCTCAAATTTCTCGTCCCTAATTCTACCAATTATTAGTTTACGCAGTATGGTTTTTGTTATCACAATAAGTCTTGGTTCACCCTGTATGAAGTGTAACAAAAAGAATGATTCAAAAATCTATATCATTCTGTTAGAATCTCATTAACCTTCCTTGAAATAATCTGAAATTCAGCGGAGAGACACTGCATTAAATTTAAGTCGTGATAGATCATAAAATGTTCATCAAGGATTCTTCATTGAATTCTTCAAGCTAAGATGGATTTTTTCTGTAATTAATTTTATTTATTATCTTTATAAATAAAAAACACAAATTGCTTTTATTCCCGGTCGTCCTTTGGAAGCGAGTACAAGCTCGCGATCGTGATCGAATTCAAGCGACTACGCGCTATAAGTTTTTTAAATCTTCCTGGAACTGGTTTGGTCGCTCGTAGTGCCTTGTTATCGCCCATTGTAGAGTGAGATTGTAAGTCGCTTTTAGTAGCGTGAGCTTGAATTAGGACAACTGACCTTATGTTGTGTTGTTGTACCGCTGTTCCTCTTAAAATCAACTGTCCTTCTCTCTTCTAGATTCAGGTTTTGGAAAAATGATAGAAATTCGGTTACCGAAAAGGTCTTGATGGTCGTTGGCTGGAAATGTGATGGTATGTGTTTCAGATGGTCCTGGTGCAGAAAACCTGACCATCATAAGGACCACTTTGGCACTAACATATATAGGGCATGCGGAACTAACATAGGAACTATAACAAGATGGATAAAAATAATTGTGCTAAATTCCACATAATCAAGCGTGTCGGTAGATACGCGTATGTCAAGAGTAAGTAATGCTACCGACTATATTAACAAGAGTTTATGGGTATGGAGATCCACTTTTTTCTGCCACTTCCAGATGACTTTTTGAATTTTTTATTCTCAATGGGCCATGTTAATAGATCCCCCAAATACGATGATTCTACTTTTTGTTAAACATGTTTCCCAGACACGCCCAAATTCATAAAAAAATTCACATTTTCACACCAAAATTGTAGTCAAGCCTACATCCAATTCTGCTTGTCGTAGAAGAACGGTTGAGGTGTCATTGGAAATGGAAATATATTCCAAACTCTAGCATAACTACATGAGAATGCGAAAAAAAAATTGAGAGTTAACCTCCTTAAAATTGAATCCTTTATACAGCAATATCATACAAACTAGAAAAATGTCAAACCGTTTTCAAATTAGAGACAATTTGAATATTTCAGCAATAACGGTAATAGATTAGCGAAAATTTGATAAGAGAGGACTCTTCCTAAAATTGTCTCATTATTCCAGCAGAATTACAAAATTTAGAGAAATTATTAACCGTTTTCGAGTTACGACCAAGAGCTAAATTTTTAAGTATAATCTAGACGTCTTCTGTAGAAAATGAAACATTAAAATTCTTTCCATCACTTTAACCATAATAAATATATTAATGTAGTAAAAGAATGAAACTCAAATGAATATTCTTTCAAAGTTTAAATAAAAAATTAGTGATATCCCCCAAACAAACACTTCGTGTAAAAAAAGACGTCAAGAGTAGTAATATACGTCCCGTCCAAAATATATTTCTCGCAATAATCAAAAGATTCCAAAGGTTCATTATTGAAAATAATAAACCAAAACAATCCGGTTTAATAATCCGAAATGTAAACTGCACAGTCAGATGTTCCGATTTAAGAATATTAGAATTCCTATTTCAGTGGTCAAGAATGTGTTTTTTGTAATCGGAGATCATTGGTTCAACGACATGGTGGCTATTTTTTTTTAATTTTATCAGTCCCTCCAATATTTTAAGATCAGAACAACCGAGAGTGGTGAAGAACTTGATTTAGTAATCCGAAATAATGGGTTGAATTTTCAACTGAAGAAAGCGAAAGGAATGTCATGTATACGTAGAATATTGACGTTCTTTTTTTATATAACTTGTTTTTAAATTATTTCGAAAAGTATATTTTGGGCGGGGGAATAGTGCTTCTCTTGACGTCTTTTTTTTTACACGAAGTGTTTTTTTTTGGGGGAGGGAGTACAGTTTACAAACTTCATCTCTCTGAAGTATAACTTCAGTGAGGTAGAATGTGAACAGTCCTATATATATATATATATATATATATACTAGCTGAGTACCCGAACTTCGTTTCGAGAAGATGGGAGAAAAAAAATGATAATAAATCTGACTCCCACATTAATAATCATATCACCGAGGTACAACCGTTTAAACGCGATCAGAGTATGCACATAGAATACATATTACATACACGTTTGTTAACCTATATGTAGAACATGGGGAGTAGTAACGGGTTGTTAAGCTGTGTAGAACGTGTTGGGAGTAGTATTGGGTTAGGTTCCAAAAAAAANAGCCCCCTATTTGATTTATTATCGCATTTAGTTAAAATATATGTACACAATTTTTTTACAAAGGTAATTTTATTGAACATGATGTTTAGCAAATTTGAATGACATAGCATTCAGCAACACATTAGCGTTTTGTATGAGATAACATTCATGCAGCATTGCAACACATTAGCATTTTGAATGAGATAGCATTCAGCAACACATTAGCGTTTTTGATGAGATAGCATTCAGCAACACTTCGGCGTTTGAATGGGATAGCATTTAGCAAAATATAAGCGTTTTAAATAAGATAGCTTTCATCAACAAAAGTGTTTTGAATGAAATAGCATTCAGCAACACATTAGTGTATTGAATGAGATAGTAATCAGCAACACATTAGCGTTTTGAATGAGATAGCATTCAGAAACACATTAGCGTTTTGAATGAGATAACATTCAGCAACACATTAGCGTTTTGAATGAGATAGCATTCAGCAATTTGAATGAGATAGCATTCAGCAAACCCATACCCATTCATAATTTATAATGTAAAGGGAAGGGAGGCGTGGGAGGCTTTCATTTCAAGAAAAGGGGGCGCGGTACCAAAAAGTTTTGGAACCCCTGACGCAAACAAACAAAGTCATATATAGACTGACTAAAAAATTGCGAAGAACCCTCAAACCACTCGAAATTACTTTTCGATTACCAAACCATCGGAAAAATAGCCAGCATCACGCGGCACGAACCCACGTTGACAACCATTTGGTAAACGTTGGACGTTGCTTAACTTCAGTGATCTAACGGAAACTGGTGTATTCAACGTGCCATAGACGCTAACTTTTGAAATTCTTATTTTGTTATTTAAACGGAAAATCTCGATAACCAGATGTGAAAAACACATTTTTTGTAGAAACCAAACCACCGAGTGAGGTCTACAGTTCACAGCACTAATACCTAATACTATTAGCATAATTATTATTCTTTTTGATTTCCATACTTCTAATTACTTGTTCTGTTCGGTACAAATTAGTTATTCTGTTCGGTAATGTGCAGGTAGCAAATAATCAGCAATAATGTTCTGTATGCCACACTTATAATTATATCCAGTGGCGCTTTGACACAACTGAATTTAGATGTAATTATGTACTAGAAACGTTAATCATACTTGAGCATTAGGTAAACAGAGACAAAAAAACAATATTTTCGACCAAGGCATTCGGAGAAAGAGAGGAACTAAAGAGGCATGCTATAGGTCCGTGGACACAGAAGGACTGTCACGGTAGAAAAGGGTAGGTATCTGACCTGGATGGTCAAGCGGTCTGGTCTGTTGCATCATCTCTGTCAGAATGAACACGATCTTCCCACGACGCGACAGTTGCACAGAATTACAGATTTAGCATGACCGCCCTGCTTTTACTACAGTTGTACGACCATGACTCATGGCTGATAAAAGGGAAGTATTTATTGAAACTGTTCGTATTGCTCCAGACGATACCCATACGATCAGACCAATATTGAATTTTCCATAAATGAATATGAAATTAAATATGAAAAATTAAGCTATGCCATTTTAATATAAAGACGGCTATTTTCAAGTATAGCAGCTGATAACCCAGGAACCCTAGTGCCCTGAAGCGTTATAATGTAAGGGATGGTGTTGGGGTAATTTTGGTATGGGAAGCTGATTTCCCAATGGAAAATTTGCTCCCTGTCTATTCGTTTCAGAGTTACTATAAACTCGTTTTTAAGATAGGCCTCTACCTGAGAGAGAAAACTATGATAGAAAGAATTTACGAAGTTGGTCTTTATTGCAATTCAGGACTTAGAAATAATTTATAAAATTGTTTAAGTTGTTGTATCCTCGAACGCCGGATCTACAGATACATAATCCTTTTACAGACGCTCGAGTTGAAGCTTTCACTTTAGATCGACCTTCAGGATTATTTCCGGTTTTCTATTGGCTAATATTGAGTTCAGCCAATAGCAATTACGTATTACCTCTAAACAATTATTATTTGTATAAGTTCCCTTGGCATGTCGAACTTACATTTCGATTACCAAACCATCCGATGATGCATAACCTGAATTATTTGATATAACTACATAATCTTGTTTAATATAAAATATAATTACGGTGCAACTGATACTGGTGTGTTTTACGTCCAACAAGGGGCAGTCAAATATGATGTGCGAAGCCGTCTCCTCTTCCCCTCCATATATCCTGTTCATCGCTGTTCCCCAGAAACCATGCTCCAACGCTGAATTCCCCCATTTTCTTTCATCAACTTAACCATAATCCAGTGCTACTTCCTCCATTTCATTATTTAGTGTCTAAAACATAATAATTATGGTGTCCCTGCGCCAGGACAAATTCAGTGAAATTGTTAAAAGATATCGCCACTGATTTTACTAGTTAGGTATCTATGGTAAAGTAGTTCTGCAGTCAGTCATTATGATTAGTCAATTCCATGCTTAAAGTTTTTGATTGCTTAAATTATTGTGAATAAAATAAAATGATTATCAATTTTACCTTGCCTTGTTGTTCTTGGTAACACTACCACAATGTACAGGGTATCACTAAACAATAAATGAGCGTGAATTCAATATGCGGGGTTAAGATGCGTGTTCATCGGGACGACTGCAACGATTATTAGTGAACGATGATCGTCGTACGATTCTATTAGAGCACTATTGTAATGGCATTTCAGTGAGACCGTATTCCTCTAAACGACTCTCGGTTTGATCGTACAAGACAGTCGTTGAGCTGTTAAGAGTCGTTCGGAAATTGTAGAATATAATCGTGGTCGTCACCGACTATTTGATGTGAGTTTGATAGGGTATATATTTCTGTTGCATGATTCTTTAAGGATATTGTTCTTTTTTAATTTTAAACACGTAGTCAAACTGTTCAACAGAAAGTCGAAAAAATCGCGAAACTTCTGATCGTATAGGCGCAGGCGGTTCTATATCAATGTTTGATAAACTCCTTCTTCATCTTTGAGCAGAAACATAGGGCGTATTGTGGCCCTCTTAATACCAAACAATTGCAAAATAGAAAAGAGTTGTATCAACTGCAAATAAATTGTTGAGTCACGAGCGCTTTCGTCAGTTACGACATTATCAATTGTCTACTTGATAATGTCGTAACTGACGAAAGCGCTCGTGACTCAACAATTTATTTGCAGTTGATATAACTCTTTTCTATTTTGAAATTTATTTTTTATATTTAATAATGACTGCAAACATCCTATCATCTCCAAAACCAAACAATTGGTAGACTATTTCGTCTTTTTCCATCTCTTGAATCAAAAGGCACGGAAAATTTTCCTCTTAGCACGTAAACTCATTTGTAACAGAGAAGTACCCAACATAAGCTTCTAAAACACACTCACTGCCAAAACTCGTATACAACGCTCAGTTAAAATCGTTCCGAGGAACATAGCCACCAAAAATAGTCGTTCAACGATTAATCGGTCCATGTGGTTTTTTTTAAATACAGGGGTTCTACTTAGAACCCCTGTTCAGCATCACGAGGTCGAGAAAATACGTGGTCACGTGAGATTTTACTTTGCAAACATTGAGATTTTAACTTGTGAAATCTCATTGGATGTTGCTTAACTTCAGTGATATAAGGGGAACTAGTGTATTTAATGTGTCATAGACGCTGGATAAGTTACTGTTTTAATAAATCCAAAATGATTCGTTTATAATAATATTAGCATCTGTGCCCCGTGCTTTGCTCGGGTATTAATTTGTAGAATTTGACCAAAAAAATTGTTTATCTCGAACACGATTTAACATTTTTGAGTTCTGGTAATTTATGTGAGGTCCAGAATTCTGCGGTAGGTCCTCCTGCTAACATTAATCTATAATTCCATACAAAAATCTCCGCAAACGGCTCGACATTTTTTGATTCCGATAGTATTTCTGGGGTGTCATTCTATATTTTTTTTTTTTTGGGAGGGGGGGTTCTATTCCCAATAATTTTTGATATCTCTTCCGTTTCGGATAAATAATTAGTGGTCCCATACAAAAGTTGTGACAACAGACGAAGTCTGCCAAATCTGATTCATTTAATAATTTTACTTAGAGAGCTGCGACAACAGCCGAAGGCTGCCAAATCTACTTGAACTAATATATTCACTGGAGATCTGCGACAACATCCAAATAAAAAATATTTTCAACGGCCGAAGGCTGCCACTGTTAATTGATATAATATTTTCATCAAATACCTGCGATATCAGCTCTAGAAATATATATAAAGTTTATTAAAGTTTTTCATACCATTTATTTTCTTAACGTGGCTAAATGATCGAGATATTTCTCAATTTCTTACTACTTTGGTTTGATCAATTATGACTGTAAGTTTTAGCTTATCCCATTCCAGGTACCATACCAGAGACACCTCCTCCGGGTAACATTGAACTTAGTTGTCCCGCTCCTTGCATCATTGATGCCATATTAGAAATACTCATACCAGGAATTGGTAAAACTAACACAGAAAATCCTCCTAAAATCAAAGTTGGTGTCCTTTCATTACTATCATTTTTATCACCAAGACCAGGAAGTTTATCTTTTATTCCAGAAACTCCTGGAATACCTTCTGATATTCCTGGAACTCGTGAAGATAATCCTTGGAATAATGATGATGAAGAGTTATTCGATTCTTCTTGTTGACTGGAATTAGTATTTGAACCAAATGGAATATAACTGTTGGGATTCATGTTGTTCGAGATTGCACCAGGAATATAATTAGTAATTCCATTGGCATTTCCATTTTCTTGATTATTTTCATTTCCAGTATTATTATTATTATTTCCTTGTCCTAAAACTGGTATAAATGCGGGAATAGGACTGTTGCTGTTGTTTTTATGGATGTTTGGGTTGTTTGAAGGTTTATCTGTGGTTGAAACATTTGCGTGTGTATTTGGTAAAAATGGAAGAAACCCTCCTCCCTCATTTTCAGCGCCACTCGCATTTCCTTGAGTTCCATTATTATATCCATTGGTTGTTTCATTATTTACAGAGTTTCCTGATGCTGAATTTTCATTGTTTCCATCAATTAAGGAAAGTAAACCAGTGTTAGTTGTGTTTACAGTATCTGTTGGATGTGTGTTTGATATTTCATTATTGTTAGTTATTTCATTGCTTGTTTGTTCATCTGTAGAGGGTCCTGACAAAAGGTTTCCGAGAAGGCTTTGTTTATTTGAATCATCATTTTCATCATCACTGCCTTTATAATCAGCATCGTCAAATTCATTTCTCCTTCTTTCAGTTTTTAATACATTTCCCAATTGGATTTTCCTTTTTAAATTTTCATCATCAGAGGATCTTTTATTTTTATTAACAATTTCTATTTCTTTATTGTCCACATGGCTTTTCTCTTTTTGCAGATTTTCTTTTAAAACTTCTTCAAATAAATTTTGTTCGTATTCATTTGGAATAGGTTGTTGAAGATTTCTCAAATCTGATACATTTATAATAAAAGGATTGCTATTTTCTTTATCATTACCTTTTAATATTTGACGGGCAGCTTCAGAATGAATATATTCGTCAGGTATTATACTGAAAGGATTCATGAAAGATATCTGGAAATAAATGGAACAGAAGGAATAAATAATTACCAATTTGATTTACCATTTCATATAAAGGCGTTAATTTTTACTAATAGGTAAAAGAGAAAGTCCGATGATCTACTGACTGAATCATAATCACCGTAATAAGACCATAGCTATACATAGAAGCTTGAAAAAAGGAAGCATTTGATAGTTCAGCTCGATCGAGTTATTGCCTATAATCACGATGGTTAGAGGTACAAACACAGTCAATACCAGAAGGGATATCAGAAAATGAACGCGAATTTACCTAAAAACTTCAGTAAATCCACTGTATTTTATTTGGCCTGATGCGTACGAGTATATTTGGCCTTAGCAATTTAAATCTGCAGAAATCGAAATCAGAACTTCTTAATTGTTAAATCTGTGGTTGAAATGGTCATTAATATATATTTCGTGAAAATTAATGAAAATAACTATCGGATTGTATAGATTGCTAAAATAGGCAGAAAAAAAGATCAATATTTCGAACCCCGAAGTTTTACTAATAAATTATAGAAAGCTTTCATTATCATCAATCAATTATTTATGGAAAATGAGAAAAAATTGACCATTCGGTTGTACGAAAATTTAGTTTCTAACTCCACGCATAACACAAGATTTTAACTCAGAACTTCTTCAAAGTAAGACCTAGGGGACTAAAATTACCACTAATTTCGTCAGAAAACTGGATTTAGACCCATTTTCACTATGGCGTACATAAGAGATGCACTCTCTATATATTTAAATCAGCTTAAAAAATTTAAAGGGTAATTTTTTCCGAAAATTTTCCGATATAAAAAAATGCCAATTTTTATGTTTTTACTGAATGATACAATAGAAAAAAACATTAAGACAATTTTCGAAAAAAATCGACATTGAAGTGTGAAGCTAATATTGGTAGTTTAATTTACATATCAATTCAATCTAAATTTTCTAAAGTGAAGCATTTTTAAGAAAGATATGAATGATTTAATAAAATGTATTACGGTGTTACCACTAAGCTAATAATACACCCTGTATGTGAAAAAGGGACGATTAGCAAATATTACAAAATGATATTAACTTACCTGGATAAACCATAAGAATAAAAAGGGTTCCTTCAGCCGGCAAACACTTTAACATCAAGCAAAATTCCAGTTTTGCAACGCCAAGAAAAACAAAACGAGCGTTACATAATTTCTACAAACTATGGACTACTAAAAATGCTATAAACTCTGTTTAGTGAGGGACTCCAACTTTTTATATTTATTTCCATTTGGACATTTTGAACAAGGGCAAATAAATGAATAGAAAACGCAGCCTTTCAAAATTTATATTTGATTTTTATAAAAAAAAATAATACATATGCCAGCAGCTATTGCACGTCGAATACACCAGTTCCCGTAAGATCACTGAAGTTAAGCAATTTCCAATGAGGTTTTATTAGGTGGGTGACCACGTAGGTTTGCGCCCTCTTTATTCTGGCTTTTTACGGTCCAACCCAGGCTGGGTGAGGTCAATACTTTTCAGTGAATGGAGGTTAAAACCCCCGTCTCGAATGACCAATAGATGTAAAAGAGACGTTAAACAAAAAAATATGTGTGTTAGTCGTTCATTATGTGTTTATGGTCATGCTAGGTCTATCCCCGTTCGTACGCCAACTGGGATTCACATACCTAAATTCCATCAAAGGACACTTATGGGGCGGCAACAGCGTACAATAAAATGGTTTTGAGAAATCCAACTTTTATGTGCTCTATCTCTATCACATGCGGTTCGGATATATTTGCATGTTTGGTAGTCCATATTCGTTCATTTGAAAAACCACACAGCAACACACTTTCTGCTTTGGGTTCCCAGAATAGCTGTGAAATATATTTTTACTTTCCTTAACCTATGAAAGAAAAGTATTGTATTGGGCTGAAACTTTCGATGTCGAGTTTTCAATTCTAAAACACGTTTTATCAAAAGATCAAATCAAAAAAAATCTCTGCCATTGGTCCGTGTGTGTGTGTTTGTCTATCCGTATTTGATCAAGATATCTGAAGAACGGTAAATGCTAGAGAATTTAAAGTTCATACATTTTCAATTTAATGCCAGGAACGAACCACGAAGCTTTTGGTTGAAATCGAAGTTAAAATTTGCCGCGTTTTAGCGGTTTTAGTTAGTCCCGCCTAAAAAGAGAATGGTAAGAGCTAGATTTAAGTTTGGTGTCTATTAATATTACTTTTACGCATTGATTGCCAGAGACATTGAAATACCGTCGGCATGAAAGTCATTTTCGACAATTTTTACCGGTTTTTCACTACAAAAAGTGTTTGGCATTAAAAAATCGAAAACTTTAGCCCATTACAATACTTTCTTCATTTTTTCTAGATCAGGAAGTCGTGCGATGTTCACACCAGATTTGTGATGCTCCATTTTTTTTTAAAAAAAATACAAATAAGCCAAACAAAAACCCCGCTGTGATTCGGATACATTTGCATATTTGTAGTCTATATTCGTTCATTTGAAAAACAACACACTAACGCACTTGTTGTTTTGGGTTCTGAGAATAGATCCGAACTATGTTTTTTCGTTTACTAAGTGATCCAGAATTTTATAATCAAATGGGCTGTTGTTTTTCCAGCCTTAAAATATTGATTTGGTGTGACTCCATTTTTTTTTTTTTTTTTTTTTTTTTTTTTTTAATTTTTTTTAACAAACCGATTCCATATTTGTGAGACAGAAGAAAGAAGAAACAATTAAACTTTGTCCACAAGAAAAAAGACATAGAAGAAATTAAACTTGTTGCTAATCTAGCCAATAATTAGCCATGCTGAAATTAGTGATGTATATATTATTATAAAATTTAAAAGGAGAACAACAAATAAAGTCTTCTTATTTTATATCTCGCATATTAATTTCCCGCGTCATTATTATTTAACAAATTTATATTAGACATCATATTGGTACTTTAAAAGCACTACTGTTGTTTATGACGATGGTTCACTTACTTTTCACTTCCGAGTAAAGGTAAATGCCTCAACGCGATCGTCGACATTGTTCCAAACTTTGTGTATGAGAGAAATCAGCTGATTGACCACGTGGATCTTGAGTTACCAACGGACACACAACGACAACACCAAACAGTCACCGTTTCCTTGGAAATGTATACGAAGTAGACGAAACTCGAGCTGGAAGTGAAAAGTAAGTGAATCCTCGTCATAAATAACGGTAGTGTTTTTTAAATTTCCCGCGTCCTGTTCCAGTATGATTCTCACAAGAGCTCTGCTTAGGAGCTTGGTTAACAATATCCCTATTTTTGGTTCCCTATAGGATTCAAAAATTGTTATGATCCATATTTTTTTTTCTCTCTCTCTCTTTTGATATTATGCTTCTCACTGCAGGATGATATTAAGAGCTGATGTCATTCCTTCGTAATCTTGAAGGTCCCACATTTGATATGTCTCTTCAACAGACGTGATAAGCTCATTGTCAGTATCCGAATAGTCAATTTGAATATTGTCCACCACAACGAACTCCGGTCGATTTGACATGGATTCCTAAAAAATGTAATGGCAGCATTACACAGCTGCAAAATATTTGGCTTCCGATAAGATTGTTCTCACGAGATGAAAATTTTCACTCACATTTAATTTTCAGACATCATTTAGTAAGAAATTAGATTGCTTGAACATGAGACCGCATTTTGATGAAATTTGATTGTCAGACCAGATTGTCCATGGTAATCTATTCCCGTTCTAGTAATAGCGCTTATCACATCTATTGTAAAAAATTTCGGTACCTAATAGCTAGCTCGGCTTGACCATAATTTTGGGTTGTTTCATTGGGAGGTAGAGTTTATATATATATATATATATATATATTTTTATTTTATTGGCCATAAAAACAAGGGTTCAACGTAGACTCCATTTTTTGCTAAACATCTCTTAACACAACTATTGGCCATTATGGAAACAAACTAGCATATTGGCTTCATCCAGCCTGCGTTGGTCCGTAAGTATCATCATCACGAGATCGCGAAATAAAATCTCTAGTGACCACGTAGTTTGGTCACTTGAGATTTCACTTTGCAGCATTGAAATTTGAATTTGTTGTAAAATCTCAATGGGCGTTGCTTAACTTCAGTGATATAAGGGGAACTGGTGTATTCAATGTGTCATAGACGCTGGATAAGTTAGGTACTGTTTCATTAAATCAAAAATGATTCGTTTAAAAAAATACTAGCAGTTGTGCACCGTGCTTTGCGCCGGTTAGAATTTGTAGAATTTGACGGAAAAATTAGCTTTATCTCGAACACGATTTAATATTTTTGAGTTCTGATAATTTATCTGAGGTCCAGAATTCTGCGTCTATTTCGCTGGGCGCCTTTGAATCTCGCTTGGCGCCTAAAAATCTGGAGTTCCCGTGCTAATATTAATTCATAATTTCATACAAAAATCGTCGGTAAACGGCTCGAGATTTTTTAATTCTGATAATATTTCTGGGATCTCATTTTATATTTTTTTTGGGGGGGAGNGGGGGGGGGGGTCTATTACCATCAATTTTTAATCTCTTCCGTTTTGAGTAAATAATTAGTGATCCCATACAAATCGGAAAATCGTCCGAAACTCGAAAACGATTGAACAGTTTTGAATTCTGATAATATTTCTGGGATCTCAACCTATGGTTCTGTTTTATAGATGGGAGAGTCATTCCTACTTTTTATACATTCTCGTATATATACTTTTTCCTTTTAATTTCACAATATTTAAAAAGTATATATATTATTACATATTGTTATGAATTAAAAAAAAATAAAGGGGGCTGCATTCGAGATTTCCCCCGGGGCCCAAATATTCTCCCCACGGCCCTGGTTGTGTGGTTTATGATTCATTCTCAATCCGGAAATGGTGATCTCTTGAGCTGTAAAACTTTAAATGGCGGCAAAATATTTGAGTGAGTCTACCATTGACAGAATAACAATTACCTACTAGCTTATAGGTTCCAAATATCAAAGAATAATTTTATTGTACATCAGAAACAACACAATATTACAAAATAGATAGATGTAACAGCTATTGTCCTGACGATTATTAGACCAACGCCATCGTTTTCGATACTATTAGAAAACAAATAATTAGGTGAAAAATAGGCCATTATTTTTGAAAGATTAATTTGGTATTGTGGGTGTGCAGGAAAGAGGGAGGAATAAGGGCTGTAAAATCTTTTGGAAATAAATTTTCTTTAAAATGTTCCCTTAAAATCTCCGAATTACTTGTCATAGTTACCATTCGACCTCTGAGGACGGCATGGCATTGAATAATCCTAGGTATTGTTGAAGTTTTCGACAAAGATTCGGTCGGATTTCGTGTGTTCCTCTTTCGATTTCCTTCTTGGGGGCTTCTGAATGGTTTGAGGTTTATTTTCCGTAAACTCTCTGGTTTAATGGAATGGTTATGACCCCCCCCCCCGCCCTCTTCACAATTGATATTTTACATTTCAATGTACGTATTAGAAATAAAAAATCAAATTACCGCCATTCACCCGTAAGCCGTGAGCGGCACTTTGACCACTTAGCGTTGACCGATTTGATACCAAATTTCATTTAATTAGAAAAGTTCCACTTACGCCCGTCGGTGTGGGTTGTTGTGGGCTAAGAACGAACAGTTTTATTTTATTCGATTTTCAGATTCTACGTAGGAACCTTATCGTTAAAAAATATTTTTTGGGGGTGAGACGAGTAATTTTATTTAGAATTTAGAGATGGTATTTAGGATGTTTACAGTCATTAGATATGAAATATAAACTTCTATAAAAAAAAATTTTTTGTATCGACTGCAGAAAATATTGTTGAGTCACGAGCGCCTTCGTCTGTTACGACATTAGTCCACTTGATAATGTCGTAACAGACGAAAGATTCAACAATATTTTCTGCAGTCGATACAATTTTTTTTTTTTATAGAAATTTATAATTTTATTTATCCAATAAAAATAATCATTTTTCTTAACAAGTTCCCAAAGAAATAAATTTTAGATTTTTTTTATAGAGAATAACATTATTATTTTCTGTTGCGTTTTATTTTAGCTACAATTCCATCTTTTTTTATTTGCGGTTGACTTTCCTTGGTGTTTGCCACCTAATCTTCACCAGTAGTTTTCTCCAGTTGAGCTTCATTCTTTGTATCAAGTTCTTCGATGTCACTGCCATATCCCATTCTTTGTTCAACATCTTGTATCATTCGACTTACACCGTCTCCAATTCCTTTGATAGCAGTTTTGAAAGACTCCAATATACTAAAGCTAGTATCCTCCGCTTCCGAGTGCTCGGAGATAGTGTCATCGTTTAGTTCATCATTTTTGTTTATTTCGGTTTCAAGTTCCTAAAAACCATTTAATATTAAGATGATGCCTGCATTGGAAAATAGGTTTTAGGGGTGTCGAGTGATCATTTTACGATCTTCTCTTTATCTTCCCGTATACGAAGTATAGGAAAATAAAGTAAATATTGTACCGGTGATCAAATTTGATAACATTTTAATATTTATCTATGGAGCTGCGACAACAATCGAAGGTAGTGAAAGTTAATTCAATTTTTTTTCCACTGCAGAGCTGAGACAACAGCCGAAGTCTGCCAAATCTTAACCATATAATATTTTAAATATTGGGGAGCTATGACAACAGCCGAAGGATGCTACATCTTATTTAAATAATATTTTCTCTAGGAATCTGCGACAACAACCGAAGGTTGTCAAAGGTAATTCGAAAAACTCTTTTCACTATAGAGCAGCGACAACAGCCGAAGGCTGCTAAATCTTTTCACTCACAAGCTTTTCAATTACAAGGTAATTAAAAAAAATGACATTTTTACGGGAGAGATGTGACTACTGCCGAAGGCTGTCAAATTCCTAGAATAAAGGAAGATTTAGTACGGTTTTCTGTAACACTTATTTGGAATTTAGTCGTCATAATTCGTTCACAAAAAAAAAAAAAAAAAAAAAAAAAAAAAAAAAAAAAAAAAAAANAAAAAAAAAAAAAAAAAAAAAAAAAACGACATCGGAAATTTTCACTATTGCAATCCTTTATTTTTCTATACTTCATATATGGGAAAATAAAGTAAAACAAAATCGATTCAATTTGAATAAGCATTTAAATTATCCAGTCTTGCCACATCGCCCCCCCTCCCCTGTATCCACCCCTGACTACTTTATACGTAGAAAAACAGTAAACCAATATTTTACAGAGATAAAATTAATAATATTTATTAATGAATACACCTCTACAGTGTGTCCCAGACCGTTCACCTCCTTAACTTTTGCACGACTTGAATTTTTGAATTTTGAAAAGCTCGACCCCCGGAAGTGACTTTTATTGACGAAAGTGTCAATTTCCCAAGAAATTTAAATGGAATGGTACCTACAAATATTTTTTTGTTCAAATAAAATATGGAAAACTTTCCTTTTCATTTTTTCAAAAAAAAAAACAATCAGGAGTGGAGCTAGAAGGGTCTAAAGTGTAATTTTGTCACACCCCGTTTAACGACGTGTGTTTAAATTTTTGGACATACTTAAATGTAATTTTTTCCTAGAAGTTAAAAATAGGCCGTTTAGAAAATGGTAATTTTCGGGTAGAATGTCTGATGTAAGGTGGTTATTGATGACAAACAGTCACATCTAACGTAAATAAGGGAACTTTTTAGCCGAAAAAGAAAATTAACCTTCTTAATTCGATGCCACAGAAATGAGAAATCAGATGAAATTTATTTTCTATGTAATAATGTAATTGCATTGAAATTTTCTCATTTCTCTGGCCCTGCTGTAAAATAAATGACAAGATTAATATTCTTCTTTTATTGCTAAAATGTTTCCTCATTTAAGTAATTATAACTGTTGTCCCATAGGTCCACCTTGATACTTCAGAATTTCTACCTGTATATGGCCTTTTCGACACGGCCCATTTTTACTTCTGGGGGAAAATGAGATTTGACTCAGTCTTCTCACAACACTTATAAAAATAAAAATGTATACTTTTGATGGTTTAGGTAGATGAGAAACCTTTTTTGGATCACAATAATGGAACCTTAAAACTTTTAAGTAAATTAAAATCTAGACCCCTCTAGCTATCAGCCTGATTAAAAAATGAAATGGAAATTTTTTCCTTCATTTATTTCTACTTTCATTAAAACAGAAAATATTTGTACCATTCCCTAAATTTCTTGAGAAATCGACAATTTCTGTCAATAAAAGTCACTTCCGGGAGTCGAACGTGAATCTCACTACAACCATTCAATAGGCTATGGTCCTTTTCTTATCCCTAGAGCTTTTATAAATTCAAAAATTTCCGGCCGTTCAAAAGGTAAGTGGGGTCGGGTCCATTCTGGGACACGCTGTATACTACCTAGGTTATAATACAGGGGTTTTCTTCACCTTAGTATAACAAAGAAAGATAATGTGCCTACAGATGATGGGTGAGTCCGACTTAATATAAATACTTCAAGGGAGTACCTACTTTTGATACGAAAATGTCAAATGACACACAGGATCCAAAGTGCTTCCGCTTAGAGCTTTTTTTTGCTCACGCGAAAAAAAATCGCGAATAAAAATTCCTACTGTGAAATAATGGTTGCTAATGAGATCAGTTTAATTGCTGTACAAAAATTTATGTTTATAGAAATATTTTAGCATAAGTATTTTCTTCCCACCCTGGATAATATGTTTCAAAACCGATATATAGAAACATATTTGTCAAGCGTCCTTTTTTGAGACGAAAATGATAATGTTATTCAATACATTTGAAACACTCCTTATATTCAGTTCTTATCACTATGTTGGAACACCCTGAATAATAGTTTATCCACATCTTGAACGATTCTGTAAGAAGCTCTTGGTGGTAGTCTGCCAATCATTAAGATTTTTTTAAATAAAAATACCCGATGAAGGCATTTTATAGAAACTTAAATCTAATGAACAATAGTTATTATTCTAACTTAAAATATTTAAAATAAATAAATAAATAACTTGTTTATGCACATAACATAAACAGTCTCGTATTATGAAGGTGGTACAAGCTCACAAGCTGGTGCAGCCTGGGATGGAAATGTTTTCTTCTTTCTAAACGTCAATACAGGTTGTCCACCTAGGGGAGATAGGCGGCCTCAGAACTGACATGACCTCCTAGCCTTGCTTGGTGGGGATAGGGATTTTTAATAACTTCCTTTTCTAGTTCCACATCCAAATCGCGATGTAGGTCTTTATTTCAAATGTACAAAGGAGCATAGCATTGACAATGGTCCTCAAAACATTATTCTGAAATATTTGTATTATTTTCCTATTAGAGTCACAGGTACAGCCCCAGGGCTGGATACCGTAGGACCTTATAGGTTTCAGGAACGAATTATAAAGCAAAAGCTTGTTTTCGGCTGGTAGTAAAGAGTACCTATCAAGTTTCTGATATTTCATACCAAACCAAACTCGTTTCTTTTTAACACATTTTTTCCTCTTAAATTTCGCGTCTAGCGTCATACTCAAGTACTTCGCTTCATGGGCAAATGTTTATGATCTTATTATTGAGATAAACCGGTAGGTGTTGAACTCTTCTAGTGGTGAAGTTCACATGAACCGATTTGGTCTCATTTAATTTAATTCTCCATTGCAGAGTCCATCCTTGAATTATCTAGATAGATTTGTTCAGTTTATATTGGAACACCCTTAATAATAGTTTATCTACAGAATATAACAATAATAATATACAAATGTTAATCTTGATCTGTAAGAAGCTATTGGTGAAAGAGTCGCAATCAATTAATGGGTATTGAGTACCATCCATAAGTTATCCAAAATTACTATCAATTTCCTGCAGCGATTGTCCCATACTAGTCCATCCTTGTCCAAAATTTGACAGACTCGTCCCCCAGGAAGCCATTCCTGCACCAAATTTGTCTACAGTTGTTCCCATTGATTGCATTCCTCCTGCCATGGCACTTCCCATGGCGGTCTTTTCTCCATCAATTGTTTCTCCATTAGCTATGTTAGCTTCAATCGTTTCCAATGTGTTTTCGGTGACTTCTTCCTTCGAATCTTCATTGTCCTCAGTGTTTGGTTGGACATTATCTTCAACCTATACACGTATAAATTATTCTCATTTAGATTGACCCATGGTTCCCATTTGAATAAATCTGACCCATCCTTCAATATGAGTTCGCGTATACTCAAAGATATATACAAAAGGACTGCTATTGGACCAATATTCTGGACCAGAAACATAGCCTAATTAATCAATTTTTATCCTCCGTATTTGATAGTACTACCCACGAAGAAAGAATCAGACTGCTCACTAGATCATCCGAAATTTACAGATGGCAGCCATTTTAAAGTTTCAGGTGTACACAATTCTGATTCTTTTGACTTTCTTATTCCCACACTTAACTCTCCATGAAAAAACCCGTTTGCCATTCACATTGGCACAAAAACTGAAAGATAATTATTTATTTTTTGGCCATGATTCTATTTTAAAAAGTTTACCATTGATATATGTTTCCTACATTATGTCAGACAAAGATATTTTCCTAATTTCAAAATGACCGTCATATTTGCAGACAACGCAACATCTTGTTGGAAGACATGTCTACCTTATTATAGAAGGTTAGACGTGTGCCAAATGAGTTAATGCTTTTGCCCGGCACCTAGATCTACGTATATGCATACACATTGATATTCTAGTTTAATTTATAACCCAAATTAAACAAGTTGTTAGAATTAGTTATACATATATGATCCCCCGAAAAAAGAACTTCGCGGCAAAAAGTTCCCGCAAAGTCACTAGTCACAAAATGCACTGAAATCAAAACAGTGCCAGCCTCAAATGTATATAATTTTTGTTCCCTTTTAAAACTTCCTTTTTTTCATTAATCATTACTTTTACGCCCTTTATTCGCAACATTTCGCACTTTATAAACTCACATCGCACTCGTCTTGCACGAAGAAGGTTCCTGGAACGATTTCTGGACCTGTCGAAAATTTAAAAAGGTTTTTTAAGAATGTCGAATAGAGTTGAAGGAAATAGAGAAGTGTTATATACGTCATATTCCAGTCATCAGGTTAAGGTATTAGCTGTATTTTTGGTCGCGGTTAAATTTTGGTTAATAGAGAAATTATTTACATGAAAAAAATGAGGATCCAATATAAATGACTGTGTTTTTTTTTTTTTTTAAATTTCTTTATCCCAAAAAAGGAAAGTATTGTAAATGGGCTGAAATTTTCGATGTCGATTTTTCAATTAAGATACCTTTTTTGGATAAGATACCGTTCTTGAAGAACGGTAAGTGCTAAGGACTTGAAATATGGTATGAATGTCAGTTTATGCTACGGACGACACCCGAAACTTTTATTTGAAATCGAATAAACCGTTGGCGGATTTCGCCGCTTTTGAACGATTTTCGCGAATTCTGCCCAACTTAAAAATTGCAAAGTCTACAGTGCGATCCATAGCATACAGTTCGAATTCTGAGACTTCTACATTTGAAATTCACTTTGATGTTTATAAATAAAATATTTATAAAACAAAACCCGGTATCTCAGTGGTCAAAGCGTCCGCCTGGTAATCCAGGAGTCGCGGATTATAAACCCAGCCTGGGCATACTATGTTATCCTCTATTTGAGATTTTGAACACATAATAATACGACATAGCCAATACTCTACTGGCTGAACAAGTCCCTTAAGGGATTTAGAAAGGCGTTATAATAAGTCTTATGAGAGGTGTTAATACAGGGTGTCCCAAAAGTCCGAGACCGCCTGAATATCTTTGAACAGCTTTTTGTGGAGTTTTGCATGTTATTATAACCCAAATTAAACCACCTGATGGTGTGACCAATTTTTCAGGGGCGGGTCCCATGTGGCCCCCAGGGGGTCAAACTTTTGTTTTTTAAATGCGAATCTTGTGATATATTTTCAGAAGGACAATAGAATTAGGAGTACTCTGCAAAAAAATATACACGTCTAGCGTGTTTGGTTTCAAAATGGCGGCCATTTGAAATTTCCAAGATATGACTTCCAAGAGTGTCTCAAACTAGGCGATTTTTTTTCAATAGTATATTGAATGATTGCATAGGACACCAATGTTGAGGAACCTGCTTTTTAGACATAATTCGTTTAGTTTTAGACACTTCGCCTACTTTTAAGCGAAGCCATATCTTGGAAATTTCAAATGGCTGCAATTTGGAACCAAAAACGTTAGACATGTAAATTTTTCCAATATTTCCAAGAGTGCCTAAATCTAGGCGAATTATTTCTAAAAGTAGGCGAAGTGTCTAAAACTAGGCGAATTATGTCTAAAAAGCAGGTTCCTCAAAATTGGTGTCCAATGCAATCATTTAATATCCCATTGCAAAAAATTCGCCTAATTTTAGACACTCTTGGAAGTCATATCTTGAAAATTTCAAATGGCCGCCATTTTGAAACTAAACACGCTAGACGTGCAATTTTTTTCCAGAGTACTTCTAATTCTATTGTCTTTCTGAAAATGTATCAGAAGATGGGAATTCGTATTTAAAAAACAAAATTTGGACCCCCTGGGGGCCACATGGGACCCGCCCCTGAAAAATTGGTCACACCATCAGTTGGTTTAATTAGGGGTATAGTACCACGCAAAATTTCAAAACTCCACATAAAGCTGTTCAAAGTATATCCAGGTGGTCTCGAACTTTTGGGACGCCCTGTATATTTCAATACATTTCTGTACGTCGTCTCAATTTCAAAAGCGACGCAAGTTATGTTGAAGTCTTCCAAAAATTTCACTGCTTGGCTAATATATACCCTCTTGCAAGCATTGGGGGTTGGGACCATATTACCCGCGATAAAACCAAGATTAACACTATACGCCCGTATATTTTCCAGCTATACATAGTCTGGAAAGATCGACAGATCTTTCTGAGAGAATATAAAATTCATACATAAACTGAGGTCCTTGTTGTATCTCTACGAAGAGGCATCAGAAAAAAAATATATATATATATATATATATTTATCGTATAGATTACGAGGTCATTTCGGGCGCCNGTGACTCCTGTGCCCCCCCCCCGGGAACACAGCGCCTGCGGGAGACACTGCTCAAGTCTCGTAATTCCAACTAGGTAAACAGGTAGCAAAAATGATGAAACCGCAAAAATAAAACTTTCATAGGAAAAATGACGCGAGATTTAAATATGTCCTTATTTTTAAACTCCCTACATTTTGTTAGTAAATGGTTATAATTATTTAAAAACATGCAGGGTTAAAGTATTACTGGTAGTACTATACACCTATACAGGGTGTAACAAATTGTCTATTTACAGTGAAGCTATGAGGGGTGTTCCAAGAGATCGTGACCCAACCAACAAAGGGTAGTTATATAAATTTCTAAAATAATTTTGTATCGATTACAAATTTTATTATTGAGAGTCATTAGCGCTTCCGTCTGTTACGACATCCAGGGCCGTAGAAGGAAAATTCGGACCGGGGGGGAAAATATACGGGCCCCTCTATTATACTTTCATCTAAAATCACCGTTTGGGCTGTAATAAAAGCTTCCTCTTGGCAATAAATAATTCGATTATCAGAGATTAATGTTTACGAAATATATAAATACTAGCTGTTTTCCCGTGTTTCGCTACGGTTACAAAATTCAACAGCAATTTCCAGATCACAAAATTAAATCTTCTCAATTTTAAATTTTTGGTGGAACCGACCCCCAGAGTGAACACGGCTCCTATTTAGAAAATTCAATATTTTACTCAAAGTTATTACTTTTTGCACAGCGGAACACCGTATAAATTTTCAGCTTTCTCGCTCATCCCGAAGTGATACTTCTTAACTATGGGTTTTTGGTGGAACCGACCCCAAGAGTGAGCACCGCTCCCACTTAGAAAATTCAATATTTTATTCAAGGATATGACTTTTTGTACTTCGAACACCTTTGTATCAAATTTCAGTTTTCTCGCTCATCGCGAAGTGGTATGGTGGTGAAAACCGTCCATAAATCGCGGAGAAACCGGAAATTTTCGAATTTTATATTTTTTATGGGATCCTTATATACTATTTTGGGGGTGTCTACTCTCGGTCTTTTTTCGTTATCTCTTTTAATTTGCCCAGAAAATAATTGCAAAAAGACTCGCTATATAGCGTCATTTTTGGCGGTAACTTGCTCCCACTTGAACTTTATTTTTTTCCTTTCTTATTACACACCTACATACTAAAAGGGAGCTTTGTGCAAAGTTTCAAGTCCCTACGTTTAACCATCGTGGAGCTACGTTGATTATCAGTCAGTCAGTATATCAACTGGGCTTTGCGTTTTATAAGTATAGATTAATGATTGCTGTACAAGCTGAAAGGTCGCATTATATTTTAACATAAGTGTCCTGCAATAGCCATTGTCCCATATTAGCTTACTATCGCTAAACTTCTGATTTTGTGGGTTTGAAAAATTTTCAAAACTTTTAAGTTGATTTATTTATTATACAGAAAAAATCCCGGGCCTGGGGGCCGACATCTTCCAGTGAACTGAGGCTAGGCTGGCTAACTATGTGGCTGAAAGTGTACTTTGTGAAGTGAAGTAATATATATCACTTGTACAACGCTCGTTGTATTTGACTTGTTGGGCAGAGCACTGCCGCGCTCCTCAATCTACTAATTGACGGACATAGAGATGTTACCATCTATGCCCGTCATAGAGGGTAACATTGAAGTCAAGGGAGATTATATTCCTTCTCCATCTAGTTCAGTCCCCGAACTTTTGGAAACATCCTCGTATCTTTCCGGGAATATAAATTACAATGTTCCTATTCATTTTATATAAAAAATATTGGATAAGTATAGGTAGGTACTTCCTTTTTGGTGTTCCAGTAGTATATTCTTGGGTCGATATAAAGCGGAGGATTTGAATCCAGATTCCAGGACTATTAAACACAATGGTAATATAAAAAATCAAAATATTTATATAAATTGTCGGGTCATGTCGGAATTTCCATGTTTTTGTGAGCTCTATCGTCTGTGCTTCGTTTGTGTTGGTTAGTGACTCTCACAGAAAAAGTTGAATATCTCCAAACTTTTTCTCCGGACCGGCCAAATTAGAACTAATCGGGTAATTTTGAATTCAGTCGTTGTACGTTTTAGTGAATATCTCCGGAAGAAGAATATCTAGAGCGATGTTTATTGCGACACAAACCATCAATAGTACGCTATTGAATAGTTCATTGAAATAGGTTTATGAAATATAATAAAATGATGTACTTAAGTTTTTATTCTAATTTACTATCAATTTCCTGAAGTGATTGTCCCATACTTGTCCAGCCTTGTCCAAAATGGGACACACTACTACCCCAAGACGACATTCCCGATCCAAATTTATCAACAGTATTTCCAGTTGTTTGCATTCCTGAAGACATCTGAGATCCCATTTGTGATTTTCCAACGTCAATTTCTGACACATCATTTTGGTCACTGCTGATGTTCCCAGTTTCCTCCTCTGGGATATCAACATTCTCGTCATCATTATCCAAATTTCTTGTCTCTCTCAAGAATGTTTCTAGATTTTCGCCACCAATATCTGCATTTGCTTTGGTATTCTGAACCTGTTGGTGTGCCAAATCACTAAAATTTATACTTATTTCAATCCGCTTCCACCAAGTCGTATTTCCAGTGTTTTCTTATGCTTTATATTAATTTATTTTAATGCATGCATAAAAAGTTAATTCTTACTAATTCATTATAATTATTATTATTAAAAAAGAAAAAGGCAGAGTTAATTACCGCCTAATTATTATTACTTAAATATTCAGAATTAGTTTACCATTCTTTGAAAGCGGTGAATGCAGTGAGGAGAATATTATTTGCGAATAGCGAAAGTGCACAGAATTTAATAATTCAAAAAATAAAAAAAGTGCAATATTGCTTTAAAAAAATGTTTTATCAATCAACACAGTGGCGGATAAAGACTCAGCGATTGACCCCATCTCCCCGATTTCCGTGTCCCCGAATCAATAGATACACCAGTCATTTCAGAAGTCCCACAATTAACTTTTCAGGAGACGAAGAAAACCTCTTTATTATGTTTCTGAAATGAACGTGTATGTATTTAAGAAACAAATTCTCCTTAAATTTCATACAAATCACCCGAGTCATGTTCTTTTTGTAAGAAATGATGCGTTTCCATTTCCACTGATATAAATATCTCATTTTCGAAAAACAATCACTTATGGGCTTCCGAAGTGACTGGTTCTAATGCCTTACAGGTTTTACATAGGTATATTTGCCTTTATTTTCTACGAACCTTTTAAAATGTTTGAACAGTTGTTTTTATTTTTGATAAGGTAGATACTTTTTGTGATATTCACAACGGCGAAAAAAAAAATCGAGAAATCAATTTAATTTTTTTTTTTTAAAAATTAAATTATAAATAAAGTTTCTTTGTGTTATTGTGTGCCAACTTTTGTGCTCTCTGCAGCATTGAAGGATTTTTCAAATATTAAATATTTGGAAAATCTTTTATCATCATCCAATGAAAAATTGTATCATCATCCAATGACTTTGAATCTTTCAAATTCACCTAAAATCCTGGCACCTAATACGCATTTATCTTCATAACTACTCATTGTATTCACAAGGCTGAGTGTTTTTATTTTTGTTTCAAAAATAAGAACCCTAATTTTTATATTCCATATTCTTCTTTTATTTTTTATTTTTGCGATGTGAATATAACGAGAATAACCACTTAAAAATTAAAGAAAAATTAGTTCTCTTAAAAACTTCAAATATTTGAACTGGTTTGATAAAAAAAAAAAATCACTCTTGCAATGCATTCCAATATACCACACGGGGTCAGACCAAAAAACATTCCCAAAATTGCGCATTAAAATTCAGGTCGTCTTATTTAAGAAAATGAAGTTGACCTTCATCTGACCTTGAAGGGCAATCTTGAAAGGTCAGCCAAGATCATTATAATACGCCCCCATCTTTTTTATGAACATTCGGTCAGAATCATTTTTGTGACTCCAACAGTTTCGGAATAAATTGAGGTGGTCACTTAAAAGGAGACACCTTGTATGAATAGGCACCAAATAAGTTCCAGCTCTAACAGTTCTGGTTTTAGGCAGAACCCCCAAAAAGCGGCCTTCAACATCTAATTAGCGGCCAACTATATATTACACTTCAACCTTAGGTGTATTTTTCAATTTCTTGTATGAAATTGATATGAATAGGCACCAAGTTTAAAGTTCTAGCTATTACCCTTCTCATTTTAAGCAGGATATGCGAAAACCGCTAAAAAGCGGCATAAAACCGCCAACGGTAATTTCGAATTCCTCCAAAAGCTGATTTTAACGTTCGGGTCCGTTGGCAGGTATTTTAGGTTGAGAAAATGTAACACGTAGATACTCATGTACAATTATGATAATGAGGGGAAAAGAGCATCCAAAAAGTTCTCGAGATACATAACTATGATGTATCATAATACATATTACTCGTATGTATCTACACTAATACATATATTGCATTATATTGCTAATATAATTTATGCTATAATATACAAATAATATATTGTTAGAATCTCCAGGACAAGGTCTATCCAGGAAAAGGTCTATTATA
>CM022881.1:18820326-18838433 GCA_012654025.1 Pachypsylla venusta | reverse complement strand
TATTCATATTTTTAATGATAATACTGAATAGTTATCCCTCCTAGTAGTGAAATTCATGATTTTTGCACAAATTTCAATCAAAATCTGGCCATGAATTTTCCTCTGGTTAATATTGAACAATTCAGAGTCATATATATTTACAACAGAAATAATGGACACTAAATCTTTTTGTTAAATCCACACAATTTTAATTAGAATTTTTCACTCAAGAATGTAACATAAAATTAAGTCACTTTTTTTATGTATCACTTAATGTATAATTAATCCCTTTTTTTTTTGATTAATTATACTTGTATAATTAATTTACATTTAAAAAAAATAGAATCATTACACATTTTTTAAATCAACGACATCACAGGATTATTACGAGATAATCACAAGTTGTTTTGTAAAAATATGACTCCGTGTCCCCGAGACCAAGTGTATATGTGTGGGTTGCAGCCTTTAAGCAACGACAGATTTAGCCGGAGTGTCATACCTCTAGTTTTACTATTGGTTTTTATGATTGATATTCTTGTTATGAATTATCAATCATATACACAAAAATGTATACATTATTCATGTATACATTTTTTTTTCCATTTTGATTTTGCCGCCCTAGGCGGTTGCCTAGTTTGCCTATATGGTAGAGCCGGCTCTGGTAGAGAGAGCGATAATTACAATTAATGGTGGTAGGGGGGTCATCTTATTTTGTTTCTATAAGTATTATTTACATGATTTAAGTATAGTTTTAATTGATACGTACATAATTATTATTTACAATATTACAAAAGTAATATTACAAATGTCTGTAGTAATATTAGGTACAATATTACTACAGACGAAATGCCTCGTGATTATTGAAATTTATATTTTCCGTTAACTTGGTTCTTTTAACTTTAGAGAAATTAAAGAAGAAACTTTTGTTTCTTCTTTAATTTCTCTTTTCTACAATCAATGTGAGGAGAATTAAAAACAATAACGGCAAAGAACTAAATCCTATTAGATTTAAAAAGATAAGCAATCTCGATTTGAGACCGTTCGGGAAACCACGAATTGTGGGCTTTTTGGAGACCTTGGAGCTTCGTGAGCACAATTGAGTACGATTGTGGTTACAAAAGAGCGTGGCCCAATGGAAAATATAGTTTGGTCTCGACAATGTTTTTACAGAGGTAAAATTATCCAAATATTTCGATTATTTCCATTTTGTTTGTCATCTCCGCTTAGGTTTCAAGTAGCTACATTTTTTAATGTGTTTGGTGTCCTGTCGATTGCAAAGGCTTCTGTGCTTGATTTTGACTTCACTGAGTTATCTCACCGTCAGGGCCGTAGACAGAAAATCCGGGCCGGGGGGAAAACTTTACGGGCCCCTCTATTATTCTCTCATCTAAAATCACCTTATGGGCAGTAATAATAGCAAAAGAAGGTAATTCATTTCTTTGATGTCAAAAGGCGTGTACGCCTCTTCTTTACAACACATAATTCGATTATCAGATGTTACTGTTTACGAAATATACCAATATTTGTGATTGCCGTACGAGCTGAAATGTCGCACTATATTTTAAAATCAGTGTCCTACAATAGCCATTGTCCCATATTAGCACACTATCGCTAAATTTCTGATTTTGTGTGTTTGAAAATTTGTCAAAAATTTTAAGTTGATTTAGGTATTTATTATTCAGAAAAAACATGAAAAATTTTATTATGACAATTTTCACACCGGGCCTCTTAGGAAATCCCGGGACTGCCCCTTCTCGTCGGGACCGCTCACCGTCCCACAGTTCAAACCTGACTTTAAGCTGTAATGAAGAGATCAGGTTGACTATTTTAGAGTATTTTGACAGTATAATTAATGCTAATTACTTTTTGACGGACATAGAGATGATGCAAATATGTATTGAAGTCAAGAAAGAGTATAATGAAAAATAAGACACAGTGGCTTTCTATTTTTCATCTAGGTTAGGCCACGAACTTTTGGTACTCGTTGCTTTACCTAGTAATAAAAAGAACGTGATTCCCAAAACTGGTCCAAAATTACTCACTACAAAGAATGAAAAAAGTAATGAAGGATAATCGAAGAAGCATATTTTTGATCAATCTGATAAATTTCTTGTTACTCACCACAAAGAATGAAAAAAGTGATGAAGGATAATCGATGAAGCATTTTTTTGATCAATCTGATAAATTTCTTGTTACTCACCACAAAGAATGAAAAAAGTGATGAAGGATAATCGAAGAAGCATTTTTTTGATCAATCTGATAAATTTCTTGTTACTCACCACAAAGAATGAAAAAAGTAATGAAGGATAATCGAAGGAGCATATTTTCGATCAATCTGATAAATTTCTTGTTACTCACCACAAAGAATGAAAAAAGTAATGAAGGATAATCGAAGGAGCATATTTTCGATCAATCTGATAATTTTCTTGTTACTCACCACAAAGAATGAAAAAAGTAATGAAGGTTAATCGAAGAAGCATATTTTTGATCAATCTGATAAATTTCTTTTGACTTCACTTCAATATCTGATATTATTTTTGTATAAATCTGATAAATTTCTTGCGACTTCACTTCAATATCTGACGGTTCCCACTGTAACTATGGAGTGGAACAAATTCAATAAGTACTTTTTCAGTGATTCTTATTTACTGGAACAATTAAAATAAAAAAAATCTATCAATGTGATACTTGGTTTTATTATTTTATTGGCTAAAAAAAACCCTTTTTACGCCGCCCTCCGTACCGTGTGGCGTTGGGTGTCATTAAAACTTACAAACCCCACCGCGCCAAAGATGCAAATAAATGAGAGGTTTGCGAGATTTGTAATTTTTTTTTTTTTTTAAGTTGTGGAAATAGTGTAAAAAAGAAAGGTTGTAAAGGGAAAAAAGAAATGCAATTTCAACTAATGACTTGGCGGTAACTTTTTACCGCAAATTTTTTTTTTTAGGGGATTTCAATTCTTTTTGCAAGGGTTGAACTTCCTGTTAGTCATAACTTTCATCCGATATTAAAAAAAATGGGATTTTGTGATATATACCCGTAGGTCTTGTGCTTCGCTTTTATTTATTCGATTTTTAACCCCCTATTTTTTTCTCGTGACGATTCCAAAGGTTCATTATTGAAAATAATAAACCAAAAAATGTTGAAGGTTTGATTTTTAAACATAGGTAGGTAATTTACCTTGATTGGACAGTGGACTTTTATGTAACCAAATTGTTTCGAACTAATTTGACACTAAACACAACTTGCTAATGACGAAAATAGTTAAACACAAGTTAATTTTAATAATTTTATCAGCAAAACAAAATTAGGAACGGTAAAATGTCAAATTTAGTATCATTTGACATTGAGTAGTATGTTTTGCCTCAGATAGATACGTAAATAATGATTAAGGCACAATGCTTGCTCCCCTTTTTGAATGACCTTAGACGTTATTGTAAAAGAAAAAAATATGCCAATCTATATACAGGGTGTTCTAGTTTACTGATTCTAGATGCCAATACCTACCAAAATTGCTTCAACTTTTTAATAAAAGCTGTGTTTTTGAGTTATTCGCATTTTTCATTTTTTTTACACGTGTACACCTAACTTCACATATGTGTCCATAACTTTCTAGCACATAATTTTCTAGAAAATTTGAATATATTTCTGGAACACATGGAAAAATTCTGTTTAGATAAAATTACTTTCATGACCAGGAAGATTAAGTTAGTGCCTCGTTTGTGAGCTAATTTGTGTAAACTACGGAGCTCTCTCACGGTTGCTCATCATTTTTCCTTTTTCGAAAATTTGCTGGGAATGCCACCCACCCCTCAAAAAACATGAACTGAGATCCTAGAAATACCGTTTTCGTGTTATGGCCGATTTTATTTGTTTGATCAAAACGGTAGGGGATACGATAAAATTAATTGGCATAGATCCCATTCCAATGTAGTATTTCTCAATTATCGGTTTTTGGTGGAACTGATCCCCAGGGTGAGCACGGCTCCCAATAAAAAAAATCAATATTTTACTGAAGGATATTACTTTTTGTACTTCTCAATTCCCATTTTTTTCAGTGGTGAAAACCGGCCATAAATCGGACAGAAACCAGAAAATTTCAATTCTTATATTTTTTATTGGGTCTCTATATAATACTTGGGGGGGGGGGGNCAAAAAAATATTGCAAAAAAAAAAAACGCTAAAAAGCGTCATTTTTGGCGGTAACTTGGTTCCACTTGAACTTTCAAGTTTTTCCTTTCTTAGTACGAACCTTCACATACAACATACAAAGTGCCAAATTTCAAATCTCTAGGTTAAGCCATAGAATCAGTCTACGAACTGGGCTTTGCGTTTTATAAGTAGAGATGTATTTGGAAAGCTACCAAAGGAGGAAGTGAGTGAGATTATCAAAGCAATTGAAAGTAAACCCAAAAACAGACCAACACCGACATACATAGATAACTGTAATTTAAACAATGTTTTTATGAATTTTAAAACGCCTATCATTAGAATTGACAAGAGTACTTATGAACTTGGTTTTATCAGTTAGAAAGACATGAAAACTTGAAAACCATTGATGCTTAATACCGAGCCATTATACATACAACCCTATGTTTTTGGATGAGGCATTGAAAGAAAAATTGCATATTTCACGTTTCAAGATACGTAGAATCCAAAAATTGCACGACAATTTTGCCTGTCACTTAAATACCGTTGACTGTTTTTGATGAAATTTGGTATGTATAGGTCCTATTTGGGTCTAAGTCACATAAATAGAGTTTCATGCGTGTGTGGTGTAGAGGGTACGGAGGACGGCGGGCGGCGCGGCGGACGAATGGATTTTTTTATTCTTTGGATTCTGCATATACCTTGAAAAGTTAGTAAAATACCTTTTTTTTGGGGGGGGATAGTCAGTAAAAAATAAACCCATTTATCACATTGGTACATATTTTTCTTCTATTCTTTCTTTACTAAATGCGTAATTTCTTCTAATTCATTTATGACTTTCTAATATTCCATGAGGAAAAGTAAATCATACTTGAGATTGTAAATATAATAATTATGTTTTTACATGATTTTCTTGTGTGTACTGACGTCACAGTGATTGTAATGTCAATTATCAGCCTCTAAGCACATATGCTGAGGTTTATACAATATCTGGCTACAATTGGACACGATGATGCCACTATTGAAATAATGAAATTCTTTCTTTCTCTGCCATTTTTATTTTCAGTTTCTCATCATCTTCTCAAATCCTCATCAGATCTCTATCTGCAATATCTTGTTAAAGAGATATGAAAAAAAAAAATAGATTTCATAAAATCAATGTTTTAAAATCGAATTAAAAAAATAATAATAATTAGTTATGACTTCTTTATGCCTCTCTCCACTTTCCCAGCATGCACTTAAACTTAAATAAAAAACGACATTTTGTTACACTTGAAGACCCATTTACTACACTGCCTAAAATTCCGGAGCATCGAGCATTCGTGATCGTTGCTCGCCAGTTTTCAACGAGCACGAACACAAACGAGCCTTCTGTTCACACTGCTCGAGCATTTCTGACGATGAGAGTTACTCGTGCGCATTCACAGCCAATAGATGACACCCGCGCTATCCAAAATTGCGGTTTCCGCCGCGGCTATCCTCATTGTAGACCATCTAGCGGACGAAAGGCAAAAAAGGAAAAGACGTCGCATGTGGGAGTCGTCATTTTTAAAGAAAATAAAGAGGATAACAGTGGGTTATTCAGAATAAAATAAGATTTATGGTCTGGCTGCCACAGCTCTGGGTGCTCCGCATACAGAGAAATTAACAAAAGGCACTTTTCAAATTCCCACTCCATCAGTCAAATACTAAAAAGCAAAAACCCCACACATAAATAGAAGACGTGTATCCTTCAACAGCTAGGCGAGAACAAGATTCATAGAACACCATTCGACGAATTCCGGGGTGTTTACACAGAACGAGCGTCCCTTTGATGATTTGTTGGAAAACCGACATCGCATGGGTCAAGCTCGAACACGAATGAGCATTCGCTTCGAACTTGATCGGCTCGCGGCGACTGTTTACACTGCCTGAGCCTCGAACGGTGTTTGCGACGAATGCTCGGGGAGTGTAAATGAGCTTAATAATATTAAATTAGTCGTTCTGGCACTTCTACTAAGAATGTAAAACCATCTCCAGCTCTGTATGCCCATAGGAATTATTTTGAGTGAAAACATCGACCTGGGGCTACCAGGCGTCCGGCTTTGGCAGGACAAGACTTGTTTTTTGCTTGTTTGTCCTGCTTGTTTTTTGCTTGTTTGTCCTGCTTATTTTTTGCTTGTTTATCCTACTTGTTTTTTCTAAGTTACACAAAAACACATTTTAAAAGTGTCAAATCACCTGTACAAAATAACGAGTGCGTTCAAGTGTGTGCTAGTGCAGGTTGAAGTGATTTTCCGAGTTCACAGAACTCTGAAAAGGCATGCACAGTGGATGTAAGTTCACGACAATTCCTAAATACCTACCTACTTTTTATATCATAGGCGGTTCTATATATATTATATTCTACCCGTCAGTTTTTCTTAACCAAAAATTGTAGAGCAATTAATTTTGATCAGAATACCATTACAGCAATATGACAGAAGCCCAAGTCAAAAGGTTTTCTTTTAGTTCAACTTCTGCGCTGAGGAGTGTATGCAGCCCAGCCAGTGTCCCCATATTAGATAACGCATTGAACGTGTTAACTTACATTTCATAGATAACAATGTCAACCTCTGATTTTCCAGTAACTATTTTAAGGTGCGTAAGTATAAATAGCTTGCTTCTCCTGTAAAGTTTTCATTCAAATTCTAGTAGCAAGTTTGATTACATTTCAGTGGAATTACGATGGGGTTTATCAGTCAAGTTTTTGTTTCCTTAGCCCTCTTGGCAATATCAAGTGGTAAGTTCTTATATTTTATATATAATTAATAGTAACTTTTACCTACTGCTGTCCACGGGAATGCATGAGAAATTGTTCTTGCATCCCTGTTCGTGGCTGTAGAAGCCCCTCAANAGATGGTCGAAACTTTGGTCCAAGTGTGGAGACCTAAGATGTCGGAAAAAAATCCTGAAACTTTCTGAGAATGTTTTTCTCATCAATACACAACTTTTGATAACTAGGGCGTTTCAAATTTCTAAAATTATTTTTTTCACTCCACCCTACTGTANGTAACTTTTACCTACTGCTGTCCACGGGAATGCATGAGAAATTGTTCTTGCATCCCTGTTCGTGGCTGTAGAAGCCCCTCAAAATAATTCTTTCTGTTCTTTCCTTTCTTGGTAAGTAAATATCGGCAAATTTTCCATACACAAAATACGAACGGTTTTTTTTTTATTTAATGGTTGGATTACGTTATTGATAACTACTCGTTTCTTATTTATATCAAACCAATTATGACTTACCAACTTTGATTGTGAAAAATAAACTTACTTAAGGCTGTCATCGTTACGAGTTAAGTTCACCTAAACGTATGGTGTAAAGTAACGCAGAAAGCAACTCCACAACATTACGCTTGTGTATAGATTTTATGTGATATTATTGCCGTCAATGCCATGGTTCTAGCGGGCCCTGTCAATTTGTAGTCTTTATTAGATTAGATGTGTGGTGACAATTCAAAACTCCAGCATCAGCAAACTAAACGTATTCAAAACAGCAGTCTCACAGCCAGATGCTACTATGGGAAACAATGATGTTATTGTTTGATATTTCGTAATGATGTGTAAGAGGAGTCTGTGTTCCGAAATGTTTCTAGCTTGTTGATTCTGAGTGAGTCCCAGAGGATGAGTTTCTCAGGATATCAACTAAATAATAGACTCTTTCGGCCTGCATACAATAAAAAGTGGTATTCGTAAGATTTTTATTCTCAAAATCTGCGACAAGACCTTGTGAGAGATGAATACCCATAATTTTGTTTCTTTTATTTTACAGCTATGCCCTCACTCAGAACCAAAAGAGAAGAATCTTCCGCTGCTCCTAACCCACTAACTAGCAGCTTAGCAAACACCCCATTCTCTCAATATGCCCAAAATGTTCCAAACTACCAACAATACATTGACCAGTTCTCTCAGTTGCAAAACCAAGTCCCTAGTGCCGGATCTTTCCCATCTCTAGGTTCCTTCCCAGGCTCAACTGCGGGAGCATCTGCAACGAGGTCCAAAAGAGAAGAATCTGCCGCAGCTGCTCCTTCCAACCCACTAACTAGCAGCTTTGCAAACACCCCATTTTCTCAATATGCCCAGAATGTTCCAAACTACCAACAATACATTGACCAGTTCTCTCAGCTACAAAACCAAGTCCCCAGTGCCGGATCTTTCCCATCTCTAGGTTCCTTCCCGGGGTCGAACGCACCACAAGCTTGACAACTTTAAGAAATTGTAGCAGTGTTCGTTCCTGACTGCTAATGGGCTTGATTCTTAGTTTGATCAAAACAGTAATGAGTATATTTTGATATTTTATCTCCCACAAATCCAGATTATTTTAGGAATATTTAATTAAAGATTGTAACTGTGTCTAATAAACAAAGAAATTCTGAAAATGTGTCCATTTACTCTTTATTTTTATTAACAGACAAGGGTAAAGGTAGTCCCTACGCTGTTCAAAAAATAAGGTGAAGTTTCATTTTTTTCGAAAATATATTAATATAAATCATTAATTTCTGTTGCCCCTTCAGATGAAAGGGCAACAAATTCAAATAACTAGCAGTTTGCCTCCGTGCTCCGCCACGGTTAAAATTTGTAGAATTTGACTGAAAATTTAGATTTATTTGATGTCCAGATTTCTGTGCTTATTTCACTTGGCGCATTGGAATCATTGCCGCTCCCGTGCGATTATTCCAAGATTCCATAGAAAAATCGTCCGGCGTAAACGACTCGATATTTTTTAATGCTGATAATATTTCTGGGGACTCATTCTATATTTTATTTTGAGAGGGGCGGTCGTTTCCCATAAATTTTTGATATCCCTCCCGTTTTGGATAAACAATTATAATCCATTAAATCCGAAAATTTCCGGTTTCATACCGATTTATAGCCAGCAATCACCACCGGAAAAGTATGACAAAACATTGGGTATATGCCCACTTTTTGCATAGGTATTGTGATTTAAACTCAATGCGACTTTTCTAAGTTTGAGAATTTGTTTCCAGCTTCCACCCCTAAAAGTAATAATCAAGTGTATTTTGGGATAAGCAAAAGTGTAGGTAAAAGCTATTAAATAAAATAATAATGTCAATACAGATTCGAATTGAATGGAAAAAAACTTTTGAAAATAAAATAAAAAAACAACTTTTATTTGTAAAAATGCTGTAATCCCTCTTTAGATACAGGGTTTGAAAAAAAAATTGTTTCGAACAATTCGAAACATCTAGTTTTCGAGATGTTTCGAACTGACAAGTCCGGTGTCAGTATCGGGTAAGAAAAATACGTACATGAAAGAGATCGTGCCAGTCATGCGGGTTCTGTCATCTAGTCAGTCTATCCTAGGTTGCTAGGTATATAAAATACTCGTATGTAGCAACCCACCAATACTTTGTACATTGTAAAACCGTTTCTGTCTCCATATTTTTATGACTCATAATACATTTTATCTAGTGTAAGTTTAAGAAGCGCGAGGCCCTGGGCAGTTGCCATATGGATAATCCTGCTCTATTTCCTACATAATTATCCTGCTTGAACTGAGAGATTTTCTAATTAAAAATAGGGATATCGACCGAGCAAGTACAATTGTATTTTGGTGATGTAAAAAAGGATGACAAAAAGTGAGTTACATCCCATTTCAAGCACTATAAAACACAGATAAGGCAGCTTGGTTGATGTCAAAGTATTTAAAAAGAATCTCGGAAAAATGATTGCACGTAATACCACCCGCCCCCCCACCTCCCCAAAAAAATTCACAAGGGAGCATCCCAAGTGTCAAAACTGTTATTTGGGTTCATATCTACGTTTGGAGGGTTGTATGACTGACCCCCCTAAAAGACTTTTTTTTGGGTCCGTAAAGGACACATTAGATTTTTGGGAGAGATGTTAAAGCAATATACGACTTAAGGGCCTCCTAAAGACTTTATTTTCCTGATCAATCAGATTTTCCTGATCAATCAGATTACTCAGGAAATTTCAGCACACATTTGTGATAGTGCATCACAGCATTGGTACAAGTTCAATGATAAAAGTGTACAGAAGAATGTGGGTAAAAGACATAAATTTGGACCAGAAGAAGACCTTATCGATGGGATAAAGAAGATGAAGCCTCCAAAGACACCCAAATTGTGCCTTACATCAAGTAACGCTTACATGTTAGTTTACACGCGAGTAGATTCTGAATCCGACTCCACCATTCTGGGAGACCCCAGCACCTGGAATCAGCTGACACATATTCAAAAATTTATTGATGAGAAAAATTAAGAACATGATTCCTTTGTACAAAACATCGAACTCAGCAGCAGTGCTGCCAACCCTCAGGCTTTGACCTGTGATCACAGGCTTTTTGACCGCTTCTCAGGCTTTGCACAGGCTGACAGACTTTTCCAGTCTTTCTCAGGCCAATTTAAAAAAAATACAGGCATTTCAACCTGATCTCAGGTTTTTTTTAAACGAGAATTTCGTAAGTGTGAATAAATCATACATGGTCTTAAAAAAATGTGAGAGATCCTCCTCCTACCCGTGACCTCTACGAAGTACCTAACTTTGCACTGATTATTTTGAAATTTCCCTTTTAAGATGTTGGTACTCGGATAAGTGAGAAGTTAGTTGTCTTTTTTACAAAATTGTTTGGAAATTTTGAAAGTTTCACCAAGTTTTGACAAATTGTTAAGCTTAATCACGATAAATGTTAAAAATTCTTGAAATTAAAAGTTTTCAACTAAAATTCATTTCATCAAAGAAGATTGTACGGCCATGAAAAAAAAATCTGCCAGAGGACACCACTTTTGGGGGGCCCAAAAATTGATTTCAGCGGGTTGCTGAAAGCTACGCTATAATTATATATTTCATAGACAGACTGTACATACAAGTGTGACGTTATTTTGGTAAAAATATTGTATTGAGGCTAGTAAAAAATTTAAAATGGAAAACTATCAGGAAAAGCCAGTACGGAATTCAAAACTAGCCAGTATCCACACTTTGGGGCAAAAACTGATCCCGAAAAACGTCATCATTTTCACGTTCTATCTCTATTTAGCAGTAACAGTAATACAGGTTAACAGGTTGATATTTTGATTTTCCCGCAATTTTTACGATTTCTTCCGGAATGTCAAGTTACGAAAAAGTGGTTCTGGAGCCGGTGAGGAGTGTCTGGCAACCATTTGATTTTTTTTAACCAATTTTAACCCAATTAGAGAGGTTAAGAAACGATCTTATACAGCCATGCCTCTATTGCGTACAGCCGTCCAAAATGGATCCATGACGGCCAATTAAAAAGCAAGTTTAAAAAAAAAAAAAATTGAAACATATTATCAGACACTCCTCCCCGGTTCCAAACCCCCCAAAAAAATGACCTTGTTACGAAAATATGAAAGTCTATGAACACAGGCTTTCTCAGGCTTTTTGACTTCAAAATCTCAGGCTTTATCATTATAAGCGGTTGGCAGCACTGCTCAGCAGGGATGAATCCAAGAAAGTGAATGATGTCAAACGGAAAGAAATGGTACAAATATTGAATGTTTTGCATGTTCCTCCGCTCCGGGGTATTCGGGGCCAGATTTGAAGTCAGAAGATGACACTTTGTTATAAAACGTAATAAGCTTTAATGTTTTAGACTGTGGGGAAAAGAAAGGTAAAGAGGTATGTCTAAAAAAAATTAATAGTATCTGTTTGGAACCCCACTTTAACTTGATCTGTTTTTTGGAGGGGAGGCGGGTGTCGCGGTTCAGAAAAGGTAGAACACCGCAGGTGTATTCGATTAATTGGTAAGAAAAATCGATTATTGTTCGATACCCTGACAAAAGTTTCTTTCCCCACAGCTCCTCAAATATTTTGCTTGAGCGTTGTGCAATTCACCTACAATTTTCTCATTCTTCAATTTGATGGATGGCAAGAGCTCATGAGGTGGAACATTGGAGATAGAACTTTTGTGTTGTTGTAATGGCCCAATTTCGAACGTGCTGCTTATGTTCCCTAAGGAACCATTATTTCTTATCTAGTTCTTTTTTTCTTCTTCTTTCTTTTGTTATTTATTTTCCTTATTATATTTTATTTTCTTGTTTATTAGTTAAAACAATTTATATATAAATATATTTATTTTATTTTTATATAAAAAACGAGATCGGTTTCATTTTTAGTGTTTCCTGCTAGAATCTCTTTTTTGGCCAGCGTCTATGGCGCGTTGAATACACCAGTTCCCGTTGGATCACTGCAGTTAAACAGCATCCAGCTAGATTTTACTTAATGGGTGACAATGTAGGTTGTAAATGCTAGCTTTTTCCAGTACAACGACGGCTGGGTAAGGTCAATATGGGTAGCTGGTTTGTAAGTTTCCATCGAAAATGGAGGGTAAAACCCTCGTCTCGAATGACCAATAGATGTTAAAGAGACGTTAAGCCAAATTAAAATCTTTGTTTAAATATTTGGATAACATGTAAATTATAAGTGTTAAAAAATATTAACTTTGAAATAAATCAAAACAAAACACTTACCAAAAACACTATTTATTATAATTTATGAAGAAACTAATTTCGAATCATTCGATTCATCATCAGTCTGGTCGAGTCGACTAGGGTTACGCATTGGGGACACGCAGAGACACACAGAGACCAATGGCTGAAACTCGAGATATTGGGTTCTAGGGACCTCAAAGTCAGACCATTGTATGTATATTGTATAATACTTTCTTTTTTATAAAATAAGGAAAGTAAAAAAAAGGAATTTTTTGGCAGGATTCGTGAAAACTGCTAAAAAGCGGCAATAACCACCAACGGTAGATTCAATCACAATTAAAAGAGTCTCTGTGTTATAAAATCAAGCTATTGTATGTAGGTATGAATACGTAATTTCGTGATAATGAATTTATTTCACTCAATCCACTACTAATACAATAAATGAATTACCTACCTAGGTAATTGGTAATTGCGAATTCAATTTAAATAATATTTGCTTCCATGTACCAACCTATGCATGTAGGATGCAGGGGCGATTAAAGGTCTACGCTCTACGTGTTCACTAAGGCATGTTCACAATGACTGAAAAAAATACCTTTTCAATCGGAAAGTAGGTACCTCTCTATAGCAATTCAAAGAATATGTGTGATTTAATGTAACTATAGTGGAAAGTAGCATATTTCGGGGTGCTCATTCAGTTCAGATGATTCATCATTAAGACTAAGTTCAGATAATCGCGCGGTACCACGAACTGCGCGGCACAAGATCTCTCTAAATAGCGCATATTGTCTACGTTGTCATGTTAATGTTCCTCCCGCGCGGTACCGCGTGATCATCTGAACTTAGCGTTAGTGTTACTTGCATATAAGACTGAAATTTGTCTGATTTAATTTTGTGTACAGTGTTGTGTTTCTAAACAGTTGATGTATCTCTCTCTTAATAGGGATATCACAGCGAGATACATGTAGTAAGAGGACCTATTGTGTTAAATGTATGTCTTCATGACGGGAAAAGAAAAGTGGAAAAAGGAGAAGAAAAAGAAGAAATTAAAGTAATAATAATGAGTTATGCAATATCAATCCTTAATCAGCTTCTCACTGTGAAACGTTGCGACAGTGAAATAACTTTCATTATTGTGTTAAGAGTTGAAAATAAAATGAAACACATACCTACAGTTCAACTCGAACAACCTAGCAGGTCGAAGAGCGTACCTCTATTATAATAGGTTGAACAATTCGATGTCGAGTTTTCAATGCCAAAACACGTTTTTAGGTACTCAGAGGTCAAATCTTGAGTCCCTCTGTGTGTCTGTCCGTCTGTCTCTAAAAAAGAAACTTCAAAAACCACGAAATTTTCGATTAAATGCCAATCTACCGCTGTCGGTTTTTAACGGTTTTCGCCGATTTTTTTTTTTACAAATGCCTAAATAATTACATGGTTCTTGTACGTGTTACGTGTCTCGAATTTTAATTAAAATGAAATGTATCGTTTTTGGTTTGGCCTCTTTTTTGCGTTTTTCACGGATCCTGTCTGTGGAAACAGAACAATAGGCGGTGTCAGAGAATTGAAAAATGGTATGTACTTGTATGTTAATTATATTACATGAAACACGACAAAGCCTACCAAGACATTTTGTTTACAACACACGGACCAATGGCTGAAACTCAAGATTTGTGCTCCGGGGAAATCAAAACGTGTTTTGGCATTGAAAACTCGACATTAAAAATTTCAGCCCATTACAATACATCTTCTTCTTTTTATGGAAAAGGAAAGTCGTGTGATGTTCACACCAGATTTTTCTCTCTCTCAATTCCCAATACTACGAAATCAACCAATTATAAAAAATAGAAAAGATAAAATAAAACAAGAGAGAGAGAGAAGCTAAAAAAACAATAGCACAAAAATAATGTAAAATATGATTTGATAAGATTAATTCATACTTGGGTGAAACAAATAGAATTTGTCCAACCTCTACTTTACATCCCTCCCTAGATTTCCATATTTTTAGGGGATAAAATATCCCTGTAGAAAATAAAAATCCAATCGTTAATCGTATCAGTGTTCACAACACCATATTGTGGGGAATGAAAAATGTTTTCCACAATAGGCGGCGCGTGATTTATAATGTTTTCATTTTTCACACACTTTTCCTTGAGGAACGAGCGTTAAGCTCATTTACACTGCCCGAGCATTAGTCGCGAACAGGGATGACGAACGAGCATTCGTTTGAGGCTCAGGCAGTGTAAACAGTCGCCGCGAGCCGATCAAGGTCGAAGTGAATGCTCGTACGTGTTCGAGCCTGATCCGCGTGATGTCGGTTTTCATCAAAGGGACGCTCGTTCGGCGCTCGCTCTGTGTAAACACCCCGGGATTCGTCGAATGGTGTTCTATGAATCTAGTTCTCGCCTAGCTTTTGAAGGATATACTCGTATCCTATTTTGTGTGTGGTGTTGTTGATTTTTAGTATTTGACTGATGGAGTGGGAAAATGAGAAGTGCCTTTTGTTAATTTCCCTGTATGCGGAGCACCTGTTCGCTGCAAATACGAGTAACTGATCATTAGAAATGCTCGAGCAGTGAAAACTGGCGAGCAACGATCACGAATGCTCGATGCTCGGGGATGTTCAGACAGTGTAAACGAGCCTACCACTGGAATTATTACATACAGAGCGACGTGCTCACTAGGGGGTGGGAATTTAATATCGATATAATAAAAATATATCGCAACATTTTATCCGATATATCAGATAGTCAAACATATTCAAGGCAGAGTGCACCAGAAAGATGCTGGGTTCGAATCCTGGTCAGCTATTTTTTTTTTCTCCTAATTTTCGACTTGATCTGGTTGTGTTTGTTAACTCAGCTTGCTGAGGACAATTGATGGTGAAGCTGTGCTAATAGCGACAAGTGGTAGCATTATAAGGGAATTGTTAAGTATAGCTTCTAGCTTGGTGTATATACCTTGTAATGCTATGATGCCCACAAAATTGTGATGTAATAACACACAGAAATATACATTTTTTTAAAATTTATTTATTCAATTTTATTTTTACAATTATAAATTCAACGGTACTTTCCCTAACATGATGATAGCTTCTAAAACTTTCTGAACAAGCTTCTAAAACTTTCTGAATGCGATTGATATCTTCAGTGATGGCTTCCTTCAAACCCTCCTGGATCCTTGGATTTTCTTTTCAGGCGGTGCCCAGAAGTCTGGTGTCTGGTAGACGGTGAAGCGACGCGACGTAAGAAATTTTACTATAATTATTGTACGGAATAAACCTATGTTTATCTTTGTATGGAACACAGTGTGTAACAGTTTGTGGTGCCCAACGGTATGGGTGCTATAATATGAGCAAAAACAAATATTTTTTTCTGCTATATATTTGTGATTTGATCTTTTGTTACAGGGTGTATTGTGCTATTTTGGAATCGGTTCTCCCTTATTAGAGCTCTGATTTCGAAGAACTAAAATTATTTAGAGAGAAAAGCGTTTTCCGTATGATCGTCAATAATCAAAATAACAAAATGGCGGCCATTTGAAATATTCAAAGTCGATTTAATATTATATAGAACATACACAACGACATAACTGTTGTTTCGATGCCTTTGTCTAAAAATGAATTTTTGTCGCCCTTTAGTCGAACAATGATGCAAGGTCAATGAAGAATTTTTAAGAACTCATTGTTTTTGCACCCTTGGTCAAAATATGAGAAAGAGATTTGCATATTATTACCGGAAGCTACTATCTATTTCAACTTTGCTTCAAATAGCCATTTATTTTCACTTCTACCTATCCAACAGGTGAATAGATAGGGATGATCCAATTCCCTGCCTTCCGAGGTCCAACAATAAATTCTCTTGATTATAACTTGTCTTACGGGGTCAAATGAGTATCAGACAAGGTTTTGGCTATCAGAGAAAGATGAAATCCACCATTACATCTTGTTTCATATGACCCCATGATTAAAATAGGTACCTCGGAGGCCAAGGATAGGTAGAGCTGAAAACGGAGGACAATTTGAAGCAAAGTTGAAATAAATAGTAGCTACCGGTAATGTCTCTTTTTCTCAATTTGACCACAAGTGCAACAATAGGTAATGAGTTCTTATAAATTCATCCTTGACCGTGTGTATCAAAAAGCGATATTATTAGACTTAATTTTTTACAAAATTATCGAAACAAATTTTATTGAATTGTTTATGTTCTATGAATCGAGAGGAAGAAAATAAAATTCATGGGTTACATCGACCTTGAAGATTTCAAAACGGTATTTTATTATTTTTGTTCTCAAAAATATTTGATTTTGCAGATATTATAGCACCTATAACCTTGGACACAACAACCTGTTAATACAGTGTTACACCCTGTATATTAGATGCCGAAATAGATCAGTTTTTATGAAATTTCGGTCAACTTTCTGTGCCAAAAGTGCTGTTCACAGAGTACGGCGAAGTGCGCAGACAAACGGATTTTTTAGATTTTTGAATTCTTCATGCCTTGAAACGTAAAATATCAATTTTGAGGGGGGTATTCTTTGGTGGTGATTCCAATGAAATAAAAGAGGTACAGCAACCTACCCTACTGATGGGTGTAATGCGGTAAACCATTGAACTTCAGTGATCATTTCGACTCTAGAGAGCAACACAAACTGAACAAGTGTTCACTGGTACATAATTCTCTAGTTAGAGCAACCCTCGCTACTGGTAGGTGTAATGCGGTAAACCATTGAACTGCAGGGATCATTTCCACTCTAGAGAGCATCACAAACTGAACAAGTGTTCATTCATTCATTTATTTCATTAAGCTTTAACCCCTTAGGTTTGGGATCCCTACACCTCAGCCTACTGGGCTTTTTGTATATTGGGTTAAGCTTATTTCTCTAGTTAAGGTTCAACTGCCCAGTTAGCAGTCTTCTTACCAGATTGTTTTGGACGAGTTCCTCTCTGGGGTTTAGTGACCCGATGATACTCACTCTCCAATTGAGCAGGTCATTGCAATCAAAGATCACATGAGAGGCTGTTTCCTCTTCCTCCCCACATAGTGTACAAAATGGGTTTTCTCTAAAGATTCCCATATTGTGTAGGTGTTTTCTGAGACCACAATGTCCCGTTATTAGTCCAGTGACAAGTATGATTTGTTTCCGACTTAAGCGAAGGAGATCAGCAGTTAGAGATTTTGATGGTTTGGCCATCATTTGTTTACTGTGTCGTTGTCCTGCAGTTTTAGTCCAGTGAAGCTCATGACTCTCCCTCATCCATTGTCTCACCGAACTGCGTGCTTCAGTTTTGCTGATACCTATTGCCGGTTCAGGACTAATGAAGGGGGTTTCGGACCCCTTCTTTGCCAGCTGGTCAGCTTGTTCGTTTCCTGCAATCCCCTTATGTCCTGGTACCCACTCCAGATATACACTGTTGAGCCTGCCCAGTTCTGTTAGGGTTTGCAGACACTCCCAGGTTAGTTTTGATCTACTCTGGAAGCTACCAATAGCCTTTATAGCTTCTTGACTATCAGAAAAAATAAAGATTTC
>CM022881.1:18771393-18811322 GCA_012654025.1 Pachypsylla venusta | reverse complement strand
ATTTTTGACCCCGGTATACGTCCCAAAATACACTTGTATATGTGTATGTATGTTTGTTTAAAGAAAATTTCAGCCCATTACAATATTTTCCTTTTTACAGGATAATAAGGAAAGTAAAAAAAATTGAAAATATGTAGAAAAAAAGTTAAATCGCCCTTCGCACTTCGTTATGTAAGTATCCCAAAAAAAATTTCGGGGGGGGCTACAGCCGGACAGCCCCCCCCTTGTGTACGCCCATGTAGTCTAGTTCATGGAACCACCAGTAAAACACAAAGCCGGTTGGTTCACCCAATAAAGTGAGGTCTAATTTTAACATCCCCACTTAACACAAACTCATCTAAAATAATAAAACACAATGTAACGATAGATACACATATGTATATTAAATTTATATATGTATGTATGTACCACTAATTGTTTAGCCAAAACGGTAAGAGATTTCGAAAAATGAGAATGGATTCCCCAAAACCATGAGCTGGAACATAACCATCCCTGCAATGGAATAGGAGAGAGACCGAGCCTGTTTTATCTATCTAAAGCTTGCTGGCTTCAAAGCTAGCATTTTGTTCAAGATAGGTCTACTTGAGTACTAATCTGCTAATTTGATTCTAATTTAGAGCGTTCCTGCTCAGTGCATTGATTTTCACTTCCAAAGTTTTAAAATTTGTGATTGTGCCATGCGCATTTATAGTGGCCCCTTTGGCATAATTAGTGTTTTTTGGGCTCTTGCGCCCTTTCCTATAGCCCACTTGATCTTATTTAGTAATTTTGCGCCCTGCGCACCCTAAGTTTGTAAACTTTGCTTTTGCGCCCTTCGCCTGTTTAAATTGGCCACCTTGGGAATAAACTATATCCTTTTGCGCCCTTGCGCCCTATATATTAACCCCCCTTGGGTTATTTTAGTCCTTAGCGCCCTTGCGCACTATTTGATGTGAACTTTTAAAGCAGACGATTTTGAAAGGTCTACCCTCTAAATTTGAACCAGCGCGTTCCTAACGACGTATAAGGCTATGTTCAAATGACCGCGCGGTAACGGCGCGGGATCAATGAACAAATACATACACGTTTGTAGAACTAGTACCGCGCGGTTATGTAGACAATATGCTTATTTAGATAGATCTTGTGCCGTGCGGGCTCTTTTGGGTAACTTTTGGGGGAATAATGATTAAAAACATCAAAATAAGAGTCGAATTCCCCTAAGAGTTGTCGTATTTTTTGAAAAAGAATAAAAAATCAACTTTCATTTATCATTTTGTAATTCATTGGAAAATACGTTCTAACTCAAGAACATTGTAACTAGAGTTGCAATGTAGGAAACAAATTCCATGAACCTCCTGTTTTTTTTTTTTTTTTTTTTTTTGATGTATTCATGTCAAATTTTAATTCTTTTTAATTGAAAAGTAAAGGTAATACAACCTAATAAGGAAACGAAATAGGATTAATTCTTTGTGTATAATATCAAACACGTAATAAGGGGAAGTTATATTTAGGTTGTCTTTGAAAAAAGGGAGAAGTTGTAAAAGATTCACAACTTTTATCAAATAAATATAAATACTCTGAAAGCATATCATTAAATTTAATTTACAGCTTTTGCAGCTTTAAGAAGCATTCCTTTTTCACTAGAGATCTGGATAACAACCGAAATATAATAGACATGCATACAGCCGTGTCTTTTTTTACAATTTTGGTTTATTATTATTATTATTTTGAATAATGAACCTTTGAAATTGTCACGAACAAATAAAAATGACCAAAATTTCTGCACGATTTCAATACTTTATCTTCTATAGGAAGAGAAAGTAAAAATACTCTCCTCAAAAATTTTATATTTTACGTTTCAAGGTAACTACGCAGAATCCAAAAATCGAATAAAAAAATCCGAAATTGGGGCTGAGGTATTGGTTTGTGTCCACCCTGTATGTCGCAACCTTTAAAAATCAAGATTTAAACGTTTCATCAGGCGCCTTAGAGGCACGGCCATTCTGACTTTTTAGTATTTTCTAAATGGCTGGCACTATTTTTGCAGAAAATGTCCTAAAATAAGGACTAAACATCCACCTAAAACTTTCTCGCTTTGAGTTGATATGTTGTTGCGAGAAATTTTAAGCTATTCGACCGTCACTGTCCGATTTTGGAGGAGAAATTAGAAATTTGGAAAACTTGACATATTTTAGTTCTGATAATTATGCTGGGGTCGTTGACCATGATCAATTTTTCGATATCTGCTCCCCAAAAGGTGTGGAATTGTAACAGACAACCCCTACCACATATATAGATTTCTGATTTAAAGAGAACTTATTGTATAAGTACTGACCTCGCTTTATTTCCATCCCGTCACTAGGTTTCGCTAGTGACGTCATTTTTTCTACACTCCATAGTGAGTTCGGATTAATTTTAAATGAACTTTTCTTCTTTATTGCCACCAAATTAAGGTCTGTCGTAGGGCGATCTACTGGAACATAAAAATAATTTACCAAATGGAGTGAAATCTTAGTTTTATATCCTCGATTTTGTCTGTTGTACCACAATGCCTACACTCTTGTCAAAAATAGTACCCGAAATGTAGTAATAACTTGATGGTAAAAACACGTAGTGCTTGTAATGCTGGCTATTTCCGGCTCATTCGGGTTTTAAGTTTTTGAAAAACTTTGAAAACAAATCTTAAAACACCCGTATTGAATGACCAAAAAGTTTCGGGGCACAATTAGACCTCAGATGGGGCGTATATTCCAAATAGTCAACGCTAAGTGGCAAAAGTGCTCATCACGGCGTAAGGGATACAAACGTATTTTTACTTTCTCTTCCTATAGAAATTGAAATCGTGCAGAAAATTTGGACATTTTTTGGCCTAAAAAATCGTCTGTCGAGAACCCAAAATAAAGTTCAAATATGTCATTTCCTATTGATTTTGGGCCATATTTTTACTCTTTCGGGTCATTTTTGAAGTTTGGAAATATTTGGAGCTTTGAGTTCCAAAAAAAGCGCTTCCGCGGTGGGACTTGCAACGTTCCACATACGTAGGGAATTGTGTGCGTAGATCTGGTAGCGAAAGCGCTGGTCCGATTTTGATAAAATTTGGCATGATATCGCCCCCAGGGCACCCCTAGGGTCCCGAATAGCCTTTTGGCACCGTATCTCTTAAATCCAAACCACATAACCGATTTTTAAGAAATTTAAAATCAGTAATTATGGAATCATTTGATCTAAAATAAATGGTCTTACGCTGGCGTATCTCCAATAATTTCAGCCCAGCCCATTACAATACCTTCCACTTCTTTTAAAGATACTAAAAATATGGTCTGAGCATCTCAAACAGAGATGGAAATATTGTAGGTTTTATAAATATCCCAGAACTGGGACATTTCTCGCATTATCTTAATGCTATTAAGGGTTGAATTATTTTATCTTCACATTTCCAACCATTTTATCTAAATATGAATGCGTGTTTTCCTACTGACTATATATGCAAATAGTTTTCAGGTGACCTGAACTTGGCTCTCATATGATATCACCGCCTTGATAGGCAAATAGTTTTCAGGTGACCTGAACTTGTGGCACTCATATGATATAACCTCCTTTGTAGGCAAATAGTTTTCAGGTGACCTGAACTTGGCTCTCATATGATATCACCTCTTTTGTAACAAATAGCTTTCAGGTACCATGAACTTGGCACTCAAATGATATCACCGCCTTGATAGGCAAATAGTTTTCAGGTACCATTAACTTGGCACTGAAATGATATCACCTCCTTTGTTGGCAAATAGTTTTTAGGTGACCTGAACTTTGAACTCAAATGATTTCACCTCCTTTGTAGACAAATAGTTTTTAGGTGACTTGAACTTGGCACTCATGTCACTTCCTTTGTGACCATATATTTAAGAGAGATAATATGAACCTCTTGAATTTTTGGCCATTTTCTTGGCGTCTTCTTGCACACGTGTTTTTTTAAGGGGGGGGCCGGTTACATACAACTACACATACACAATAACATACAAACAAACAATTCATTTTTAATCCAATCTACCTACCTTTCAAAGAGTGTTCATCAATAGAAATAGATGGTTTAGAATCGGAATCGTATTGCGGTTCTAGATTCTGCAACAACAACAAAATTGAGAAAAAAATATATTTATAGCTCTAGTAAAACAAAACTCAAAGATGACGGACGAATGGATCTAGATAATATCAGTGGCGATGGTGCGCTCCCTCGGAACCCGCGGTGCGAAGGATGCAAAAATTGGGGGGCTCGAAGATGTCTCCCAAATTTTTGAATAACGATGTAAGTGAATGATTTTTTGAGGACACCTTGTTGAAAAATTTTTGACCCTTATTAAACCAAAGTAAAATCCTTTACTTTGGAGTCCTGCATATGCCTCTAAAATGCGTTAGGAGGAAAAATGGGGCCGCCGATGGACCCAGAGTTAAGACCTTCAGGGGTCCTTTAGGCCGTATGTAGCTTAAATATCCCTTGGGAACATCTGCAGAGTTCCTGATGGACATTTGGTAGCGATATCAAATACAACTGATAAAAAAAGATAACTTTATGTTCTACAATTATACAGGGTGTCTAAAACGTCGACAACATTTTATTTTTGTAAAATACAAAAATAGCAACGGGACCCCAGTTGCTCAACTGTTTTTGCTGTGAACAAAAACTAAAAAAAAATCTGGTGAGAAGATCACACGACTATATGAAAAAGAAGAAAGTATTATAATAGGCTTAAATTTTCGATGTCGAGTTTTCAATGCCAAATCACGTTTTGGGGTCCCCAGAGCACAAAACAATATGCAATGTCGTTGGTGTGGTGGTACACATAAAATAAAAAAGTGGCCCGCATTTGGAAAAATTTGCTTAAAATGTAAACGAGGAAACCATTTCTCTAATGTGTGCAAAGGTAAGGTAAATGTGAACAAAATAGAGGATTCTGACAATTCTAATGTTATTGAAGCATGCGACAAAGATGAAGAAATATTCTTTGTTCACTCGGTGTAATTTAAGGGAGTGAAAAATATTGACGAAAATGAAAAGATTTGGGCCACTGATGTAATTATCCATAATAATAAGATGTCTTGCCAAATAGACACAGGTGCCCAATGTAACATTCTGCCCGAATCAGTATACAAAACTCTAAAACTTATGCAGAAGCCAAGACCCACCAAAAATGGTAAAGTGTCACTTGACTGCAAAATTATAAATTGTGAGAAACATGAACATCACAGAATTGAATTTTACGTATGCATGTTCCTCACAAGCAAGCCACATATAAAAACATCACGCACAATACTCTCTCTCAGATAGCCAAACTCGCAAGTATGACTAAAATTTTCTCAATTGAGTGACATATGCATCAATGGTTTCTTTGTCTTTTTGACATCGTGTAAAAAACTAATTTCTCTCAACTGCCAGATTCTTCTTGGAGATAAAGTATTCTTCAAATTTGTTTAGCAACGAAGCATAGGTCACTGTGTCAATATCCAAGTTGAATGATTGTATTGGAGGTTTGGTGTTAGGAGGGGCATCCGACCTATGCTTCGTTATTATGATATCTCAAACCAATGATGAGAGATCATCAGCAAAAAGCTAGTTTTTACTCACTGTATTTACACGGGCTTAGGACCGTCACCTAATGAAGCTGGTTTGCTATCCTTGGTGGCTACATTCCCCCCAAAAAAAGTTTTTATTCGATTTTGTATTCTACGTACCTTGAAACGTAAAATATCAAATTTTGAGGGGGGGGCGGGGGTAATTATTTTATTCTCGTAACGATTCCATAGGTTCATTATTGAAAATAATAAATCAAAATTAATTTAGAGCGCACTGCTGCTCTCAATTCACATCAGTCCGTTTTATGACTCACTAAAGAAGACACGAGATAAAATTCTGACACTGTCAATATTCAGAACGCACTATAAAAACCGTTCTGCGAAAAACAACGCTGGGTTAGACCACGTGACTTTAGAAACTTGTACTGAAGGCGTTTAGCATGTTCAACTATCACTCCTGCGCTTTCCGCCTTCCCCAGATCGAACGCTACGTTGCCAGTCGCATTACTTTATTTCTAGACGATGAATATTTAATTTATTTTAATAATTTAAAATTTATAATACAGAGGGTCTCTTTAATGTAGCCACCCAGGGGAGCAAACCAGCTTCATTAGATGACGGTCCTAAGCCCGTGTAAATACAGAAGGTTTGGTGTTAGGAGGGGCATCCAACCTCTTCAGAGATCATCAGGAAAAAGTTTCTACTCAGTTTCAATTGATATTGTGAGAAGCGAGAGCGAGCTAGGGTTACCGTGTCATCAAAGAGTTACGGCTAAAGAGAGTAAGCACCGAACAATAGGTTATGACATGGTAGAATTAAGGAAAGCAACGCCAACTCCAAAATATATAACTGGGAAAGGGTAAAGACCAAACAATAGGTTATGACATGGTAGAATTAAGGAAAGCAACGCCAACTCCAAAATATATAACTGGGAAAGGGTAAAGTTAAAGAAGGAATCTCGTTCTGCGAAATAAACTAGCTGCCAAAAGAGAGAATTAACAAAATTAAAAAGATAAACAAAAAGCAAATAATATATTCTTCTTTTCCTGGTTGAAGTACTATGGAATTGAAAAAACTATTTTGTAAAAAAAATAAATGGTACGGAANTTTAAAAAAAAAAAAAAAAAAAAGTTGTGCCAAGTCGAAGAACAACAATTGAAACGAATATCATCATACCCTGTATATAGAAGTAACCACGGGGGAGTGGGGATATTTCGAGGGAAAAAATGGGGGTGGAGCAAGAGTTTGTTCCTTCTCATAATGATATTTACATTCCTTCTTTTTTTCCTCTTACTTCAAATTCCTCTCTCTGATTATTTCTTAAATTAATATTTAATAGACATCAAATTATTCAGAGCTGAAATGTAAACAAATTAAATTTAAACAAGATGATAGAAATTATAAAGCAGGAAAGAAGATGAAAACAGAGGTAGAAGAAGAAAAGGGGATATATTATGAAACAAAATGGAAATGCGAGATGGAATAAGGGAATTTGTGAGAAAGATAGAGACTTCAAACAAGAAAATGGGAATTATAGAGCAAGAAACATGATGGAAACAGAGGTAGAAGAAGAAAAGGAGATATATTATGGAACAAAATGGAAATGAGAGATGGAATAAGGGAATTTGTGAGAAAGATACAGACTTCAAACAAGAAAATAGAAATTACAGAACATGAATCAAGGTGAAAACAGAGGTAGAAGAAGAAAAGGGGTTATATTATGGAACAAAATGGAAATGAGAGATGAAATGAGGGATTTTGTGAGAAAAATAGAGACTTCAAACAAGAAAATAGGAATTATAGAGCAAGAATCAAGGTGGAAATAGAGGTAGAAGAGGGAAAGGGGATATATTATGGAACAAAATGGAAATGAGAGATGAAATAAGGGAATTTGTGAGAAAGATAGAGACTTCAAACAAGAAAACAGGAATTATGGAGCAAGAAACAAGATGGAAACAGAAGAAGAAAATGGGACCCCCAAAGAACACTCCAGCAGCTACTCACAATACTCACATTGAGCTCACCCAGCCTGGGTTGGGCGGGAAAAATAAACCCCGAGAGCTGTGTTTGCGCTCTCGGGATTTATTTTTCCGTGGTATTGGGCGTAAAATAAACCCGAATATTGTTTAAATAATATCTTCTAGAATTATTCGTTGTAGTATCATAATAATATTTTATGTTAAACAATATTACGTAGTACAGAGAACTCATCTGACAGTTCAACAACCGAAATGTTAAAACCGGTAATAATAATAAAATTAGAAAGGCCTATCAGAATAATAAAATTAATTAAGGTAATAAGTATAAAACTATTTGCCATGATTTCAAAATTTGGGTACAATTTATTTGTTCCAAAATGTTGTATATTTGTTGAATTTGTGTGTTTGATACATATTTGTTGAATTTGTGTGTTTGATACGTCCCTATCACAATATTTGATGAGGCTTTCAAAAAAAAAAAAAAAATCATTCAAATTTTGTTTTGTATAGCAGCGAGATAAATGCGTCTGTAATAAATATAATTTTGATTTATATTTATTACAGATACAATTTCTAATCGACAGTTGATTTCGTTTTTCTTCACCTATGTATTTTCGATAATTGATGACTGGGGTAACCACAGACGCCTGATAAATATTTTTTAAAGTAAGGTTAATGATATAGTTTTTAAAAACGATCAAACATGACAAACGTTTTTGTCATGCGTTTAAACCATATCGATTATTTAGATAAAATTTGGGTTACTTTTTTGTTTGATACCAAAGCTATCATATAGCAAATTTAATCAACTATATTTATCGATCACACTGTTTTGAACTGTTTGAATTCGAAAAAATAACACCTCAACTAACAGCAATATAATAGAAATAATAAAATTGTCATCTCTTCTTTTATATGAATTTAAATATAAATAGATGACACTAATGTGACATAAATAAATAAACCATAAATAAAGTCATTGCTCTGAAGCAGAAAATAATAAATTCACAAGGGAAGTCACCGGCAACAGCAGGAATGGTGTAGGTATTACATTTCACCCTTGTCATTATAATAAAAACATTTATCAATGCTCCCATCTATATACTGACTGATAATCAACGCAGCTCCACGCTTCACGATGGCTAAACCTAGAGACTTGAAATTTGGCACACATATTTCTTTTAGTATGTAGGTACATTGAAAAAATCAAAAGTTCAAATGAAAGCAACTTAATATTTCTGGGTAAACTAAAGGAGACAAGGAAAAATTACTGGAAATGAAAAATGAACTCCCCGAAAATATATATTTCAGGAGCCAATAAAAAAAGGGAAAATGAAAGCTTTTCCGGGTTTCACTACCGAAAAATCGGAATTGACGTTTACCATTTCGGGATCGCCGAGAAAGCTGAAATTCGATGAAAAAGTTTTCCGCAAATAAAAAAAAAAAATATTCTAGAATAAAAAATAAAAAAATCTAAATAGGAACCGTTCTCATCTTCGGGATATTGGGTTTCATCAAAAATCCATACTTTAGAAGTACCACAACGGTAAGATCGAGAAATCTGAAATTCGAAATAGTCATAGGTAGCTCGAAAGATACAAATTTGAGAAGTTCTACGGCCATCTTGAAATTGTTGCAATCTTGAAATTGTTGAATTTCGCAGGCGTCTTAGCATGAGCAAACAGCTTGTTGGATATGAAAACATTTTGAATCGAACAAGCATTAAGTTCGGGTCTGGAAAAGAATTAAAGTTGTTTTCAAGCCTTTTTTCATAAAATTTGCTGAAGAAATTTTAGGAATTTCTAAATGTTTTATTTTTTGGATCGATAAATAATGATCAAATAGAATCAAAACTCACATAATTAAAGGGTTGAATGAATTTTCCCCTCATAAATTAAATATTATAATTAATAATTTTTAATAGTCGGGTTTTGCATTGGAACCTAGTAAAAATTTACATCAATGTTTCCATGATGTTTCGTAGAAAAATAGGACAAATAAGACGGACCAATGGCTGAAATTCTACATTTGGACTATAGAGACCTCGAAATGTGTTTTGGCATTGAAATCTCGACATCGAAAATTTTAGACATTCTTTTCCTTTTTTTTTAGATAAGAAAAGGCGAGTGAAGTTCATACCGTTTTTTTAACAAAATAAAATATTAAGAATGATTTATTTAATACTAGAAATTTGATACTTGGCTTGTGCTCGTTGAAATAAAAGGAGTCAGTCAGTATAGATCCTTTTTAATAGATGTTTACGCATCAAGAATTACAATAATTATTTTTATTTTTGCTCGGGTATTATTCTTTATATCCCGGAGGATTTAATAAATTAAATATGTACCCCCCCCCCCTATTTATAGTAACACATTGAGTAGGGGAGGGGTTGAACAAGAGCGATACATATGGTCAAAATATTCAGCAATCCGAGGTTGTTTTATTGAGGGTGCGAGAGGGCATAATTATAGATGCGCTTGTTTGATTTTAAGATTTAATCAAACAAGAGGCACCAAATTTTTATCTTCTTAAAAAGTGAACCGGGTAGGGTACCTAGAGCATAATGTACCAGTGAACACTTATATACTTATCCAGCTTGTGCTGGTGCTCTCTAGAGTCGAAATGGTCACTGAAGTACAATGGTTTACCGCATTAGACATACTAGTAGGGTGGGTTACTGACCTATTAGAACATAATGTACTAGTGACTCCGTGGTGCTCTCTAGCCATCAACGGCCTGAAGGGGTACCCGTGTTGTTGATTTTGTTTTTATCAGAAAGACAGATTATAGCTGAACAAAAATCATTTAGAATATTTTTATATTTTATAAAAATTTGGAATGAAAATTATCAATTGAAAGACAGACATAAAAAAGTAGAACTGACACTGACCAAAATAACTTTTAAAAGGGCCAATATTATTTTTAATAAAATAATATTGGTACAACATTTCCCTTCTTTTATTTGGCCAACAGAACTCACAAGTGGGGGACTATTATTTTCACCATTGTTTCCTTCATTCCTCTCGCACGACTCTTTTTCTTCAGCTAGGCCGTCTTCTAACTGAACAGTTTGAGGGAATATGTAACTCTATTTCTTCTGTACTCATCCACCTTGTCATCAACGACTTGATACGATCTGGGATGATTTTCTACTTTGCTTGTTATTGTTCCAGGCGTCCACAGATCAGATTCTTTCTTCTTGAAAAACACTTCCTGGTTTACAGCTAAAGGCCCTAAATTTTTCTCTTTCTTATTATAATATTTTTCCTGTGAAGGTTTATAACTTTCATATTTGTTTTTATCACATTTATAAATCTTCGGCTTAAGTAACTTATTATTGGTTGGAATTTTACTGTTCAACTCCCTACCAAATAAGAGTTGCGCAGGAGAAAGCGCATAGTCCTTGGGAGCGTTCCGCAGATTTAACCATCCTATGAATGGATAAGTGTGGGACATTTGACCAGCAATCGCTTGATTATTTTAACTGCTGACTCTGCTTCACCATTTGATCTCGGGTACCTCGGGCTTGAAATTTAATGCTGAAATTCATATTCCTTGGCAAATTTCTTAAACTCAGAAGAAGCAAATTGAGGTCCATTATCACTAACGACAATTTGAGGTATGCCGTGACGAGCAAACATACTTTTCATTTTTGAAATAATCACACTAGCCGATGTTCCATTGCACAACGAAATCTCAATGTACTTACTGTAGTAATTCACCATCAATATGTAATGGTGCCCATTGAACTCGAACATGTCCATACCAACTTTGAACCCAGGTATGTCGTAAACCTCATGAAACATAAGTTCCTCTCGGGAATTATTATCACGATGCACGTTACAAGTGAAACAGTTGTTGCAAAGGTCTTTAATTTGAGAAAAGATGTTGGGCCAATACATTTTGTCCTTCATGCACTTTTTGTAAGCAATACTTCTGCATGGACTTTGGTTCAATCATATACATATAGAACACGACCAAGCATACCGTTCTTGAGATATTTCGTTCACGAACAGACACACACACGCACGGAACAATCTCTCAAGATTTGGACTTTGGACACGAGGGCAGGAACCCTCGTGTACACAGGCACATGGAACAACCTCACTGGACTTTGCTTAAATTCAGTGATTGTACTGGTTTTCGTAAAATCTTTTCGTACGCTCGTTGACTTTCTAATTTATGTATAGAAAAGAAAAGACAAATGATGTTTACACTAGAAGTTTTTATAGGATCTTCAAGCATGTGGAATTTAAAAGGGAGAATTGAGGAAGTAAGATTGACAACCACTGTGTTAGGGGAAAACAGGAAACTCTATTTTAATTTACTTTTAAGTGAATTGATCAAAATGTTGACGTTTCTTTTTATTTACATTTTTCCGATATTCGTTTATTCAATTACTTTATTTTATCTACCTTGAAATTGTTATCGCCACTCAAATCTATATCTGTATGGTCTGTTTATTTTACAATGTCGATGTGTTTTCCTTTCATTTGATTACAAAATGTGATAGTGCAAATAGTTCTGTGAACTGTAAACATCAATCAATTAAATTGATCAACATTAGGTCTTAGATGGCCCAATAAGGCCCAAAAATTTATCAGTCAATTCTATGAAATACCATCGGATACGGTGTTCGAAAGTCATCGACCCTTTCTACAAATAGTTGTACAAAAGAACCGTGAGTAAAACAAAGAGAGAGCAGTAATATCAATAACACAGTTTTTTTTTTCTTTGGCTTAACATGTATTGGTCATTTGAGACGATGGTTTTAACCTCCATTTTATGGAACTTACAAACTAATTACCCACAGTGGCCTCACCCAGCCAGGGTTGGACCGATAACCAGCATCACGAAGGCGCGAACCTACGTAGACATTCACTTGGTTAAATTCGGCAGAAGTTGTTTAACTTCAGTAATCCAACAGGAACTGATGTATTCAATGGCAATAATAAACTTTAAGACAACCGTTAACAAAGGCCGATCCAAAACAGTAAAAAGTTCAAGAGTCATCGTGTTACTAAGAGAAACCAGAGTCATATATTCCTAAATTAAGATAAACCAGAGTCATACATTTCTAAACTAAGAGAAACCAGAGTCCAACATTCCTAAACTAAGATAACCTAGAGTCAGTACATTCCCAAACTAAGAGAAACCAGGGTCAAACATTCTTAAACTAAGAGAAACCAGAGTCAAACCTTCCCAAACTATTATAAACTGGAGTCAATCATTCCTAAACTAAGAGAAACCAGAGTCCAAAATTCCTAAACTAAGTGATACCAGAGTCAAACATTCCTAAACTAAGAGAAGCCAGAGTCAAACATTCCTATATAAACTAAGAGAAGCCAGAGTAAAACATTCCTAATCTAAGTGATACCAGAGTCCAACATTCCTAAACTGAGGGAAACCAAAGTAAAACATTCCTAAACTAAGTGATACCAGAGTCAAACATTCCTAAACTAAGAAAAAACAGATTCAAACATTCCTAAACTAAGTGATACCAGAGTTAAACATTCCTAAACTAAGAGAAGGCAGAGTCAAACATTCCTAAACTAGGTAAAACCTGGATCGAAAATGTCTCAAATACAAAAAAAAATTTGGGGTTTAAAAAATAAATTTACAAATGAGAGACATAAGTGAACGGGGTTTGTGAGAATAAAATAAAGAGAAGAGATGTGATGTAAACAAAGGAAAGTCATTAATTTTTTTAAAAAAAAGAATAAAAAATACTGAAAATGTCAAGATGTGACCTTCATGCAATGGCGAGTGTTCCTAATTCTCCTGGGGAACGATACTCCATTGTGTTTAAAGTTTCCATGAGGCCTTACAAAACAAGGGAAACAATTTAAGTTTAAATTTTTCTCCCTGAACTTAATATCATTTTTAAAGTTTATTTACTTAAACTGTATGTATACTCTTAACAGAAAGTTTATTTACTTAAACTGTATGTATACTCTTAATGATTGTGCACTGCATTTTAATTTCTATGGTCTACTAGCTGTTTCGCCAGTGCTTCACTACGATTCACATATATTGCTATTTTTTTGTTTTTCAAGGACAATGGAATTTGTGAGAGTATGAGTTTGTGTCCACCCTGTATATTACATCCTAAAAAAACAAGATTTAAATGTTTCGCTAGGTGCCTTAGAGGCATTGCCGTTATGACTTTTTAGTATTTTCTAAATTTTATTTTACCCGTTCCCGGTTTCGAACTCATAGCTCTGGAATGGCTGGCCACACTTCGAAGAAAATGTTCTACAGCACGTACTAAAAGGTAACCTGAAACTATCTCGCTTTGAGTTGATATGTTGTCGCGATACAATTTAAGATATTGGACGGCAAATGTCCGATTTTATAATATAATACACGGAATAAATTAGAAATTTGGTCGGAACTCGAAAACGGCTTGACATATTTTAGTTCTGATAATATTCCTGGGGTTGTAGACAATAATTTTTGGGAGGGGTCCATTCCCATCAATTTTTCGTTATCTGCTACCAATTGGCTGTGGTGTTGGATAACAGATAACCCCTACCACATACTCGTACATAGGTAAGTACATAGTCCTTTAAAAGGATACTCAAGTAGTCAAATATCTTGAAAACCATTAAAAATCGGAAATATATTCGATAAAAAAAACCCTTATTTTTAGGGGGGAAATTTCATAGTGACCATGAAGTTCAAGGTTATTTTAAGGTCATTCTTTTTTTTAAAAAAAAAAAATAAAACCCTGTATTTTTGATTGTAGTATTGAATTTTACATTAAAAAATCTTTTTCCTTTTTTTCAATTTGACCCAATTTTCGAATTATTTTTTACTTTAAGCACTCTGGAAAAGAGATATGAAGATATCCGACATATTACCTATATGAAGTTTTATGGGCTCGTCCATTTTAAAATATTTGGACATAAATGTGTTATTTTGTGTGAAATATCAAGAGTTTATGCACAAATATTTGCAAATAGGCGGGCCGCAATGCTACACATGTTAGACATATCTTTCTGAGCGTACGTCAAGTACAAAATTATTTCGAAAACTGTAAGTCAAATCGAAAAAATAAAATTAAACAAAAAAGATTTCATTTTTAATATAAAATTCAATACCACAATCAAAAATATAGAGTTCCATTAAAAAGAAAAAGTTGACCTTAAAAAATTTCGAAGGTCACCTCTAAAATAAGGGAGGGGGTTGTATCGATCATTTTCCTCCTATCTCTAACATTTCCCGAGATATTTGACTATGTCCTTTAAAATCACCCACCCTGTACTTATATTTAGACGGTAACACCACTTATGACATTAGTTTTGGCGGGACCCCAAACGGCACCTTTATACCGATTTCATCCACATCGGTCAACGCTAATTGGCTATGTCAAAGAAAATTTGATATTTTACGTTCTTGGAACGTAAAATATCAAATTTTGAGATACTTTTACGTAATGATTTCAATGTATGTTTAATAAAACATTCTGAATTTGATATATTACGTTTCAAGATCCGTAGAGTCTAAAAATGGAATTAAAAAAAAATCCATTCATTTGCCGGCGCCGCCCAAGTAACTTATAGGTACATCGCACACCATCCTCTGTGAGAGGCACTTGGCAGATATTTTGGTTGCAAACAAATCTACTGTTGGCGGGGTTTTCCTTTCCTCCTGACCTAAAAACGTTTTTTGGCATTGAAACTTTTAGCCCAATTACAATACTTTTTAAAAAAAATCTTCTAATGCAGATACGGTAAGTCGTGTGATGTTAACACCAGATTTTTACTCTTCTATTATAGATACGGAAAGTCTTGTGATGTTAACACCAGATTTTTACTCTTCTAATATAGATACGGTAAGTCATGTGATGTTAACACCAGATTTTTACTCTTCTAATGTAGATACGGAAGTCATGTGATGTTAACACCAGATTTTTACTCTTCTAATATAGATATGGAAAGTCATGTGATGTTAACACCAGATTTTTACTCTTCTAATATAGATACGGAAAGTCATGTGATGATAAAATCAGATTTTTCCTCTTCTAATGCAAATACGGTAAGTCATGTGATGTTAACACCAGATTTTTACTCTTCTAATGTAGATACGGTAAGTCATGTGATGTTAACACCAGATTTTCACTCTTCTAATATAGATACGGTAAGTCATGTGATGTTAACATCAGATTTTTACTCTTCTAATGTAGATACGGTAAGTCATGTGATGTTAACACCATATTTTTACTCTTCTAATTTAGATACGGTAAGTCATGTGATGTTAACACCAGATTTTTATTTTGCCATTCTGTGAGCGATTCCTACATTTCAAATTACTTTCATTGGGCATACCTTTATTTTTTTTGATAACAAAAGAGATGTTACCGTATTTTTTATTTTATTAAAACGTATTTACAATTCTTTCCGGAGCATGAAATTGAATTTCTGCCTCCCTTCCCTCCCTCTGGTCCCTTTCCCCCAGTCTCCCCTATTATAAAATATTATGTTTTCCCTTAATTTTACTCCGGGATTTCAATTTTCTCTTCATTATTCTATTTCAAACTATGTTAATAAATTTTGTTACTTTCAATTCATTTTTATAAAGCGCGTCGATAGATGCGCGCACGTCAAGAGTAAGCAACTGTCGGCTCTATTAATACAAAGTATTGTTTGCAGGTATGAAGAAGACTTTCTTCTGCCACTTCCACATGATTTTTTGCAAAGTTGTTTTATATTCTGAACAAGTTGCTCCGCCCGGACTTTGCTACGATTCAAGGAAAATGTATATGGGGGGGGGAGATTATGGGTTTTGTCCATCCTGTATATTGTAGACTAGGAGTTTGACTAGTCATAATTATAAGATGTATCGAAAAATTGTTTTAATTTAATCTATAATAATAAAACTCAATGTACCGATAGATGTATGTGTGTATGTATCACTAAGTGTTTAGCCAAACGGTAAGATAGACGTCTCTGTGGCAGAGTGCGCATCACACTCGTCTTGCACCAAGCAGGTTCCGGGTTCAATTCCTGGACGAGTCGAAAATTTGAAAAAAGTTTTTTCGAATTTTCTACTTGGTCTGGTTGTTTGGAGGTAACTCAGCCTCCTGAGGACAATTGAGGAGCTATGGTAATAGCGCCAAGTGGTAGCATTATAAGGTAAAAATTGTTAAAGTGTAGCTTAGGCTTAGTGATATTGGAGTGAATGTTGAAAATACCTTGTAATGCTATGATGCCCACAAACATTGTGGCATAATAATACAAAGAAATATACATCATTTACATTTACAAAACGGTAATACTCCCAACGAGCGATCTGACGCAAAAGATATACAGGATGTCTCACCAAATCCCGTTAGATTAATGAAACTCTGTACTAAGTGTTGACGACGTGGGTTCGCGCCGTCATGATGATGGATGCATCATCATGACGTTTGTTTGTTGAATTCCAGGTGAAACCCCCGTTGTAAATGACAATAAATGTTAAAGAGACGTAAAAAAATCAATATTTTTTTCAATAATTCAATGAATCAGTCAGCGATACCAATCTGATCTCTGCTTTTTCTAAGTATAGTACTTCCGATTTTCACCTTTTGGTAGTACTTCCGATTTTCACCTTTTGGTATGTCCTTAAGCTCTCTTAGCGATTCGGTTTTTATGTCCTCAATCGTGGTAAAACGCCGTACTTTCTTACAGAATAAAGTAACAGGGGGCAAAATCAAATTTTTTGGCTTAAAAATTACGGACAAGCAATGACGAGTGAGCAGGATCATGCGACGGTTTTTTTGGTCAATCTTCAACAATTTTGAAACAAGATTTGTAGCCACGCTTCAGACACAAAATATTTGAAAAAATGCCATGGCATTAGCCAACTGATATAGCGACATCCTCAGCAACTTCTCTAATAGTGATTCGAGACTTCTCCATCACAATTTTCCTCACTGCTTCAGTATTTTCATTGGTTGCTGACGTGTTGGCCCGTCTAGGATGAGCATCGTCATTGACCTCTTCTCGACATTCTGTGAAGAGATTATACCACTTGTAAATACTTTTTTGACTGGAGATTACACTAACTAATTAGAAATATTGCAAATGCTTTTGAGAACTTAATTCCATTTCTTTTTCTTTTTTTTCTGACAGAGGAAAATTGCCAACACACGCAAAACACTTCTAACCTTTATGTCTCTCACAAACAAATAATGCAATATTGCTGAAACTGTGACATAATTATATTCGGGACTGTAGTTTGCTAACATAAGGAAACAAAAAAATCGAAAATCTAATGTACCTTTGGCTTAAAGTCTCTTTAACATCTATTGGCCATTCAAGACGGGGGTTTTACCCTCCGCTCGCTTGAAACTTGCAAACCAGCTCCCCATGCACATTGACCTCACCCAGCCTGGGTTAGGCCGGAAAAAGAGCCAACGATACGTGGTGTTCCCGAGCGGTCATCCATCTAACTACTGACCACGCCCGACGTCGCTTAACTTCAGTGATCCGACGGCAACTGGTGATCGTTGGCTAAAAGTTTCATCTTGTTTTTTCAGCAAACCTGATAGATTAGTGAAAATGTACAACACTTGAAGTAAATTCTTTCTTTACCTATTTAAAAGAGACTGAAAGTGGCTGAAACGTGTCAAAGGGTGAAAAAAGTAAAGGTTATTTACTTTGGCAACGCCCCATACCTGTAATCATTGGAACGTATCGGATATCTTGTTTTCCCCTTTTTTCGAACTTTGTGAACCGAATAAGAAGGACAATACCTTTTATCTAAATTAATATTTATTAGAACATACAGTGTAGATAAGGTAACATAAAATATGTAGCAGGAGTTGACACAAATTTAGACGGATTATAATGAGATAATCCAATATTCATTATATTTAGTTCTTTACTTTGCTTATCATATAAATATCTGGTGTGGACATCACACGACTTTCTAATCTATAAAAAAGAAAGAAAGTATAGTAATGTGCTGAAATTTTCGATGTCGAGTTTTCACTGCCAAAACAAGTTTTTGAGGTCCTCGGAGCCGAAATCTCGAGTTTCAGCCATTAGTCCGTGTGTTGTGAACAAAATTTCTCAGCAGGATTTGTCGTGTTCTATGTATATAATTAACATATGTAACAAATTTCACGACTCTGTTCTCCTACTGTTCTCTCTCCTGGCAGGAAAATCGCAAAAACGTGGCCAAACCGCCAACTATTTTATTAAATGCGACAAAACCCGCCAAGAGACTTAAAATTTTATATGTACGTCAAGTTTATGCTAGCCAGCGTCTATGGCACGTTGAATACACCAGTTCCCGTTAGATCACTGAAGTTAAGCAAAGTCCAGAGAGTTTGTATCATGTGGGTGTGCACGTGGGCTCGCGCCCTCGTGATGCTGGCTATTTTTCTGGCCCAACCCAGGCTGTGGGTGGGTAGTAGGTTTGCCAGTTTCCAGCGAATGGAGAGGATGAAACCCCCGTCTCGAATGAAAGACGTTAAGCCAAAAAAAAAAAATGTTAGTATATCAATTTTATGTAAGTATATTACACATTATTACACGTTCCTTTAATTAATTTATTTAAAATCGAATATACTGTTTGCAAACAGACACACACATATAACCAGTTTACTGGATCACAATTGTATACCCAGTATCTGTGTATGCCAAAGTATAAGTAGATAAGTCAATCTTCTTCAGCTATGAGGTGGTGAGCATACATACTACATGGTGAGGTCCAAATCCATGTTTCTTGAACGGATCACTTAACCGGAATAGAAGTGAGGTTCTAGGTATGTTATATTTCTTTGCTGTAGCTTTACTTGACCCGTTCTTAATGTCATTTAGTGCTTTCTGTATAGTCTCCTCTACATTTTGGCCTACTAATCTTACTTGATTTTGCGTTAGAGCTCTTGCTTTTATTGGTCAAGGTGGATCTTGATCCTTCTCCGAGACTGTCTGTGCTTTTCTTCTTTTTTGTTACATTTTTCACAGTCCGTGTCAGGGACTGTGAAAAATACAATTTTTATGACAGTCTCAGACACTTAACATGTACCAGTTCAAAAATGTAGGTTTTTACATACATTTATTCCCAAATTTTCGAAGTATTAAAAATGTATCCATGAATGAATCTTAGTCCGCTTTATAAGTTACTAGCAGGAAACGCCCGCTTCGCTTGGCGCCTTAGAGGCATGACCGTTTATAGTTTCAGCCCCAAAAGTAGCCTATGTCCTTTCCTAAAGTTTAGTCTATCTCCATACCAAATTTCATCAAAATCGGTTCAGTAGTTTAAGCGTGAAAGCGTAACATACATACAGACAGACAGACTGACAGACAGAGTTACTTTCGCATTTATAATATTAGTATGGATAGTATGGATAAGTCCAGAACTGAAGGTCCGATTTACGTGCATTGGAATCCTCGTTGAAAAATAAAAATCACTATCATTTCTATTTTGTGCCATACTGGGAGGATATGGCAACCATAAGTCGTAATTTACATGTAAAATCCTATGGGACAACTAGAAAGTGCAATACCTGTATAGGTTAAACCACACAGTGGGTGACAGTCGAATAATTATTCCACTGTTTTATTGGGTTCGTAAATTTTACCTGATGATTTTCTGTAGTCCCATTAGTTTATTTCATCGCCAACGATCATACCACGTTGAATACACCAGTTCCCTTCAGATCACTGAAGTTAAGCAACGTCCGGGCCTGGTCAGTACTTGGATGGGTGACCGCTTGGGAACACCACGTATCGTTGGCTTTTTCCGGCCCAACCCAGGCTGGGTGAGGTCAATGTGGGTAGCTGGTTTGCAAGTTTCCAGCGAATGGAGGGTAATACCCCCGTCTTGAATGACCAATAGATGTTAAAGAGACGTTAAGCCAAATTAAAAAAAAAAAGTTTATTTAATGTCACTTCATTAAAATGTTTTCCGTTGTCTGACAGAAACAGAAGTGAGAAGTTCGCAAAAAGTGATTCCAAATAATTTCTATGTTTTTACTAAGTTATGTACATTTTTCTAAAGTTTATTACCCCCAAAAAACACTTCGCGGTAAAAAGTTCCCGCCAAGTCATTTGTCACAAAAAGCACTACGATCAAAACAGTGCCCTCCTCATTTTCATATTTTTCCTCACCTGTTAAACCTTTCTTTTTTACATTAATTTTACTACCCTTAAAATTCCTACAAATCTTGCAAACCTCTCGTTTACGACTTTCATTCGCAACTTTTCACACTTTAGAAACTCACTTGGACACCTTTGGCTGTGTGTCTTCTTAGCAACTGTAACTCATTAAGTAGGCGTTACAGGCGCGTTTTAGAAAGTTTTTCCCCTATAAGAAATACATGGATGAATATATATGTGCCCATAACTATGGTCTAGATTGTCCGATCTTGATGAAATATGGTATGGTTTACCAATTTACCATTTATAGGGACGTTATGAATTTTCGTGAAAATCTATCAAAAGGCGAAGTAGGTAATTGATATTTTTAATTTTGAATACAATAAGGGTACTTAGATACATTCCTATATAAAAGGTGTCATGTTTTTTTCTTCTACAAATTTATGATCTTTCCATTTGTTACCTAAAAAAATGATATTGCAACATTTTTTTTTGTATCCAAACCCATCAAACATATATAATACTAAAAGGAACCTGTGTGCCAAGTTTCAAGTCTACGTTTAGCCATTGTGGAGCTACGTTGATTATCAGTCAGCAGTCAGTCAGTCAGTATACCAACTGGGCTTTGCGTTTTATAAGTATAGATGGACCATAAAAAATATTAATTCATTTTTTTTAATAAAAATATGACACATTTAGTAAGTGTCCACTGCACGTGAATACATCCGTTCTCGTTAGATCACTGAAGTTAAGCAACGTTAAGCGAGGTTAAGTTAAGCGGGCAATCACGAAGTGGGGCGATGTTCACACCCTCAAGATGCTGAAACAAATTCGCACCCTCCTGATGCTGTCCTAGGAATTCCCGACCCAACCTGGGTGAGGTCAATGTAGGTAACTGTTTTGTAAGTATCTAGCGAATAGAGGGTAAAACAAATGAAGTTTTGACCACGATTTTTATTTAAACGTCTGTTTTTAACAGCGTCAATTTCATTGTCCGATTTTGATTAAATCGAGAATGGACATTTATTACGTCTCTCTGTTACGCCTTTTATGGAAATAGCAGCTCATTTAATGCAATTTATAAAGCAAAAAAGTACACTCCTATTTAATATTCTGATTTTCTATTATTATCGATGGCGCTGCTAAGGTAACAAAATGTTCCATGGTGCAAAATCTATAAGGTACTATAATTTTCATCTTGCGACCCTCTCAATAGCTCCCCCAATGATAGTGTTTCATGAAACTAGGTCACTGGATTTGTAAATTGATATATTAATATTTTCATCAAAAAGTACCATCTTTGAATTTCGCACCCGGATTTCGACAGACCAGTTTGGTGCTGACTTTACAAAAAAGAATAGTGATAAACCCCAAGAAATACACTTCGTGTGCAAAAAGACGCCAAGGTCTCTATCAAAAGCAAAAAATTCAAGAGGCCCATATCTCTCCTAAAAATAAGGTCACAAAGGAGGTGATATCATGTGAAAGCCAAGTTCATATCACCCAAAAATTATTTGCCTACAAAGGAGGTCATATCATATGAGTGCCAAGTTCAGGTCACCTGAAAAATATTTGCCGAAAAGGTAATTCGAAAGCCACAAACAAAAACTACAATCAACTTTTAGTCCCCGGGCACTTTATAGCGTAGTCATACCGCGAATAGTTAGTAGAAAAACAGGCGTTAATATTCAGATAACATGTGCGCCAAGTGCACGGGGTTCAAATACCTAGTTTCATTTTCAAAATTTCCGTGGGAAATATACAAGAATTCGGATATGGAAAAACAGTCCTAGCAACGATCTTTGGTTATATGTACTTGAAATGCTCGTAATATCTATTAACTTTTATTAATTCATTAGAAGTAGGAGTGCAAAGGAAAAATTAATTTCTTTAAAGCTTCCCAGTTCAAACACAAAATCATTAACTTTATTGAAATTCAAGCGGGCATATAAGTTGTTTTTTTAAAAAAAAATAATAAAAAAGCAAAACAATGGGACATAACAAACATGATATAACAAAAGACAAAGGCATTGTTATACAGTATAACACTGATTACTTATTTAATAATTCAGAACGTATTTACAATTGTAATCGTTCAAATTATATACAGAGGGGGTTGTAGAAATCAATGGTTTCTACCCCAAATTTCTCCACTATATACAGAACTCACGGGGTACAGTATATATAGTGTAGACTTAAAGGGAAGCAAGACAGCTTCATTAGGTGGCGCTACTAAGACCATGTAAATACAGGAAGTTTGGTGTTGGAAAGGGCATTCAGGAAACAAATCATCAGCAAAATCTGGTGTGAACATCACACGACTCTCCTTATCTATAAAAAAAATAAAGAAAGTATAATAATGGGCTGACATTTTCGATGTCGACTTTTCAATCCCAAAACACATTTTGAGTCCCCACAGCCCAAATTTCGAGATTCAGACATTGGTTTCTCAGTATGATTTGTCTTTCTCAGTAGGATTAACATACATACAAAATTTCAAGTCTCTAGCTCTTGCCGAATTCCTTCTACGCCTGACTCGTGAAAACCCCTAAAAAGCGCAAAAAACCGCCAAGAGTAGATTCCGATTTCAATCAAATGTGTCTTTGCGGCCGAAAAACGCTAAGAACCGCCAACATAGATCAAACTGCAGCTATAGGTGCCTTCAAGCAATCAATGTATAAAAATAATATAAATGGGCACCAAATTCGAAGCTCCTAGCACTTACGATTTTTTTTTGGGGGGGGGCGGGACTGATTAAAGTAGATGGCATCAAACGTCGATCTTGCTGCTACTGTCGGGAAGATTTCCTTTATATATTTGCCTTTTGTTGAGTTAACCCAGTCTTGATTCCGCACTTCAGGTGTTTTAGTTCTGATTGCTTCTTTCACACACTTTTTCGCAGCCGCATGAGGAAGCGCAGGCATATATCTAGTTATCTATGTCACATAAACCCTAATTTTACCTCAATCGATACGATGAAAACATAATTATATTGACCCCTTCAAAAAGAATTTAAATCACCCCAAAAATCCACTGTAAAATTGTCAGTCAATTTTACAGTGGATTTTTGGTCAAAAAAAGCACTGAACTCAAAACAGTGCCCACCTTAATTGTATATCTTTATTCTCCCCTTTTAAACTTAATTTCACTACGTTTAAAAATCTCACAAATATCTCTGTTACGCCTTTTATTCGCAACTTTTCGCATTTTGGAAACTCACTTTCACACGTTTGGCAGTGTGCTTACTTAATAAGTTACGAGTTGTTAAGAAGGCACACCGCTAAAGGTGATGTAAAAGTTTGGAATCAATGTAAAAAAGAAAAGTTTAAAAGAGGAGAATAAAGATATACAATTGAGGCGGGCACTGTTTTGATTTCAGTGATTTTTGTGACTACTGACTTGGCAAGAATTTTTTACCGCGAAATGTTTTTTGGGGGGATATTTTGTTTCCTGAAAGAAATATTTGTTTTATATATGTAGGGTTTGCACTTTCTAGTTGTCCCATAGGTTTTACAGGGAATTTTCGACTTATGTTTGCCGTATCCTCCAAGTCACAAAATAGAAATGATAGTATTTTTTAGTAAATTTTTTAACAAGGATTTCGATGAAACTATTATCACGAAAATAGGACTTACGGTTCTGGGCCCAGAACCGATCTAGAGCACTAAAGATCCTTCACATGATACTTTTAATAATTTGGGAAAAATGGATGAAGAAACCTACTTTTTGAAAATTGTAATCTCCTCAATTATAAGAAACTATGTTGTCTAAAATAGCAATGACGTACAGACATAGTAGGTTATAATACAAGGGGCGTGGGTTCGAGTCATATCTAATGATTTTTTTAGTGGATTTTATAGCTCATGTTTTTCGACTAATGAAATTGAATGGAAAGAGCCTTGGTAGTCAAGTGAGGACACGCATGTATCTACAAGTCGAGATCGATTACCGCCTGAGATCGATTTTCTTCAGAATGTGGAATTACTTCTCAGATCGGCTGGTTTTCTTCTATCCTATATCATTTTCTCTCTTCCGTCTCTGGACGCTAATAATCACAATGTTTCAGCTCCCTCTATCAAATGTTAGCCCCCTCTCCCTCTCACTCCGCTAATGGTATACCTAAGTGATCAATGAGGCGCTTAGAAAACTGCTGACTGTTGAAGACACGTTAAGTTGTAGATCATTGATATTGCACAAGATAAGGGGCATGTTAACTTGTACTGTTATCCGTAGCTTCGCAATCTCTTACTTATCAAAATTAGTTTGCATACCGATTATATTTTGCAATATTGATTTACTTAAGGTTACGTGCATTATTGTAACATGCAAGGAAGAAGCAATTCGATACTACCTACATAAATAGTAAATTATAACTGCGGTGTAAACAAATTGCTACTAACTTTTTACAGCGGCGTCTAAATTACTATACGCAGCGTTTGCTACAAAATCTTGACAGTTGCGCGCGCATCGTGATAGTACGCGAGCGAACAATAACTTCAATTATGATCAACAGTAAGAAATCTTCTAAGCGCAGAGCCATTGATCACTTAGGTATGTCATTAGCGAAGTGAGGGGGGGGGGGCTACTATTTGATACACCGAGCTGTAACTTTGTATTAGCATCCAGAAAACGAAGAGAGAAAAAGATATAGGATAGAGGAAAATCTGTCGATCCGAGAAATGAGTCCACCTTTTTAAGAAAAATCCACCTCGGAGGGGAATCGAACTCCCGAGCCCGACTTCAAGATACAATATTGTACTCACTTGACTAATAAAACCGTTTTTTTTCACATCAATTAAACATGATTTCATTAAACGAAAACAGAAGTTATAATATTCACTAAAAAAATCCATGCATTTTGATGACTCGAACCTATGTCCTTTGTATTACTAGGTATGTACGTCATTGCTATTATAGGCAACTAGGGATTACGATCCCGGGATCCCGCCCGAAAATGGCTGAACGTAACAACTTATGTTCGGTTTGACTTTAAAATGGACGGTTTTATATAGCACAAAAAAGATTCAAATCCTTCATCCGTTTGGAGTCATTTTTTAGTGTCCAAAGACGGTAAAAATGCAAAGTGTAAAAAATGTGATGCTATTTTGAAAGCTCTTGGCGGTTCCACAAAAGGACTCCACAGATCTCTCAAGTTAAAATCTTGATTTTATTTTTATTTTATCTACTCATTATAGTAACTATACCTACTTCTACTTGATTTTTGGAAGGTTCTCATTTTTTTTCTAATCCCGGGACCAGTCCCGGGATTGTGATCGTTCCAGTACGGAAACTTCGGGATTATCAAGAAGGTTCGGGATCATAATCTCTATAGGCAACACAGTTTCTAATAATTGAGGAATTTGAGGAGATTACAATTTCAAAAATGTAAGTTTCTACATACATCAAAAGTATTAACCATTATCCCATGAAGGAACCTTAGTCCCACGAAGGAACCTTAGTCCGCTAGATCGGTTCTAAGTCCAGAAACGTAAGTCTAATTTTTGTGTTAATAGTTTCATTGGCTTCCCCGTTGAAAAATACACAAATAACCACTATCAGTTCTATTTTGTGAAATACTGAGAGGATATGCCAACCATAAGACGAAATTTCCATGTAAAATCCTATGGGACAGAGGTTACCAAACTGGGGGGCGCGAGACCAGTTGAATTATTATCATTTAGTTAAAAAAAATATGTACACAATTTTTTTACAAAGGTAATTTTATTGAAAATGATGTTTAGAAAATTTGAATGAGACAGCATTCAACAACAGATTACCGTTTTGAATGAGATAGCATTCAGCAACACATTCGCCTTTTGAATGGGATAGCATTCAGCAATTTAAATGAAATAGCATTGAGCAACACCAATTCATAATTTATAAAGGAGAGCAGGGAGGCTTTCATTTCAAGAAAAGGGGCGCGTTACCAAAAAGTTTGGGAACCGCTGCTATAAGACAACTAGAAAGTTCAAACCCTGTATAGGTAATTAATAATAAAAAAAAATCCTTCAAGAAACAAAATATCCCAAACTTCTATTGTGTATCTAGAAAAAGATAGTGGTCAATAGAAGTGGGACACCCTGTATTAAGTTTTGCCTAATTTAGACTTAGAAATTATACCCTATACGATATTCTGCTACACCCTCTATAGTTAAAATCTATGTAAATAAATGGAGAGACACAAATGATCAAGGGTGGTAAACAGATAAAGAGGGAGGGGGGAGAGAATTGAATAATAAAGTAAAGGTAGGGGTATATTATATACAGGGCCGGTTCTAGACATTATTCCAGTGGTTGCAAACAATATCCAGGCGCGCCTTATACAATGGGATCTGGGAAGTATGGCATCTTTTTAAAAACATATACAGGGTTTGCACTTTCTAATTGTCCCATAGGATTTTACATGTAAATTTCGACTTATGGTTGGCATATCCTCCCAGTATGACACAAAATAGAAATGATAGTGGTTTTTGATGTAATTTTTTACCAGGATTTCAATGAAACCATTATCACGAAAATCGGACACACGGTTCTGGACTTAGAACCGATCTAGTGGACTGAGTTTCCTTCATAGAATAATGATTAATACTTTTGATAATTTGGAAAAAATTGTATGCAGAAACCTACTATTTTGAAATCTTAATTTCCTCAATTATCAGAAACTGTGTTGCTTAAAATAACAGTAATGTACATACCTAGTAATACAAAGGACGTGGGTTCAAGTCATCAAAATGCATGGATTTTTTAGTGAATATTATATCTTCGGTTTTTGTTTCATGAAATCTGGTTTAATTAAAGAAAATCGAAACAGTCTTGCTTGCTAGTCCAGTAAGTACACTTGTCTCTTGGAGTCGAGGACGGAAATTCGATTCCCTCCGGGTGGATTTTCTTCAAGAGGTGCATTTAGATCGACATCTCCCTCTATCAAACTGTAGCCCCCCCCCTCACTCCGGTAATGTCAGACCGAAGTGATCTGTGCTTTTTTGTGTTCTTTTTTTGTATTGCAAAAGATAATAGGTATGTTAACTAATTTTGATATAAGAAATATTATTGAGGATGTTTGTGGTCATTTTGAAATATAAGAATTTCTAATTAATTTTGTATTCACCACAACTAAATTGATGAGTCACAAGCGCTTTCGTCTGTTACGACATCTTCTCTTGAACTAGAAGATGATCTAGTTCACTAGAAGATGATCTAGTTCACTAGAAGATGACCTAGTTCACTAGAAGATGTCGTAACAGACGAAAGCGCTCGTGACTCATCATTTTGACTTGTAGTCGATACAAAATTAATTAGAAATTCTTATAATTTTGATATGTTAGAACTTGTAAAATTGCAGGTAACAGTGCGAGATAGAGCGATGGAATTTGGTATTGTGCACCGGCGCGGGCCCCCCGTACGTCTCGTGTGGTATCCGGGGGCCACGGGCTGACGGGCGGAGCCTCTTTTAAGCGATGATTCGGTTGGTCGGGTTTAGCACGGCAAAGGACCAAGGTAGAGCGATGAAATTTGGTAAAAACAGATCTACACCTTCACGTGTCATCGACAGTTAGCTGTCTTGAAAGCCAAAAACCCTAGATCACTTAGGTGTGTCATTAGCGGAGTGAGGAGGGTTACGATTTGATAGAAGGACCAAAATTATTGTAATTATTGGCGGCCAGAAACCTAAGAGAGAAGAAGATATAGGATAAAATCTGGTGTGAAAATCACGCGACTTTGCTTACCTGTTAGAAAAATTAATTCGTTGTACAATGTACATTGTAATTTTTTTTATTATGTCAATTTTATGTATATAGGCACCTACATACAATTGAAATAATAAAAAAATCACGTCTCTCTAGCTTTATCCGTTCTCATTGATTGCCAAACTTGTGAAAACCGCTAAAAGCAGCAAAAAACTGTCAAGAGTAGATTCGATTTCAACCAACAGTGTTATTTTGCATTCCATGCATAAAATTGTTATACATTGGTGCCAAATTTTAAGTTCTAGCACTGAGATATCTTGTTTACAGACAGACGGACACATACCACGTAGGCTGAATTTCGAGATTTGGCATCTGAGGACCCCAAAATGTGTTTTGGCATTGAAAATTCGACATCGAGAATTTCAGTTTCAATACTTTCCTTTTTATTGGATAAGGAAAGTAAAAAAAAACACTCGATTTGAGAAATAATTCCATCCTTTGAGGAAAATCCACCTCCGACTGGAATCGAACTTCCGAGCTCGACTTCAAGAGACAAGTGTCCTTACTAGACTAGCAAGCAAAACTGTTTCGATTCACTTTGATTAAACAAGATTTCATCAACCGAAAAGCTGCAGCCCAAGATGTTTACGCGCAATTAATGCATGAAAGTAATGTGAAAAAACCGCCAAAATTATCTTCGATTTCAACCAAAAGCTTCGTGGTTTTTTCCAGGCATAAACTTGCGTACATATAAAATTTGAAGTCTTTAGCTCTCTAGCACATTCTTGATATATCTTGTTTACAGACAGACACATGCACATACACACACTCACTTTGGGGGGGGGGAGAGATTCAACTTTCTAACATCGACTTTTTTGGACCACCCTAAGCCGCATTCTTCACTTCCGCCTTAAACCAGCCCTGGGTACATAGTCAAGCTCTTGATAGAGTAGAAGGGGTAGAGAGGTTGATCAATTCATCAGGGGTAGGTATTTATAAAATTAATGAGGTGATGCTTTATGCTTATCACTTGTAATTATAGCAATTGAATAGAATGATAAGTAGAAGGAGAGGGGGGAAGCTTTTTATAAAACCAAAACACTTGGTATGTAATTTTGACAGGAACTGATTTAATTTTGAAAGGATTTGTATTTGAGTCAAACACTTTTACCTTGATATAAAAAAAGGTAGACTAATTAATTGGAGAAATGCAAAGAAACACATGTGGATTAATGTCGTTACCGGGGAGGGAGGAAGAGAAAGAAAAAAAGGGAAAGAGAGATCCACGATAAAGATAACCAAATCTTCTTGTATTTGTCTTGGAACTCCAAGTTTAGGCTTAGGGAAAGTACCTTTGTATAAGCTTTTAATTACTATTAATCATGCGCGGATATAGGAGAAGGCCCGGGGGGCACGTGACCCCAACTTTTTTAAGCGGGCGGTGTTTCTCAAATTTCATTATACCTACCTAATCACGTAATTTTCTTAAAAAAAAAAAAAATCAAATGAATTGTGATCCGCTGTGTCTTTTATACCATTGAGAGAGGAGGGGGGCACGGGCCCCCTAAATTATTCCCAATCCTATAACTAAATAGAAATACGTTAATAAAAAATTGTCAAAAATTCTGATGTCATCCGTCATGGCACTTTTTTTTCTTCATCACGCTTATAAAATCGCTTATCACCCTTATGAAAGATATTTGTGGTAAGCTCTACAGCTTTTAATAAATTAGGTATTGTACCTCGATAAACATTGCATTAAAAAGTACTGCCCAGGACTCGAACCCCCGGTCTCTAAGTTACGAGTCCTTCCCCCTCCAAATTTTCTATTAGGTAAATTGTGCGATTGTGCCCCCCCCCTTCCCCCAAACAAGAGGGCTATATCCGCGCATACTATTAATATATATACAAAATAATTATTAAAAATATATATACGTGTTATATAGGTATCTATACATATATTTTAAAAATAAAATTGAATAGGTAAATTAATTTTTAATTTTAAATGTAACGACCTAGGGGAACCTAATGAAGCCAGCCAGCTTCATTAGGTGACGATCCTAAGCCCGTGTAAATATACAGAAGGTTCCGGTATTAGGATGTTAGGAAGGGCATCCAGCCTTTAAAAAACTCTGCTTCAAACCAAATGATGAAAGATCATCAGCAAATAGCTATTTTCTATGTATACTATATGTGAGAACCAAGCTAGGATAAACATGCTAGGGAAGGGTTACAGCTGTTCGGTGCCTACTCTCAGGCACCGAACAAAGGAAAGCTGCGCCGACCCAAAATAGAATACGGAAAGGGAAAACCAGATGTTTAAAAAAACATCTGGTTTTCGCGATTCTCGTGTTTTGCTTTTATCTCTTGCAATTTCCTCATTAAACATCCAATATGTACATGCATAATAAATAATAAGTATATTTTTTTTACCTTTTTTTCATCACTCATCATTTCCTCATTTTCTGGTGGAGTCAATGTTTCTATATCTACAGTCTCATCCGTGTCTTCATCCTCTTCTTCATCTTCTTCTTCATTATCACTTTTGGAATTATATTTCGAAATATAACTGGATAAGTAGGTCGGATAAACAGGATGGAATGCAGACGATGACGGAGATGAAGTGTGATAGTTATAATACCAAGTTGGTAACATTGCTGCAGCGGCAACAGCTGACATTGAGTTGAATGTTGATGCTGATCCAGGAAATAAAATGTTGTTCATGCATTAAGGGACGTCATTACAATGGATAATAATAGGAGACTTTCATAACAGTACCAGCTCGAACAGAGTTAGCCAATTATGGTCGCGTATTACTTGACAAATCCTCTGTCCGTTCGGACTCTGGAGCAGGGGCGGACTGGGGCTCCTACATTTTTCTTTCAAATTTTTACCCCCCAAAGAGACATATTTTACATTTATTTTCCTTTCATAATAATGCCCCACGATGAACTTAAGGCCCATTGGGAACCAAATATTTTTTCTCGCACATATTTTACATGTATTTTTCTTTCGACTTTTGCCCCCCCCAAAAAAAAAATTGGCCCCCGGCTTTGCCCGGGGGCCCAGCCCGCACCATACGCGGATATAGCCCTCTTGTTTTGGGGGGGGGCACAATCGCACAATATACTTAATAGACAATTTTGAGGGGGGAGGGGTAGGGACTCGTAACCCAGGGACCGGGGGTTCGAGCCCTGGGCAATACTTTTTAATGCAATGTCGAGGTACAATACCTAATTTGTTAAAAGCTGTAGAGCTTACCACTAATACCTTTCATAAGGGTGATCAGCGATTTTTTAAGCGTGATGACGAAAAAAAGTGCCATGACGGATGACAGAATTTTTGACAATTTTTTATTTACCCACGTATTTCTATTTAGTATCAGGATTGGGAATTATTTAGAGGCCCGTGCCCCCCTCCCCCTTCTCAATGGGATAAAAGGCACAGCGGATCACCATTTATTTGATTATTTTTTTTAATTTCGTGATTAAGTATAATGAAATTTGAGAAACACTGCCCGCTTAAAAAAACTGGGGGGCACGTGCCCTCCCCGATATCCGCGCATGGTCCGCACCTGCTCTGGAGCGACTGATTTCACAATAGGACTGCCACAAAATACTTCTAATTAAATCTGACATTAAATCAAATCTTTTGTATCAAAAATTATTTCAATTAACCATATCGCGCCCGTGGTAGCAAACTTGCTACTCAAAGTTGGTTAATTATCTAATTTTGTTTCTGTCCCCCCTTAGTGTTTTTGTTGATTTCAGAGCATCGTGTGAAAGGTTCTTTACCCTTACAGATATAATAGGTATTCTTATGACACCTTTCTAGGACTATCACTTGATATAGTCCTATAGAAGGGTGGCTTGAATGCCATTGAAACAGTTACCAAACTCGGTGACAATTACTGTGAAATTTAGAATTAATAATGAACTAGCCAAGACCTACATAGTGATCTGTTGAGCAGTCCCCCTGATCTAGTGGGTATCACACTGGCATTGCACTTGGGGGACCCGAGTTCAATCCCCGGCGGGGTCGGAAAATTTTCAACTTTGTGCTTGTGATTTCGGGGTGCACTCAGCCTCCTGAGAACGATTGAGTAACTACTATAATGTAAGTAGCGACCAGTGGCGACATTACCAGAGTAAAAAGATCAGATGATTGATGAGATAATTAATGCGGGAGGCTCCTAGCAATGTTGTAATATGCACAAAATTTTTGAAAAGGCCGTTGGACCTTTTTACATTTTACATATATGTAATGATCTGTTGGAACAGCCCCGTACTTTCATTATGGTCTCTTTTTTTTATTTCATTATTCTTACAGGTACCTATTCCAATTTACATATACTATTTTACAAGTATTCTTTTTTTTTTAATTTCGCTTAACGTCTCTTGAACAGCTATTGGTCATTCAAGACGGACAAGTATTCTAATTTTTATGCTATATTTTGCAGTTCTAAATGTTATTTTTCTAGGTATTCTAATTAGCTATTGTTTACTTTTATTTCAGGTATTGTTATGTGGTAACAACCACCGCTTGTTGTACAATAAAGTAACAATAATAACTAGGTGAGACCATCTTAATGTGTACCAACCTGGATTTGAGATTTGATGATTTATTGGATGATGCCAAAAATCTATGTTTGGTAGAGCAGATGAAATCCTAGAAAGTGTTGATGGTAGAATATTTAACTGTATCTCCTTTGAAGAAAGATTATTGTCACCATTGGAGGTTTTAATATGTTTTGATTTTACTTCGGAACGATTTATTTGAGATCGAGACGATGACAAAATCGGTGGTGAAGGATGAGATCGCTTTCGAATTCCTAGCAAAAAAAAGTACAATAAAGATTTGAATATGCTTTGATTTTACTTCGGAACGATTCGTTTGAGATCGAGACGTTGACAAAATCGGTGGTGAAGGATGAGATCGCTTTCGAATTCCTAGCAAAGAAATGTACAATAAAGGTTTGAATATGCTTTGATAATAGACAGAAAATCTGTTATAAATTTTATCGAAATCGGGCTTGCCGTTTGGTTTTTAGAGGGTCACTCCAAAATGACACCTTTTGATCCATAAATGGATCCCTGAGGTCTCAAGGAATATTGGTGCCAAAGTTCATAAAAATCAGACAAATAATAAAGGCTGTAGATGCGCGAACACGATTTTTGCGGACGGACACACTTTTTTACTAGAGCCATTTTTTGGAAAGAAGTCGTCATAATTCGCCCAGAAAAGTGAAAAATAATACTTCGAAAATGTTCGCCAATACAATAGTATATTTCCCATACTGCGTATATGGGAAGATAAACTAAAATTCTTCTCTTATCACAGATGGGGGTCTGCCAAAACATTTAAATCTAGGTTAAATTCCACCTGCGATAAGAGAAGAAATTTCTAATTTGTTCACCAAAATCGGACAGTCACGGTCCGATATCTTAATTTTCTCGCAACAACATATCAACTCAAAGCGAGAAAGTTTTAGGTAGCTGTTTAGACATGTTCTGCAAGTTATGTGTTCAAAACCGGAAACGGGCAAAATGAAATTTTAGAAAATACTAAAAAGTCATAACTGCAATGCCTCAAAGACCCCTAGTGAAACATTTAAATCTTGCTTGTTAAAGGCTGCATTATACAGGGTGGACGCAAACTCATACTCCCCCCGCCCCTCAGATTTCATTGTCCTTGAAAAACAAAAAAGTACACTATAAGAATCGAGGCGAAGCACGCGCGAAGGACCTAGTACCTAATAAATTCATTTTTCTCTTACCTCTATTGCACATACCTCCGTTAAACATTGCCTTTACATCTTCCCATGCGTGCACAACCTCATCCAAAGGATTTCCTAAAAGTTTCATATGTCTTCTCCAAGAATTAAAATTTGCTGCATCAGGTTGAATATATTTTGCTGATGTGTTCAATCTATGAGAATGGAAAATAAATTTATTCGGACTAAAATATAATCCACAAATGGAACATTTGATACATTTAGCTCTTGAAGAGTTATATCTTGAAGGTAAAAATGAACCTTTACAACCCCAAGCACATTCATGATACACATTAAAAGCAAAATCTTCAGGAAGTTTTGGAGGAGAATTGTCGCCTGAAACAAATAAACAAAACAGACGGAGAGTTTAGAAATTGTCAAGCCGAAAATGAAAACAACAGAAAGTTTCAGAGTTCCCAAATAGGATGGAAAGAAGAAAAAGAAGTAAAGCTGACACTGAAAAAACAGAAAGTTCTAAATTAGTATGGAAAGAAGAAGAAGTAAAGCTGACACTGAAAAAAACAGAAAGTTCTAAATTAGTATGGAAAGAAGAAGAAGTAAAGCTGACACTGAAAAAACAGAAAGTTCTAAATTAGTATGGAAAGAAGAAGAAGTAAAGCTGACACTGAAAAAAACAGAAAGTTCTCAATAAGCATGGAAAGAGGGAGAAGTAAAAGGGCTCATTGAAATATCTCCCCTTTTCATTTCAGTTTTCCCCTACAGAAAATTGGGCTAAAAATTGAACTCAGACTTAATTGTTTAGAACAATTCAGAGATAATTCTGATTTTCAGTTTGATTTTATTTTGAGCTCCCATACCGTTTCGTTGTAATTAACCAAAGCTAATTAGGTGTACGCACGACACTCACTGATTGCACCCCAACAAAGGTATCTGGTTTATCTTAGGTGATAGATGGTTGGTTCCTTAACATTTCCTTTCGGAGCAAAATTCCATCAAAGAGCACAGAATCACAATATAGAATGGCTAAACTCACCTAGAAACGATTTACAAAGTCTTTCAGCTTCTCTTCTGGTAATCATTCCACATCGTCTGGAAGAAACTGGCATCGCTCCTGCTCGTCTAAGTATTTCTAGTTGAACTGGTGTACATTGAACACAAGTGATCCCTGAAAAAACAAACAAATGATGAGGATTTGGCAGTTTCTGCCTAAAAAGAGGACGAGCAGAGCTTTAAAATTTGGTGTAAATTTATAGATATCAATTTCATGCATGGAAAGTGAAATGACACTTTTGTTTTATATTTTTGGCGCTTTTTAACGGTTTTCACGGTTCTTGCATAAAAAAAAACGGGAAGAGTTAGAGATTGTTATCTACTCATATCAATGTTATGCATGTACAGCCGAAACGACATTTTTTATTGAATTCCAACATATCGTTTACGGTTTTCAGCGGTTTTGGCACTTTTCACGAATCCTGCCTGGAAAGAGAACGGTATGTGCCTGAAACTTAAAATTTGGTACTAGTAAATTTACCTAGAACAAATCCTAACGAGATATTTTGCTATCCTTCTATTGTGAATTTCATTAGATATAACTAAACTCCTTGAGTAAAACATTACTTATTTGAGCCAAACATTTTCGGTTATGTTATAACTATAAGAAACCGACTTACATAACGCTACTCTTCTATTGTGAATTTCATTATAACTAAACTCCTTGAGTAAAGTTTTACTTATTTGAGCCAAACATAACAGAAAAACTTGAAGAATCCAACTTACCTAACGCTACTCTTCTATTGTGAATTTCATTATAACTAAACTCCTTGAGTAAAGTATTACTTATTTGAGCCAAACACAATCGTTCCTGTGACTCAATAATGAGTGACACTATTGGTATTCCGTACAAAATGACCGTCGTCACTTGATTGTTCTTGGTAGCTTGTTGAGTCTGCAGCGCAGGTGCTGATACAAAATGTTTTCTGTTTGTGTGACTTTGTTTTGATTGCTGATGCAGACTTGCGGGTGTTATAACGTCAGGGGGAATGTCCATTCTAAAAAAAGAAGATAAGAAATATCATCTAAAAATTCTGCAATTACAAACCAGAGAGCTATCGATCACCTCGATGGGTTTCGGTTTTCCGAAAACCTACCAAAGTAGGTTGGATGAGATCGAAAAATGACTTCCAAAAGATTCCAAAAAGTAGGCCCTTTGGAATCTTTCAAAGGGCCTACTTTAGTAGGTTTTTGGAAAACCAAAATCTTTATATCGAAATCACTTTTTGTTTCAAAATTAATTAATGATTTTTTTTTAGTCTCTGCTACATCCATTTTGATAGGGGGACTCAAAAACTCAGGGCACCCAATTCCATGCGGAACAACATATCAACTCAAAGCGAATGTTTTAGGTCTTTTAGTCCTCAATTTAGGTCATAGTTTGCAAAATTGTGACTAGCCGTTTCAGAGTTACAAGTTCGAACCCGGGATCCGGCAAAATAAAATTTCGAAAATTCTAATTTTTTCCCAAAACTATATGAGATATCGAGAAAGTGATAAGAATGGACCCCACCAAACCATAGGCTGAGTCCCCAAAACAATAATCTCAATTAAAAACTGTCCATCCGTTTTAGAGGTACGGCCGATTTTCCGATTTTTGTATGAGTATCACTAATTCTTTAGCTAAAAAGGTAGGAGACATAGAAAAATAGATGGGCTGTTCCGGACTATTTTCCGATTTTTAGCATCACTAATTGTTTAGCCAGAAACAGTAAGAGACATCGAAAAATAGATGAGATAGACCCCCCTCCCAAAAGAAATCATTGACTGAATCCCCAGAAATATACTTACATATTATCAGAATAAAAAAATGTCGAGCCGTTTACTGCTGATGTGTAATATTTGTATATGGAATTTAGAAAATATTAAATGTCTAGCTAAAACGGTAAGAGATATAAAAAAATTGCTGAGAATGACCCCCCCCCTCAAAAAAAACATAGGCTGTGACACCAGAAATATTATCAGAATTCAAAACTGCCCAATCTTGTACTCGGCTTGTACAAGAGAAATACAGACTTCGAATCTTGGTCGGGTCGAAAATTAGAAAAAGGTTTTTTCCGAATTATCTACTTGTTCGGGTTGTGTTCGGGGGTAACTCGTCCTGAGGGCAATTGAGTAACTAATGTAATAGCGACAAGTGGTAGCCTTATAATTAATTTGTAAGTGTAGCTTGGTGCATTCGAGTGAATGTTAAAAAAACACATTGCAAAGCTATGATTCCCATAAAATTGTGATAAGTTAACTCAAAGAAATATACATTTACATTTAACAAAGGCCAATTTCGTAAACCCTATTCGTTGATATTTTTCAACATTAATGCAGGGTGAGTCATTTTAAAAGTCAAGCATCTTGGAAACCGTTAGAGATAGGAATAAACGTTTCATACAAACCCCTCCCCGTTTTTTGAGGAAAATATAATGGTGACCTTGAAATTTTTCTCTAAGTTTGAATTTAAGGATATTTTAAGTTCAACATTTTTATTTTAAATAGAACCCAATTGATTGTAGTATTGAATTTTGTATCAAAAAAGAAATATTTTTTGCTTATATTTTTTGTTGAATTGACTTACGTTTTTCGAGATAATTTCTACCTTGACGCTCTGAGTAAGAGATTCCCTTTTATATATAGAGAAAAGGGAAATTCTTCCTTTCTTTCACGAGTTCCGAGATATTTGACTAATTTCATTTAATATGACTCACCCTGTTTATTAGTTGTTCCTATTTCCAGGGCAATAGTAACACTTGTAGCATGTGCTACAGGCCCTGTGCTTTGACAACTTACACTAGATATTTCGACATTTTTGGGTTGACAATTGAAAAACATATCATTTTGACGGGGCCCCCAACTCTTCAATTTATGTAGTAAAATCTAATTTAGGAAAGTACAAGTAGGTACCTACTACCTAGGAAATTAATCAAGAAACGAGTATTGGTAGGTACCCTCTTACTATCCCTTTGAAGTTTAATCTAGGATATACATTTTATCTAGCATCTCCACTCTGTAAAAGTGCTACGGGCCCCGCGGAAATTTTATCCGGTCCTGCCTATTTCTATTGTAGTTTCTTTCTCAGTTTGGGGTTTATGCTTTCCCATAGACAAACCAACCAAAATAACCCCAACCAAGTATAACTTAAGGCAGATTGTATCCATCACAGTTTAAGAACAGCACGAGTAGAAGCAGAGGAAACATTTTCCGATGGGGTAGATAATGAAATGAGACTTACGGATTAAGGATTACAGACATTTCTGAACACTTTTAAATTAAAACTCTTAACACTGGAAAATCTTGTTCGGACTTACAAAAGGAAATTTAATTAAAAACTTTTTTGTAAAAGATTTTCTTTTCAGGAAAAGCTTTGGAAAGGTCTCTTATTACGTCACCTATCTAAAATATATAATTATATACTAGATGTTTTATCCATATGGATGATACGTTTGTTGTAAATTCTGGAAGTGCAATAGAAGGATTTTTTGATATTTTAACAGTCTCGAAATAAATGCGTCTTTTTTCCCACGGCTGGCGCCCCACTTGGACGAACCTACATACCAAATTTCAGCCACGGAAATTTATCAGTACGGAGAAACAGTAATAAAAAGATGATCTTATTTTTATAGACGCGCCTTTTTCCCCCGCGGCTGCTAAATGTGCCCATCTATAGTTGGAATAGGTATTGAAAAATCTTTTCTCATTGCACATCTAGAACATAAAATGAAATCAGCCAATGGAAATTTACCTGTACGGAGGAACAGTGATGAAAATGTGATTTTATTTTATGAACGCTACTTTTTCTCTCACGACTGGCGCCCCAGTTGGAATATTAAATAAAAAAATCCTTTCTTATTGCAAATCTAGAACATAAAATAAACCTACATACCAAAATTTCAGCCACCGAAAATTTATCGGTACGGAGAAACACTGATAATATTTTATGGACGCGCCTTTTTCCCCGCGGCTGGCACCCTGGTTGAAATATTAAAAAATCATTTCTTATTGCACTTTCTCATTTATAAGTATGAATAGATACAGCTCATTCTGCTCTGAACATCACAGCACGACTTTCCTTATCTATATAAAAAAAGAAGAAAGTTTTGTAATGGCTGAAATTTTCGATGTCTAAATTTTCAATGACAAAACACGTTTTGAGGTTCCTAGATCCCAAATCTCGAGTTCCAGGCAATGGTACATTCGATTTTAATTAAAAGTTTTGTGACGCATCCAATACAAGTCTCCACAGTACTTACTAGCTGTTTTTCTTTTAGACTGGATTCGCGAAAACCGCTAAAAAGCGGCAAAAAACCGGCAATACATACCAATTTTTAATTGTTATCCCTTACCATTCTTGAGATAATATCTTGTTCACAGACCGTCAGACGGGCACACACACGGACCAATGGCCAATAGCTGAAACTCGAAATTTGGGTTCTGGGGAACTCTAAACGTGGTTTGTAATTGAAAACTGGCTTTGGAAATTGCGTTAACTAATCCTTTGGTAAAAGAGTATTTATTATTATACGTAAGTTTTAAGTTTATTATTTTCAAAAGTGAATCAAAGTCAACCCACCCTCTACGAATTTGATGTTTCATGGTAAAATATCAAGGTTTTCAGCAGGTTAAAATTAGACTGCTTAAAAAACGATCAGGGGTCGTTGGGTGGTGTTTTACGATGGTCTCATCTAAAATTTGTGCTGCGTGGAAAATAAATGGTATAGGTACAGACACCGTACTAGACTTTCATTTTCCTAGACCAAAATTTTCTTTTAACAGCGATAGTCAATTTAAGGAGCTTATTGGGCACGCTGGGAGGGGCCTAAGAAAGTTGCACCCACATGGGCCCATTATT
>CM022881.1:18726999-18753149 GCA_012654025.1 Pachypsylla venusta | reverse complement strand
ACATGAAAATCTCAGCTGCCCCCCCCCCCTAGGCCAGATGCTGGCTACGCCCTTGAAGGGGGGGAGGCATAAAGTACCCGCCCAAAGTTTGGCTTCAATATCATCACTTAGAACGCTTAGAACATACATATTTTTATATACTATGATGGAAAATATTGTTTGTGACAACTATTAAAAGTCTCATTAAAATAAGTATCATAATTTGATTAGGTACTACAAGCTTTTTGCTAAAACGCGGGTACTTTGTGCCCCCCCCCTTGGCAATCCTAGGGTTAATTCCCTGCATAAAATATTTCTGATCTAATGCCACTTCCATGTCTATCGGTCCGTTTTCGACATACAGGGACTGAAATAGGTGTGCTGGTGTGCGATATAATTTTCGTCATGAAGATAAATTTTATGTTGGTGTTTTACCCGTCGTTTGGTTTTATTTGTCATATCATAATTTAATTATTTTCTTTCTCACAGGAATTGCCAGATCATTACAGACGAGCAGCATTCATAATTGAAAGAAAAATTAATATTACATATCACGGGGACACAACTAGTGCCAGAACCTATAATATCTTATTCAGAAATATAGCATATATGGGTTTCATTATGGAAGAAGAAGAATTCATGGTTCAATATGACCGTTTGGCTGAATCCTATTTGAAATCACACAAATGTGTGAAAAAACCAAAAAATATTGTAAAAGGATTAGCCTGTATAAAAGTTTGAATTTTTAATTAATAGGTAATCCTGAATTTTTTTTTTTTTTATCAATATGAAAAATTATTTTTTTATTAATATGAAAAATTGATTTTTTTATTAATATGAAATTTTGAATTTTTTGTTAATATGAAAATTTGATTTTTTTAATATGAAAATTTAAATTTTTTATTAATATGAAAATTTGAATTTTTTATTAATATGAAAATTTGAATTTTTTATTAATATGAAAATTTGAATTTTTTATTAATATGGAAATTTGAATTTTTGATTCATTGAAAATTTGAATTTTTTTATTATTATGAAAATTTGAATTTTTTATTAATAATTCTAAAAATTTGGAATTTATTAATACTGTAGCTGTTTGTGCTTTGCCACTATTTGTGTTGTTTGTGCTGCGAAACACTTATCAATTAAAATTTTGACATTAAAACTTGTCAAATTTGGATTTTTTATGGTACTTACGCTTTTTATGGTTTTAAGGTACTAGTGGTGGAATCGGTATTTTTCACTGAAGTATATTCATTTTTATATCGAATTTCAGCTTTCTCCCTCATCCTGAAGTGGATAATTTTGTATTTTTGGTGGTACCTACCCTTTGGGGCTTCTATTTACAAAAATCAATATTTTACTCAGGGATATTATTTTCCGTGGAACATTTTTCTGTCGAATTTCAGCTTTCCCGTTCATCCTAAAGTGGCAATGTTCAATTTCGGAAGTACATTCCACTCCCCTAAGGGTAGAACTCGGGACTTATTTAGAAAGATCAAAGTGCGGGACACCTTCGTATCGTATTTCAGCTTTTTCTCTCATCCCAAAGTGGTACTTCTCAATTTCTCTTTTTCGGTAGTAAAAATCGGACATAAATCGGGGAAAAAACCACTAATTAATAATATTTTTTGGGGTCTTTTTGTACTATTTTTGGGGTGTATATTCTCAGTTTGTCAGCTAAAAAAACCGCTAAAAGCGTCATATTTGGCGGTAAATTACGTACCTGCCAATATAACTACCGGAAGGAATGTATGTGTCAAATTTTAAGTCTCTATCGCGGAGCTACGTTGATTATCAGTATGTCAGTCAGTATAACACTGGAATTTGCGTATAAGTCATGATTCTGAAAATTAGAAATTTATTAATAGTTCTTAAAATTTTAAATGTTTATACATAAATATCTAATTTTGATTTAAGATTATTATTTTCAATAATAAACATTTGGAATCTTCACAAAAATAGAGCCCCCTCAAAGTTTGATATTTTACGTTTCAAGGTACGTATAGAATCCAAAAATCGAATAAAAAAATCCGTTTGTCCGCCGCGTCGTACGCCGAGATTGGCACTTTTGCCACTTAGCTTTGACCGATTTGGATAAAATTTGCTATTTAGGTCTCATCTGTTGTCTTATTGAGCCCGAATCTTTTGGGTGCAATCGAAGGTACTTTATCCTGTCTGAAAGTGGTAAGGTAAGAACTAGAGAATTGAAATTTGGTGTGTATGTAATAGTTAGAATCTTATCGTGCCATACAAATTGGCGTTTTTTTTTGTTTTTTATCGGTTTTCATTAATCATGTCTAAAAAGAGAATATTAAGTGCTAGAAACTTAAAATTTGGTAGGTATGTCATATTTGGGGTCTCAGTAAGCTTCGAAACTTTCGGGTACAATCAAATTTAACGCTGGCGATTTTTATCGCTTGTTAGCAATTTTCGTTAATCTTATCTAAATGAGAATGGCAAGAGCCAGAGACTTGAAATTTAGTATGTATGTCAAATATTAGGGTCTAATTACGCTCCAGATTTTTTTTGGAGGGTCTATTTTTTTAGCCAGCAGTAAAATAATAAACCCATGTGTCACATTGGCAGAGTTTTTTTTATACCACGATAACTCTCGAACTTCTTATCCGTTTTTGATGAAATTTGGTATGGTCATTCATTATATTCATAGAATTAGGTGATCTGGGCCATATTGGGCCACCGGTCGAAAAATGGTGTAAATGGTCACTGAGATAGTTTCACAGAAACAGTAGCATTTTTTAATCTCTTTATTGTATCTACATTAATATTATGCGATTTGTTTCACTTTACCTGTAATAGAAGATTTAGCTATGTACGATATGGACACACTTATAGGGAGCCCCCCCAAAATGTAGGTATTAATTAATTAATGTTTTTTTATAAAATATTTAAACACTTTATAATAAAAGGTCACCTAATTAGGCACCTCTAATGGGTAAAATAATTTTTGATTAAGTCCAAAATTAAAATTATTATTTGAATTTAGAAACAATTTATTTTCATATTTTACTTTTTAAAAGAATTCACTTTAAAAATAGAAATAAAAAATGATAATAACAGTCTGCTGTAACAGAAAGCAATGTAAAAATAATGCTGTTGTTTAAGAAAACTGAGAAATACTGAAAGGCGGGGAAAGTTTAAATACAATTTTCAGTAAAATTGTTACCGAAAGGGTGGAACAGTGGTCAAAACAAGCCCAACCTTTGTGATATGCAATAGAGAGAAAAATTAATGGGTAACTTTATCGTGAAAAAATAAAATAATCCACAAGGTCTATGCTAAAGAGCACGCTCCACATCATTTGCGCCTTCAAACTCTGCTCCTTGTTTCTTAGATTGTAATTCTATACACCTAGAGCATAATTAAAGGTGGAATCACATTATTAGTCATGATTCCAAATTTTGTCATTTTTTCGACTTCGAGCTGTACCGAACAGTGTGATCGGCAAATATGTTTGATTTAATTTAATTGTTGAATTGGGATTCTATGTCAAGTAAATCCATAATGAGGTAAAGAAAATACTATATCTTCACTTGACTATAGTCAAGTAAAAATATAGTATATTCTTTACCTCATTATGTTTGATTTAATTCGCTATTTGATTGCTTTGAAATCAAACACAAAAGTGTGCAAAATTTGTCTAAATAGTCTGTGATATGCATGACAAACACGTTTGTCTGGTTTGATCGTTTTTGAAAATTATTTCATTAATCTTACCTTTAGAAAATATGTCTGTCCTCAATTATCGGAAATACCTACACAAGTGAAGAAAAACTAAATTAAAAATTTCGATCAGAAATCATATTTACAAAATTTGCTTTCAAATTTTGTTGTCTATTATACCTACCATAGCAACCAGATATTTATCTGTAATAAATATAATTTTGATCATATAAATCTTATCTTTATATGATTTTGATATTTTATGTTTTATCACGATTTCTGATTGAAAGTTAATTTCGTTTTTCTTCACTTGTGCATTTTCATCAATTGAATTGATGACTTGGGTCCACAGAAGCCTCGGAAATATTTTTTAAAGGTTTTAAAAAATGATCAAACACGACAAACCTTTTCAAACTCATCTGACTATTTAGACAAATTTTGGTCACTTTTGTTTTTGATATCAAAGCAATCAAATTGCGAATTCAATCAAATATATTTGCCGATCACACTGTTTGAAGTCGAAAAAATTACAAAATTTGTCATTTTTTAATGACATAATAGAAACAAAAATAAAAATCGATGTATTAAAAAGCGAAAAAGCTTTCCTTTGGAAAGCTTTTCTGCGCATTTCATTAGAGAATATACTCTTGCTTATATTTCTTTGAGTCATGGAACTTTCATTTTAATTATCCTTGAGAATGTGTTTGTGTCCACCCTGTATATGGCAACCTTTAAAAAAACACAATTTGAATGTTTCGTCAGGAGCCTTAGAGGCACGGTCATTCTGACTTTTTAGTATTTCCTAAATCTAATTTTAACCGTTCCCGATTTCGAAATCGTAGCTCTGGATTGTAGCAGAAAATGTACCTATTTCAGTTGTTATGTTGTCGCCTCAAAATTTAAGATATCGGACCGTGACTGTCCGATTTTGGTGAATAAATTAGACATTTGGCCGTAACTCGAAAAACGCTTAACATATTTTAGTTCTGCTATTTTTCCTGACATCGTACACCATAATTTAATATCTGACCGAACTGAATCTCTTATCAGCCCGTACTAAATTAATCTGAGATTTGAGTTTTCAATTGCTAAGCCGTCCCTACGCTTGCATAATTCAACCAATAGGAAGACATTATTTAAAGTTAAAATACAACATCCCTCCTCAACCCCTCAATGTTCACCCTCGATATTTTCCCTCGCTGCTCTTCAGTAAAAGCTCCTAACCCTCTGTTTTCCAGGAAATCTGTGTTACATTACTTACTCATTGAATGTATTTAGCACTGCTCTAGATTCATACGGTCTGTTAAAATTTGAAAAAGTATTTTTTTTTCTTCGAATTTTCTACTTGGCCTGGATACGCATCGTGGCCAAGGGTAACTTAGCCTCCTGAGGACAATTGAGTAGCTATGGTATCTAGTGCCGTCGAGTGGTAGCATTAATAATAGGTGTGCAAGGGTAACTTAGCCTCCTGAGGACAATTGAGTAGCTATGGTATCTAGTGCCGTCGAGTGGTAGCATTAATAATATTAGATGTGCAAGGGTAACTTAGCTTCCTGAGGACAATTGAGTAGCTATGGTATCTAGTGCCGTCGAGTGGTAGCTTTAACAATAGGTGTGCTAGGGTAACTTAGCTTCCTGAGGACAATTGAGTAGTTGTGGTTTCTAATGGCGACGAGTGGTAACATAAATATTAGGTGTGCATGTGGACAAAACGGGCGGACACGGCCGAGATCTGCGTTATTCAGAGTGCTGAATTTTGTTTTATTATTTTCAATAATGAACCTTTGGAATCGTCACGAAAAAAAAATAATAATAACCCCCTCAAAATTTGATATCTAATTTTCATTGATCTTTCAATCTCTGGCATACTAATCAGAGAAAAGGGTGATGTAATTAGGACAAAAGTGCACAAATCGAGAACAATTTCATTTACAAATTCTGTAATTAGTTAATAATTATGATTGTGAACTACGGCATCCAATTGTAAAGGTCGGGAGCGGCGGCAAAATTTGAATAACCTAAAAGCGGCAAATGAATTTAATACCTACTAGTTTTGATACCCTGTGAGTAAGTGGTGTGCTTATCCAAATAGAGTCCGGGTGGAGAGCACCTTCTTGTTCTATCTTTTAATTAAATAAACAGATTATTGTAGCTGTGTTTATTTTATTCAATTCTTCCTTAATTATTTATAATATACCTGAGGTATTAATTAATTATTTGAGAAGATCAATAAAAGAAGAAATATTTATTTTAGAATTGAACTAAATACAAGATGGAAGAAGAGCCCTTGCATTATAAGTTTTAAGTCTTGTGCGTTAGAAAGAGATAGGTAGACGCTGGCAGCAGTATATCTTTCTCTGTTACTCTCATTGGAAATGGTCTTGTATGTTATAGAAAGAGATAGGTAGGCGCTGGCAGGAGTATATCTTTCTCTGTTACTCTCAATAGAAATGGTCTTGTATGTTAGAAAGAGATAGGTAGGCGCTGGCAGGAGTATATCTTTCTCTGTTACTCTCAATAGAAATGGTCTTGTATGTTAGAAAGAGATAGGTAGGCGCTGGCAGGAGTATATCTTTCTCTGTTACTCTCAATAGAAATGGTCTTGTATGTTAGAAAGAGATAGGTAGGCGCTGGCAGGAGTATATCTTTCTCTGTTACTCTCAATAGAAATGGTCTTGTATGTTAGAAAGAGATAGGTAGGCGCTGGCAGGAGTATATCTTTCTCTGTTACTCTCAATAGAAATGGTCTTGTATGTTAGAAAGAGATAGGTAGGCGCTGGCAGGAGTATATCTTTCTCTGTTACTCTCAATAGAAATGGTCTTGTATGTTAGAAAGAGATAGGTAGGCGCTGGCAGGAGTATATCTTTCTCTGTTACTCTCAATAGAAATGGTCTTGTATGTTAGAAAGAGATAGGTAGGCGCTGGCAGGAGTATATCTTTCTCTGTTACTCTCAATAGAAATGGTCTTGTATGTTAGAAAGAGATAGGTAGGCGCTGGCAGGAGTATATCTTTCTCTGTTACTCTCAATAGAAATGGTCTTGTATGTTAGAAAGAGATAGGTAGGCGCTGGCAGGAGTATATCTTTCTCTGTTACTCTCAATAGAAATGGTCTTGTATGTTAGAAAGAGATAGGTAGGCGCTGGCAGGAGTATATCTTTCTCTGTTACTCTCAATAGAAATGGTCTTGTATGTTAGAAAGAGATAGGTAGGCGCTGGCAGGAGTATATCTTTCTCTGTTACTCTCAATAGAAATGGTCTTGTATGTTAGAAAGNGAAAATTAACCTTCTACTTTCAATTAATCATATTTTAAGTTAGGTTAGTTGCTCAGAAAAAAAATAACAGTATCTGTCTGGTCCCAATAATTGCTTCGTAGTGCACTTACTTATTATTATTTTTTTAAATTTGGCTTAACGTCTCTTTAACATCTATTGGTCATTCAAGACGGGGTTTTTACCCTCCATTCGCTGGAAACTTGCAAATCAGCTACCCACATTGACCTCACCCAGTATGGGTTGGGTCGGAAAAATAGCTAGCATCACGAGCACGTGAAGCCACGTGGACAGCCACATGGCACAACCTTGCTGGACGTTGCTCAACTTCAGTGATCTATCCGGGAACTGGTGTATTCAACGTTCCATAGACGCTGGAAATACTTAATAATATGGTCACGTTCAGTTTGAGTGCATAAAGAGAATACAATATTACAAAATGCAATTATTGCAATAACGGCAAAGTGTGCCTTTGTAAGAATAAAAATGTAAATTAGTGTCCGGGGAGACAGAAGTACCAAATGGCCTACGTTCATACATTTCTTAATAATATCAAATGAAATTCAACCATGTACCGGGCGCATCACACTTGGCTTGCACCTGGGAGGTTAGGTCATTTCTTAATAATATCAAATGAAATTCAATCATGTACCAGGCGCATCACACTTGGCTTGCACCTGGGAGGTTAGGTCATTTCTTAATAATATCAAATGAAATTCAACCATGTACCAGGCGCATCACACTTGGCTTGCACCTGGGAGGTTTGGTCATTTCTTAATAATATCAAATGAAATTCAACCATGTACCAGGCGCATCACACTTGGCTTGCACCTGGGAGGTTCCGGGTTCGATTCCTGGACGGGCCGAAAATTTGAAAAAAGGTTTTCGAATTTTCTACTTGGTCTGGTTGTGTTTGGCGGTAACTCAGCCTCCTGAGGACAATTGAGTAGCTATGGTAACCTAATAAACCTAACTTTGGCTTCCTCTGCCAAACCTAATAAACCTAACCTTGGCTCCCTCTGCCAAACCTAACCTTGGCTCCCTCTACCAAACCTAATGAACCTAACCTTGGCTTCCTCTGCCAAACATAATAAACCTAACCTTGGCTTCCTCTGCCAAACCTAATAAACCTAACCTTGGCTCCCTCTGCCAAACATAATAAACCTAACCTTGGCTCCCTCTACCAAACCTAATGAACCTAACCTTGGCTCCCTCTGCCAAACATAATAAACCTAACCTTGGCTTCCTCTGCCAAACCTAATAAACCTAACCTTGGCTCCCTCTGCCAAACCTAATAAACCTAACCTTGGCTCCCTCTACCAAACCTAATGAACCTAACCTTGGCTCCCTCTGCCAAACATAATAAACCTAACCTTGGCTTCCTCTGCCAAACCTAATAAACATAACCTTGGCTCCCTCTGCCAAACCTAATGAACCTAACCTTGGCTCCCTCTAATAAACCTAACCTTGGCTCCCTCTGCCAAACATAATAAACCTGACCTTGGCTCCCTCTGCCAAACATAATAAACCTAACCTTGGCTTTCTCTGCCAAACCTAATAAACCTAACCTTGGCTCCCTCTGCCAAACCTAATAAACCTAACCTTGGCTCCCTCTGCCAAACCTAATGAACCTAACCTTGGCTCCCTCTGCCAAACAAAATAAACCTAACCTTGGCTACCTCTGCCAAACCTAATAAACCTAACCTTGGCTACCTCTGCCAAACCTAATAAACCTTATCAAAACTTGATTCTAAATATCAGTAAAGTAGAGCCACCCAGTCACTGCCGAATTGACATAGGGAAGTACTGTATGAAGTCATCTCGAACATGGCAAGGACCATAAACAAGAGAAATCATATTGCCAGAGATGAAGGTCGATAGCAGTATAAAATCCTGGAGGATTTCCTAAGAGGGGATCAGATCAGTTTTACACAGAAGAGGTAATTAACCTGCAAACAATAAGGACCAGCGTCCCACTTCGCCACAATTATAAGAGCTGATTAAATGTTATATCAAACTTCCTGGTTTAAAGCCAACGATCATACCACGTTGAATACACCAGTTCCCTTCAGATAACTAAAGTTAAGCGACGTCCGGGCGTGGTCAGTACTTGGATGGGTGACCGCTTGGGAACACCACGTATCGTTGGCTCTTTTTTCCGGCCCAACCCAGGCTGGGTGAGGTCAATGTGGGTAGCTGGTTTGCAAGNTATTGACAAACAAACCTTTTCCACTCTTAGTATTTTATATCAGAATGTTCATCAAGTTCGCGCTATCAATACGAAATAAAATTTCTCGGTACATTTACTTGTACGGCTGACATTATTTTAATTACGGAGTCATGGTTGACAGACTCTATTTCCGACTCTGAGGTGTTTCCGTCTGAATACATTCTGTTTACGAAGGATCATAGTGCTGAGCTTAGTGGATTGTCGATGGGTGACGGTTTATTGGCTGCTTTTCCATCTACCGTTAGTGTTGTGTGTCTGTGTGACGCACAACCAACACTAACATCCCTTATGTCAGTCCATGCTGTTCATGCTATCTCACTTCTTTACCTTTACTTTATCTCCTTGGCCTACCTCCATCCAATGAAAGGAGTCAAACCTGAATATATGACTCTGCTCCATTCAAAGGTCTAAAATTGACCCCAAATAACAAATGAAAACTCACTTCTTGTGTGTGATTTTAACACATCATATTGCTCTCATGCCGAATTTTACTTTGCCAGCGGCAAGAGTATTTCATGACATATTTGTCTTCTTCTTAATTATTACAATCTTGAATCTTTTAATATTAACTTTTAAATAAAATTAAAACAAAACACTTACCAAAAACACTGTTTATAATTATTTATGAAGAAACTAGTTTCGAATCATTCGATTCATTATCAGTCTAGTCGAGTCGAAGAACAGAAGTTGACTGTTGACTGAGGATTGTCCAACGCGTGAAAAAAGATATGACAAAGATAAGAATTTTAAAAGGAAACCATATACCATACGTATATAACTCTAACTTATTATAATGATGATCTTTCTAACAAATTTGAATCGCCTCCTTGGATATAACGTCTCATTTGAAAACTCAAAAAAACTTCAGAAACATATCAGAACAAATAAAAAAACTCTGCCAATGTTATCACATGAATTTATTATTTTTCTGGCAAAAAAATAATTTGAGGGGGGTCTCGTGACGATTCCAAATCTGGGGCGTAATTAGACCCTAAATTTGACGTACCTACCAAATTTGAAGTCTCTGGCTCTTATCATTCTCTTTTTAGACAGGATTAATGAAAACCGCCAGTGGTATATTTGATTGAACCCAAAAGTTTCGGGGCACAATTAGAGCACAGGTGGGGCCTATATACCAATTTCATCCAAATCGGTCAACGCTAAGTGGCAACGCTAAACCGCGGACGGCGCGGCGGACAATCGGATTTTTTTTATTCGATTTTTGGATTCTACGTACCTTGATACGTATAATATAAAATTTTGAGAGGGTCAATTTTTTTTCCGTGACGATTCCAAAGGTTCATTATTGAAAATAATAAACCAATAATAATGACAAATATAATAAAGCGGGTGTATACCTATATTAAAGCATAATAAAGATCCTAACAAAATTTATATCGGGAAAATTAACAGACACTTTAAATCGTAGTATAGTTGGAGTTTTCACTGATGCGACACGAATTCCAGAAACCTAATTGAGATGTGTATTTGAAACAGAAATAAATGAGTATTCTGACGACGTATAAATTGTTAAAATTGGTTCAGCCAATTTTTCAAAAATCAAAAGAACAAAAAATTTCAAGATCGGCTGAAAAATAATTTATTTATTAAATTAATGAAAAACTCTGTACCTATCTTTTCTCAGCTAATAGAAGTTGTCCATGGAGAGGGCTGTAGCCATAATTTTAGTGTAATAATTCCTCGACACTGTCCTCTAGTAACTCAAGTACAAGGATGAAATGAATTCTCGGAACTGCGGATGGAAGCTCAATGGCGATTTAGTTGTATCAATAATGAGTGATATAAAATATAAACTAAATAAACAATGCACCAGGCAGCCAGACAGTCTTCTTAAAATTATACACTGCATTCGCAAAACAAGTTGCAGTGGTCTAAGCTGCATGCTTCCATGCAATTCTGTTTGTGGATCATATCAAGATACGCATTATGACAATTCCAATGATGAACTAGAGTTACCAGAGGACAGTGACGATGATCATATCAAGATACGCAATATGACAATTCTTATGATGAACTAGAGTTAGGTACTAGAGGACAGTGACGAGGATCATATCAAGATACGGATTATGACAATTCCTATAATGAACTAGAGTTAGGTACTAGAGGACAGTGACGAGGATCATATCAAGATACGGATTATGACAATTCCTATGATGAACTAGAGTTAGGTACTAGAGGACAGTGACGAGGATCATATCAAGATACGGATTATGACAATTCCTATGATGAACTAGAGTTAGGTACTAGAGGACAGTGACGAGGATCATATCAAGATACGGATTATGACAATTCCTATGATGAACTAGAGTTAGGTACTAGAGGACAGTGACGAGGATCATATCAAGATACGGATTATGACAATTCCTATGATGAACTAGAGTTAGGTACTAGAGGACAGTGACGAGGATCATATCAAGATACGGATTATGACAATTCCTATGATGAACTAGAGTTAGGTACTAGAGGACAGTGACGAGGATCATATCAAGATACGGATTATGACAATTCCTATGATGAACTAGAGTTAGGTACTAGAGGACAGTGACGAGGATCATATCAAGATACGGATTATGACAATTCCTATGATGAACTAGAGTTAGGTACTAGAGGACAGTGACGAGGATCATATCAAGATACGGATTATGACAATTCCTATGATGAACTAGAGTTAGGTACTAGAGGACAGTGACGAGGATCATATCAAGATACGGATTATGACAATTCCTATGATGAACTAGAGTTAGGTACTAGAGGACAGTGACGAGGATCATATCAAGATACGGATTATGACAATTCCTATGATGAACTAGAGTTAGGTACTAGAGGACAGTGACGAGGATCATATCAAGATACGGATTATGACAATTCCTATGATGAACTAGAGTTAGGTACTAGAGGACAGTGACGACGACTTATTACACTAAAATTATGGCTACTGCCCCAAACATGGACAACTTCTATTGGCTGAAATAAATTAGATCTAACTTCCTTGACGGAAGTTAGCTATAAAGAAAGTGTTTTACTATAATCAAGATACAGAAGTTTTGCACTAATTTAATATTTAAATTATTTTTCAGCCGATCTTCAACATATAGACATTAAGACAACATTTTTGTTGTCTTAATTTTTAAGAAATAATGTCTATATGACATTAAGACAACATTTTTTTTGTCTTAATTTTTAAGAAATTAGCTGAACCGATTTTAACAATTTATGTGTCGTCAAAATACTCATTTATTTCTGTATCAAATACACACCCCAATTAGGTTGCTGAAATTCGTATCACAGTGAAAACTCGAATTTGGTACCAAAAGCGACCTACCTCTATATCTGTTATGTCAGAAAATTTCAGCCCAGTGCTTCCCTTTTTATAGAATAAGGAAAATGTTAGTCAGATCCGCTATTTATTTCTGTCAAAGCTTCAGAGAAACTCCAAACTATGTCCCGTGATAGCCACGGGAAAGAGTGTAAAAAAGTCAACTTTTCCGGTTTTCTTGTCACATTTATAAATATCTGCAGTGACAACCGAATAAGTGTGGACACATTGAGTGAGATATATCTGAAGCGATTAAATCCGGAAAACCTATTGCCCAGATTTTTTTCCTGATTGACTTCTACGTACTTAATTGTACTGGCCCTTTTTTAGAATTTCGATTACATGTGCCGGCCGCACTCCCCGAATACGATGTCTGTTGATTATGGTTTTGGGTCCTCTTTCCGCATCTACTGGCACCTGTTGAATAACTTATGAGCTTGAATGCCCATAATTCTGGCTCACACTATCACAGTCTGTTTAGAGCTCCAAAAATGAATGACTCGATTTCAATGACAACCTAAAAGACAACGCTTAAAAAGGACTAAAATAGTTTATATCGCTATGATCCGTTTCCTTCTTCGTTCTTAAGAAGGGTTCCATATTACGAAGTACTCGGAAAGGGGCATATCTCCTCTTATATCAATAATGTGCTTCCAGATTCTGAACCCCCCACCCACCCCCAAAGTATTTGACTACTGAAATAGTGCCAATTATACAGGGTGTTTCAAAAGGTTATGCAAAAAAAGAAACCACGTATAGTAGAGCTCAAATAAAGGCCACTTTGCTTAATAAACACCCTATACGGAAATGGACCCCAAGGTACTAGCTACCTTGGGCCACTCAAATTTGGCACTTAAAAATCGAATTATTTTGCGATTGAATTCATTTTTTGCATGACGTCTCCGAGTGTTATCATGCTTATTTGGTAAGTATTTGGCACTTTTTCCAAGATCAGGGGCGGAGTTATGGGGGGGTCATGAAATTATTTTTTATTAGGCTTTTAAAGGTTTATTAAGCAAAATGGCCTTTATTTGCGCTCTACTATACGTGTTTATTATTTTTTTTTATTATTTTTTGCATAACCTTTTGAAACACCTTGTATTAGTCTGAATTATATTAAACATTCAAAAAAATCCATGCCTCTAAAGACTGTGAAGGCTATTACTGGAATTATCTCATTCAGCTATTCTTCGCCTAAGAGTGATAGCAAAGCATAGGGGTCGGATGTAAGTTTCGCATAGCATTCAATAAATATTCGTTTGCGGAACATGACATTGAAAGGTACGAGTTTGTTTCTTAAATCGTTAGGCTCTGAATATCCCAGGAGAGAACTGATTGTTGTGAAAAAGTCTTCAATAAATGTGTGCTGTGAACATAAATACAATTCTATTTTGTGTTAACCAAGTAGTTATGTGAAAGTGTGAACTGTAAATCTTCCTGAACTCAAATAATGGACGCTGGTGGCCCCAGAGCGGAAACACAATAATTATATATTACACTTCTAGATATATGAATTGCACTTCAACCTAAGTTGTATTTTTCAATTTCTTATATGAAATTGATATGAATTGGCACCAAATTTCAAGTTCTAGTTTTTTCCACTCTGATTTTAGGCGGAACCGCCAAAAAGCGGCCTTCAACCGCTAAATAGCGGCCAACAATATATTACACTTCAACCTAAGTTGTATTTTTCAATTTCTTGTATGAAATTGATATGAATAGGTACAAAGTTTAAAGTTCTAGCTATTACCGTTCCCTTTTTAAGCAGGATGTGCGAAAACCGCTTAAAAGCGGCATGAAACCGCCAAATGTATATTCGAATTTCGTCGAAAGCTTATTTTGCCGTTCATGACATAAAGCTGACATACATACCAAATCAAGTCTCTAGCACTTGCAGTTCTTGAGATATCTTGTTCACAGACAGACATGCAGACAAACAGACGGTCAGACGGACACACACACGGAACAATGGCTAAAACGAGATTTGGGCTCTGGGGACCCCAAAACGTGTTTTGGCATTGAAAACTCGACATCGAAAATTCCAGCCCATTACAATATTTTCCTTTTTATAGCATAAGGACAGTAAAAAGAAATATTTTTTTCATATTTTTTTTTTTTCGATTTGACTTACAGTTTTCGATTTTTTTTTTTTTTTACCTTAAAGTGCTCTGTGTAGGTAAGAGATGTCTAACATAAGAAGTCTTAGCACCACGCCCATTTTGAAATATTTGAGCATAAATGTGTTAATTTTAGTGAAAATCAAAGGTTTATGCGCAAATATTTGCAAAATAGGCGTGCCGTAATTCCGATCATGTTAGATATAAGATATCACTTAACAAGAGCACGTCAGGGACAAAATTGTCTCGAAAATTGTAAGTCAAATCGAAAAAAGAAAATTAAGCGACATTTTTTGGTACAGAATTCAATGTCACAATCATAGATATAAGCTTCTATTTAAAATAACAAAGTTCACCCTAAAATGACCTCGTCTCCTTGGAAGAAAAAATTAATGGTCACCGTTACATTCCCTCCTTAAATGTAAATTAATAAGGGGGTTTTATCGAACGTTCTTTTTCCTATCCCTAACGGTTTCCAAGATATTTGCAATGTCCTTTAAAATGATTCACCCTGTATGTATATGTTTTTGTAAAATGCATCGCATTTAAAATTCGATGCAATGTCATGCATTTGGTATGTGCCTGTTTTTTTTTAAACTTGGATTAACGTCTCTTTAACATCTATTGGTTTTTTGAGACGGGGGTTTCGCTGGACACTTGCAAACCAGTTACCCACATTGACCTCACCCAGATTTTTTCCTGATTGCCTTCTATGTACTTAATTCTCCCCGAAATCCGTGTCTGTTGATTGTGTCTATGTTTTTTGTCCTCTTTCCGTATCTACTGGCACTTGTTGAATAACTTATGAGCTTGAATGCCTTAATATCGACCTCACCCAACCTGGGTTGGGCCGAAAAAATAGCCAGCATCACGAGGGCCAAACCACGTGGATACCCACATTAATAAACCTCGATGGACTTTGCTTAACTTCAGTGATCTAACGGGAACTGGTGTATTCAACGTGCCACATGACGCTGGCTGTATGTGCCTGTAGATGGGCAACAATATTCATGATTGATTTAGTGATTATTATTTTTTAATCCCAACTTCTATCTTGAACTGTTCTCGAGGCCGGTGATGGGACTTCTTGCAGATTTATTTATCTAATGTGATTGTAAGTGTTGTGAAAAGTATATTGGTTTCATCTAACTGCTACAGCTAAATGTGGTACTTGGGAACCCGCACGGATAATGCTGAAGCTACTCCTTGCTTTCTGCATGGAAATTGGAAAATAAATCGTTTCTGACCCTTCCTGTAGTCGCCTTGTACGACTGGCATGGCCTTGGGTGCCTCGGAATTATACTTTTTAAGTACCCTATCCACAGGGGACTTAGGGAGGATACAATGCAGTAGCTTTTCCTTGCTTTCTGCATGGGAAATGGAAAAGATATCGTTTCCGACCCTTCCTTTAGTCACCTTTTACGACTGGCATGTGGACTTATACTTATTTAATTTGGGCAATAATGACCTAATTGATGGACTATTTTTGGTCCACTAACCCGAAACCCATATACAAACCTGAACCACTCGACTGGATATTGAAATGATATCAACTTCTTCCTTCCGCAACTCTGTGTGGGTTGTGCTATTGTATGTAATCAGTGTGACATTGGGAATCGCTGTTTTACCAATGTTGATATTGACTTTTATGGATGCTACAGCATACCCAGTTTCATCATTTCTAGTCAAAAATCGCACAGGCTCTATTAGTCTTATTTTCGTTGTGTATTTTACAAATGAACAGAATGACTTTTGTATGTAGTATAAACTTTTAGATTTATTTGGCCTGTCTGGTTCTGTTATGTCTACAGAAACAACATAATTTTCGAAGGACTTTTGTAAATTGAAGTATTCTAAATCAATAAATCCATTCACTATTGGAGCTGAAAGCAATAATTAGGACGATTCTATATAAGAGGAATTATTTATAACAAACTAGCTGTTTTGCTGTGCTTCGCTACGATTCTTATTTTGCTATTTTTTGTTCTTTTTTTGCTATTTTTTGTTTTTCAAGAACATTTCTAATTAGGGGAGGGGGGGTTATGAATTTGTTGTCACCCTGTATATAGCATCTTTAAAAAAAGCAAGATTTAAATGTTTCGCCAGGGACCTTGGAGGTTTTGCCGTTATGACTTTTTAGTATTTTCTAAATTTTATTTTGCTCTTTCCCGGTTTCGAACTCGTAACTCTGGAATGGCTGGATGTCCTAAAATACGGACACCTAAATTTTTTCACTTTGAGTTGATATGTTCTCGCGACAAAATTTTAGATATTGGACCGTGACTTGCTGATTTTTTTCAAAAATCGGAAAATTGGCCGTAACTCAAAAACGGTTCGACTTTAATTTTTTGGCAATATTTTTTTTATTGATTAAATATTAATATCTTTCATGATTATTGACGTGTCTGGGAAACGAGTTTAGCAAAACTTAAAATCTTTGTATTTGGGGGAAACACCATCTTTTACCATGCCCCATTGAGAATAAAAAATTAATAAAATTTGTCATCTGGAAGTGGCAGAAAAAAGTGGGTCCTCATACCTACAAACTATGTTTCGTGTTAATATTGTCGGCAGCTTTGCTTGCTCTAGACGTGCATGCGCCTGCCGACACGCATGATTAAAAAATATACGGATAAATTGTGTGAAATGCGGTAATTTTTAGAGCTCTGTACGGAAATTCGTTGATTTTAGTAATCTGACGAAAACTAGAGTATTAAACAAGTTAAAGTCGTTGGCTATTATCTACTTACTTGCTTGTCCATCATCCCAAACTACTATGGGTTGCGGGATTCCGTACTGAGGATCCAGAATAATGGTTCCATATTTATTCTGATATACTATTCGGGCAGCGGCTGAAAATATTGAAAATTTTCGTTGACTTTTGTGGAGATTAGGGGTAGGAGTTCAATTCACAAATACCGAGGTCTCCATTGCAGAATTTTCACTTGGGAGGTACCTGGTGAAGACTCCAGATCAGCAGGGACGGTGTAAGGCATAAGCGAAGGATGCGGCTGCATCGGCCCCACAATCCAACAGCCACCCAAAGAGGAAATAAATGGTACGGAAAACCGTACTTCCTCTTCCTTATTCCAAAGTTTGGTCTTTCGGTCTGACGTAAATGGTCCCATTATGCAAAAGTTTACCTAAATTAGTTTTGGTAGATTTAGGCTGATGACGTTATCATTGGTCAAAACGATATTTTAATTGGATTTGGCAGCCTTCGGCTATTGACATTCCTCATTGGTTAAAATATTATTTTAATTAGATTTGGCAGACTTCGGCTATTGACATTTCTCATTGGTTAAAATATTATTTTAATTAGATTTGGCAGCCTTCGGCTATTGACATTTCTAATCTAATTAAAATATTATTTTAATTAGATTAGACAGTCTTTGGCTGTTGACATTGCTCATTTGTTAAAATATTGCAATACTTGGGTGACATATATTTTAATCAAAGTGAGACGACTTTTATAATACTACTTTTGTCGAGGCCCCAAAACCAAAATTTTCTACAAAATATTAAAGTCTAATATAATTTTCAGGTGACTAAGTATACCAAATCTTATCCAAATGAGAAGATTTTTCTATTTTTACATATGGGGGACCCTGAAGGGGATCCAATGCAAAAATGTCTAAAAATAGATGCCAAAAATTATTATTTATAATTCTCGGATGAATCAATATACCAAATTTTATCAAAATGAGACGACTTCCATATTTTCCCATATGTGGCGCCTGCCGGGTCCCCGAAACCAATATTTCTCCAAAATACCAAAAATTGAACATTCCAATACTTAGTTGACTGAGTATAGGTACCAATATTTATCAAGATCAGACGACTTTTCTATTTTTACATTTTTTTCTACAAAATAATAAAAAATTTCCACTTTAATACTTAGGTGACTTAGTATATACCGAATTTTATCACAACGACTTTTATACTTTTATATNAATAACGGAGATCTCACTGGGGGGGGCAGTCTTACTAAAAGCTGGAAAACAGTTATTATAATAAGTCGAATAATCCCTTTAGAAAGGCTCCAGACATTAAATGTTTTGAATTTTAAGTGAATAAACGGGATCGTTTTCTTTTAAAAGCAATAGTCAATTGAAGGAGCCTCTGACAAAGACGGATCCAAATGGCCCATTTTTTTTAAAATATAAAATAATGCCATAGTTATTCATTTCATCAAAATTGGTTATGTGGTTTTGAGGGGGGACTTCAAATAAAAAGTTTGAAACAGTGATTAATTAATTTTCAGTACTTTGAATAATACCTCTAGACATTATTTTAAAAAAATCATGTGAAATTACTGAACTGTTTTGTAATCATAGAGATTTCCAGTTAAAGGAAATCCCTTGTCGGGCCCCTCGCGGAGCCCCTGACAAAGATTCACCCGAGTGAGCCCATTTATTTTAGATAAAATCATTCCATAATTACCAATTTTAAATATCATCAAAATTGGTTATATGATTTAGACTTTAGAGATTCGGACCCAAAAAAGGTGTTTTGGGGTAGGGCCGTCTAGATAGAGGTTTGGTAAAATGGTAAAAACACTTACCTGCAGTAAGTCCGTGAATAAAATATTTCGGAATATCCGTCTTATTGAGCACATAGTGAATGAAGCCATCACTGACTGCAGGATACACAGTAACCACATAGAAATGACTTGCCAAATCTCTTATAATGTCATTCTCATGAGTTTCCAATAGTTTTATTGTTTTGATTACTAGGCCATAAGACGATGAATCTTTTACAAATGTTGGGTTATAGTTCTTGAATTTGGTTCTACATTGATCTTCATTTCTTGTATAAGCTAACCCCGATGACGGCCGTACGTAATGATTAAGAAACCTGAATCATTTGAAGAATTATCTAAATATTTTCATCGAAGTCAGTAAAATCCCCCCAAAAAAACACTTCGTGTGCAAAAAGACGCCAAGAAAATGTCTCTACCAAAAATTCAAGAGGCTCATATCTCTCCTAAAAATATGGTCACACAAGAAGTGATATCATATGTGTGCCAAGTTCAGGTCACCTGTAAAATATTTGCCCCATAGGTGATTCGGAAGCTACAAACAAAAACTACTGTCAACTTTTTTCCTCGGGCACTTGGCGCACATGTTATCTGAATATTACTGCGTGTTTTTCTACTAACTTTTAAATGTGCGCCAAGTGAGGAAAAACCAGAACTAGAGATAGGACAATCAGAACTAGATATAGGACAATTAGAACTAGAGATATAGAGGGTGCCGCTAAAGCGACACAAGGTGTCCGCGGGGATTTTTTTTTATGAAAATCTCGAGTTAAGGTTAAAAGGACCCCATATATAAAATACCGCTTCTTAAAGTTCAACACAGCGCCCGTGGTGAGGGCGAGGTGAAAAAAAAAGAAGAAAAAAAAGTATGAATTTTTGACAATTTTTCGGGTGCCCATAAAAGACATTCCCATTGACGGATTAAAGTAAGATAAAAGTTAAACTTCATCTATTGCACGTGCCAAAGGCGAATATGAAAAAAAAAATTAAAAAGTTTAGTTGAAAAGGGTCAGAATTGAAAGTGGAGATAGGTACCTACAAATTAGGTTTACCGTGCTATATAGCACGCTGGTTTTGTTTTTCTTGGCGATGCAAAACTCGCGTTTTGCTTGATGAATAATGAATAAATGAAAGGAAAATGTGTATGGTAAATTATCTTAATGTTACCGATTGCGAGCAATTCCACCACAGATAATTCCACCAAAAACGAGAAAAGGAAAAAAGGTATACAAAGATGAAGAAACGATTGCCGCTAATAGAAAAACTTCAATGTCAAAATACGACTTGTGAGGTCACCAGAGCCTAAATCTTGAACGACAAAATACCGCCCAGTGTATATTCGAATTCAACCAAAATTCTCGTGAAGCATTTCATACATTTATTTAGGTATTTATGTTAATTCATTAGCAGAAAATAAAACAATATGAAGCGATACAAATTTGTTGTACCGCCTAATATATGTAAATTGTGTTCAAAATCGGAAAAAAATAATATCAAAACTGAAATAATTATGTCAAGCTGAGTTTAAAACTCTCCAACTGTTTTTGAGTTACGGACGATTTTTGAATGGAAATTCATAAAATACTATTAGCAAGGAAACGGTCATCTTAAAAAATCGTTTTTCTTCAATATTTTGAGAACCGCTTAAGATATTGTAACCAAACATTCGTGAGATGCCATACGTATGACCCGAAACGTTAAAATAAAATAAAAATAAAAACTATATAATTTAACACGTTCGTATCCGTGATCCGCGTCACTCTTATAAGGGTGACAGTGCCTGTCCTCCATGATCCACATTTCTTATTAAAAATGAACCTTTGTCCCATTTTTTTTAAAACAAAACTAAGTCATGTAAAAAGGTCATGCGCGGATATAGCCCTCTTGTTTGGGGGGGGGCACANGTATTAACTTACAATATGAACTCGTCCAAACTGTTGATAACCGTGTTTGCTATTACATACTCAAGAATATTGTGGAATGGGTCACCCTGTAGGTATTAACTTACAATATGAACTCGTCCAAACTGTTGATAACCGTGTTTGCTATTACATACTCAAGAATATTGTGGAATGGGTCACCCTGTAGGTATTAACTTACAATATGAACTCGTCCAAACTGTTGATAACCGTGTTTGCTATTACATACTCAAGAATATTGTGGAATGGGTCACCCTGTAGGTATTAACTTACAATATGAACTCGTCCAAACTGTTGATAACCGTGTTTGCTATTACATACTCAAGAATATTGTGGAATGGGTCACCCTGTAGGTATTAACTTACAATATGAACTCGTCCAAACTGTTGATAACCGTGTTTGCTATTACATACTCAAGAATATTGTGGAATGGGTCACCCTGTAGGTATTAACTTACAATATGAACTCGTCCAAACTGTTGATAACCGTGTTTGCTATTACATACTCAAGAATATTGTGGAATGGGTCACCCTGTAGGTATTAACTTACAATATGAACTCGTCCAAACTGTTGATAACCGTGTTTGCTATTACATACTCAAGAATATTGTGGAATGGGTCACCCTGTAGGTATTAACTTACAATATGAACTCGTCCAAACTGTTGATAACCGTGTTTGCTATTACATACTCAAGAATATTGTGGAATGGGTCACCCTGTAGGTATTAACTTACAATATGAACTCGTCCAAACTGTTGATAACCGTGTTTGCTATTACATACTCAAGAATATTGTGGAATGGGTCACCCTGTAGGTATTAACTTACAATATGAACTCGTCCAAACTGTTGATAACCGTGTTTGCTATTACATACTCAAGAATATTGTGGAATGGGTCACCCTGTAGGTATTAACTTACAATATGAACTCGTCCAAACTGTTGATAACCGTGTTTGCTATTACATACTCAAGAATATTGTGGAATGGGTCACCCTGTAGGTATTAACTTACAATATGAACTCGTCCAAACTGTTGATAACCGTGTTTGCTATTACATACTCAAGAATATTGTGGAATGGGTCACCCTGTATGTATTAACTTACAATATGAACTCGTCCAAACTGTTGATAACCGTGTTTGCTATTACATGTTTGAGAATTTTCTGAAGAACTGACAATACCGAAAGGAAATCTTTGATTTCAACTCGTTGAGGAGGATCAACAAATACTGGATAGTTCGGTAGAGTGTGTGGCATCGTATAATAATGATCAATAAATGGGCAATTGAAGTTGTTTTGGGCAAAAGCTGTAAACAAAAAATGATTCTTACTTTCCTTTCCTACTTATTGAAGAAAAATTACTGTATTAAACTTTATCTACTGTATATTCAGAGTGGAAAATTTCCAAAATCCAAACCATATAACCAATTTTGATGAAATTTAAATCGGATAATCATAGCAATATTTTACCTACAAAGATTGATCCATGGAGGCGTAATTTCACCAGGGGCCTCGCTTAGATGCCCTGGCAGGGTCAAAAAACGAATAAATGTAAAAGTCCTAAACTATAAATGTCCTAAAAAACCACAGTACTTTATTGGATATTTTTTGGCATTTTAAAGAAATTATTAAAGATTCCCCCTTTATACCGCCATTTTGAATTTGCGGGGTCTCCAAATTTCCGTAAATTCATACGGAAATTTGGAAACGAGCTGGGCACGTTGAATACACCAGTTCCCGTTAGATCACTGAAGTTAAGTAACGTCCAGCGAGGTTGTACTATGTGGGTGTCCACGTGATTTCGCACCCTCGTGATGCTGGTTATTTTTCCGGCACAACCCAGGCTGGTTGAAGTCAATGTGTGTAACTGGTTTGCAAGTTTCCAGCGAATGGAGGGTAAAACCTCCGTCTTGAATGACCAATAGATGTTAAAGAGACGTTAAGCCAAATTAATAAAATGAACAAAAAAATAAGATAATATATTTCTGGTAATTAAAAGAAAATCTTGGCCTCATTTTAGATCTCAGTACATTTAAAGGCAGAACTTTTTGGACATTGGAAGTTGGCGTTTTTTTAAAATTTTTGTTTTTGTGAGATATAGGTAACTTACCAATCTGAATTGTAAAAAAGAATATGACGACCGTGCCCAAACCAATTTTGAAATTCAGCATCATCTCGCAATTCACTTTATCTTTCTGTCAATCTATTTATCTATACAGTTCGAGAGATTAGAAGACATGTACCTACCACATTTGAAATTGACTATGAAAGACAATTGCGTGACCTGAAGCCGTGGAGCAAATGACACATGGAATATTTAGAAAGGCAATAGATGAGGGAAATTTATCACAAGTGTATCTACAGTACGAAATACGAATCTACGAGAAATAAATCTACAGGACATACCTACCGTCCCAGAAGACCTGATTGGAGCTTATAATTTTTGATTGGCTTGGATTCTCGAAATTCAGATTGATCATAGGCATACACAAGAAGCAATGACCAATCTATTGTTAATATTAGAATTCAGTTTCGACCCCACCCCCCCGGAAGTGGCCAAAAATGACGGTACCTATATGGATGACCAAACTTTTAGAATTTGCGTCGGATTTAGACTTGGATGTAACCTGTGCCGACCTTTCCAGTGTAAATGTGGAGATACAAAAGGTTTATATGCATTTTCCTGCCAAAAAAGTGCTTGAGGATATGTTAGACATGCTGAGGTAAATAACATACTCAAAAAACCTTCGGAGAGTATTGATATGTCTGCTCAACTTGAATCTTCTGGGCTTGACAGAACCGACGACGGTAAGCGTTCAGATGGAGTTACTATCATCCCATGGAGTAAAGGACAATGTCTGGTTTGGGATTTTACTTGTTATGACACATTAGCTGTCAGCTATGTACAATGGACAAGTATAAATCCTGGAGCAGCGGCACAGCGGCGTACCTAGGCTGGGGCCGGGAGAGCGGTCGCCCCGGGCGCAATGATTTGAGGGCGGCAAAACGATCTTCCCTGTGCCGTAAGATAAAGAAATGACACTAAAAAATTTTTATTACCTACTGAAAAATCTAGTTTTTCAGTCATAGAAAGATTACGTCAATATTGGATCTCATTTATATAATCTCGAAACATTACAAACTTAATTTTTTTTTATCCATCACAATTGAAAAACTCCAATGTTAACTTTTCTCCCTTTAATCGCTGCAAATGCACATATTATATCCTCGTAATCCAACATTGCAGCAGTTTCATTTTTGATTGAAAGAATTGCAAGATTTCTTATACTGCTTTGACTCACGGTTGATCTCAAGTAATATTTAATCAATTTGACTTTCAAAACTATTGATAGTATCGATCGTTTTCATCTATCTATACTTATAAAACGCAAATCCCAGTTGGTTATACTGATTCACTGACTGATAATCAACGTAGCTCCACGATAGCTAAACCTAGAGACTCGAAATTTGGCACACAGATTCCTTTTAGTATATCAAGTAGAAGCAAGTTACCGCCAAAAATGTCAATTTTTAGCTGCTTTTTTCTTTTTTTTTACTAGGAGTTTGGTCAGACTAGATGCATTTTCTGAAAAAACTGACCTTCATCAAACCTAACAAACAATAAATTTTACGTCGAATAATGTTCTCAAACATTAAATGTAGTCTAGAAGTTAGGTGAGAATCCGGAAATACGAATTCGAAAACAATGTCGGATAAGGCGTTCCGGGCTTATGATGGTAAAAAAGTCACAAACAAAGTTCAGTCTACAAAAGTTTTGGTAATTGGAAAACAACAAATAAAATAAACAAAATGGTAACTTAACTACATGTTTAATTAAATAAAATGCACATTAAAATATACAAATGAGTAACAGGACGAACTGAAAATACAGAGACATTATTAAAATATACAAATAAGTTACAGGAAGAAATGAAAATACAGAGACATTATCATGACTATCTTTTGAACAGTTTAATAAATAAATCAGAAATCTATAAGTATGTATGAGGTAGGGGTTGTCTGTTTCAAACTGAAGCAGATATCAAAAAACAATATGTCTAATTATCTATGTCAAATGAAGGTGGATCATCGACACATGCCACTGGATCATTGAAAGTTGTTCTTTCTGTCACGTAATCCAGTGACAAGGCGCTATGCCAAATAAAGCGTGACAGAAAAAACGTTCGTAATGGGAACACTCAAATGAGTTGTAACGGTGAAAAAATATACTCCACCCCACTGCCCAAATGACCCAATTAGCTCACTTGATTAAGAGGAAGCTCCGAGGTTTAGGGATAGGTAATAACGGAGATCTCACTGTGACCACATTTAATACGTGAACGCAAATACAATTCGTTATTATCATTACTCGGGTGTCTCAAGTTCGTCTAGTTCTGCGCATGACGTCATACAAGTCATATACATCTAATCACGTGGTCCTAACTTCCCACTTTATTTTACGTGAACGCAAATACAATTCGTTATTATCATTAATTGGGTGTCTCAAGTTCGTCTAGTTCTGCGCATGAGGTCATACAAGCCACATACATCTAATCACGTGTTTCTAACTTCCCGCTTTATTTTTCACTTTTAAACCTGGAAAGATAAATTATCAATTTTTTCTTTTGCTCTCAAAGTAATTAGAGACTCCATTAGTCTTGAATCCGACACTCAGTGTATAATATGCCTATGTGCAATCCTGACTTTCGTCTGGTATTATTTTTTGGGGAGAGTCTTTCGCGTAAAAAAAAGTGCATCCGAACGATTTCAGCATTAAAAAGAAAGACTGATGTAAACTTTTAACAAAATATTATCAGCGGCTACTTTGGCTATACCAAAAATGTTACGAGCGTATGTATGAAGGAAAGAAATAAAGTTCTTAGAAACTTTAGGAAAAATAAATCTTCAGAAATTTGGATAGAACGATAGAATATAGGAAACACAGAGACAAGCGTCTATTGCACGTTGAATACACCAGTTTCCGTTAGATCACTGAAGTGAAGCAACGTCCAGCGAGGTTGTACCATGTGGGTGTCCACGTGATTTCGCACCCTCGTGATGCTGGTTATTTTTCCG
>CM022881.1:18687749-18726402 GCA_012654025.1 Pachypsylla venusta | reverse complement strand
TGAGGTTACACTGTAATTTGCTCAAAGTGTCAGGTGGGATTACACCCCAGATGCTTCATGGAGTATCATCAACCATCAACATAGATTGGTTATATCAACATCAAGGAATCATCTACACCTACAAGATAATAATTATTTACTTGTTTTCTTCTTCTTCTGTTTTCTTCTTCTTTTTCTTCTTCTTTCTCAGATGTCTGTAGGTACCGACATTGTACAGCTGTCTACAAATGCCTGTGACGCTTATTACAACCATTTGCTTTTTTTTTGGCTAATTGGCAATAAATATAAATAAAAATCAAAGTAGGTATACCTACTTCATACTTATATTGTAATTATTTATTTTCTCTGGGAGCCTGTGTGCATAGCGTCCGAAAAATCGGACGGCTTTAAAAAAAAATAAAAAAAATATTTTCCGATTCAGGAGGTCAAGTGGATCACAAAAATACCAATATCACAAAAATCGATTAAGATTTCAGGGAGACATTAAAAAAAACTACTTTATGCAGTAATGGGTGTTAACGGAGTAGATTTTCGCTGTCGATTACAAAGGTCCATAATTGAAAATTATAACCAAAATTCCATTCGTTCGCCATACAACTAAGTGGCACTTTTGGAACTAAACGATCAATTAGGAGTCTAACTCCCCTGAGAGATGCAAATTAACACCTTCCCAATTCTTGTTTCTTTCCAAAGAGAACACAAAATGGATAACACAATGGTTCAATGTTCAACGCGTTTGTCGAAAAAAGTCTCAATATTTAGAACTTTAAAGAATATTTCAATATGTCCCTAACACCATTTTAGCCTACCTTCCTGGATATGTTCAGCAACATTGGCAGCTTCCTCATTTTGCTTCCTCTCATAATATTTGTCAAGGGCCTGCACAATTTTGTCTAATTTATATTTGCCTAATGGAATATTGCTTGCTTGTGATGCAGATAAAGAGGCCAAGTTGCCAACCGTTGTGATTCCTNTTTAAAGAATATTTCAATATGTCCCTAACACCTACCTTCCTGGATATGTTCAGCAACATTGGCAGCTTCCTCATTTTGCTTCTTCTCATAATATTTGTCAAGGGCCTGCACAATTTTGTCTAATTTATATTTGCCTAATGGAATATTGCTTGCTTGTGATGCAGATAAAGAGGCCAAGTTGCCAACCGTTGTGATTCCTGGACACAAAAAAAAAGAATATTATACAGGGTGAACAAGAATAACTTTATCGCAGGGTGGGTAGAACAAGGCATTTCCAACACAAAATACTATAATGAGTATTTACATTTTTCGCATTGTTTTCAAGATGGCGATCATTTCTAAATTTCTACTTTACCCCACAAAATTTCCTATAACTTTTTTTTTTTTTGGTTTCTAAAGAAAAAATGTAATTTGGACCAACGAAATAAAGGTCGTATCACACTATTTGTCATGATTCCAAATATTTGTCACTATGAATATGATGAATCTTTGTTGCATTTGTATGTTTGGTATCAAATATATTTATGCACTATTTGATGAGACTTTCAAATAAATTTTGGCAATTTCACAGATTTTATTTGTAGTATATTATACCTACCATATATTTATCTGTAATAAATATAATTTTGATATTCTCTCTTTTTCCAATGCGATTTCTAAAAGTACGATTTCTAAAATTTCTGATCGTAAGTTAATTTAGTTTTTCTTCACTTGTGCATTTTTGATAATTGACGACTTGGGCGTCCACGCACGCCTAGGAAATATTTTTTAAAGGTAAGATTAATGAAATAGATTTAATTAATAAAAAATTAGTAAACCCATTTGTAAAGATGCCACTTTGGAATCAAACATGCAAAAAAAAATACCCTCTCAAAATTTAATATTTTACCTTTCAAGGTGCCCATGTAGAATTGAAATATCGAATAAAACAATGGTACGTCCGCCGCGCCACGCCGCCACGTGTGCATTACTTTTGCCACTTGGGTATACTTTTAAACCTTATATAGTTATGTGACAGACAGAGACGAAAAGTTTCGCGGCACATTGACGTCACGTCTCGCGGCACGTCTCAAGAACAAATTCTAATTACGAGAAAAGATTGTCAAGTTACTTCGTTCCTACATTTTTAAATTCAATGAATCTATTTTAAAAATTTCCGATTATTTTATTCTGAAATCTGAAATAGTCAAATTCATTGATACCATCTCTATAGATACATTATATCAATCAAAATAACAATATTTCCAATATCAATATTGCAGTTATATTATCAACAACGCGTCCGTCTCATTTATCAACAAATACTGATTAAGGCAGATAAAATACTATATCTTCACTTGACTGTAAAATTTTACAGTCAAGTGAAGATATAGTATTTTATCTGCCTTAATATGGTTTTACTTGACATAGTATCCCAATTTAACCAAATTAGATACTTATGATTAAATTTGTTAAATTGTAATTTGTTTGTAATTTGTGTTTTCCTTAGAAGCTAATTATTAGCTTAGGGAAAACTGATGTCTAATAAATTGCATTGTTAAATGACTATAATATATATTTTTTAAAATGTATTTATTTAAATGGCCTAAGCAGGTTAATCACCAACTACTAGCCAGTATCGACTATAATAAATAAATATTTACATTTACATTAGAACTCAAAAAGTGCCACTCACGCTGGGCGGTGTACAGTGATAAATGATTTTTGAATTGCATTTTTGGATTCTACGTACGTTAGACGTAATATATCTTATTTGGAAGAGTGAGAGAGAGGGGTATATTTTTTAAGTAAAATATTAAAGTATCGCTCCAACAACTCACCTATCTTGTCGAAGAAAGCATTAATTATTATTCTTTGATTATTATCGACACAAAGATAGTCATAAACTGCACTTATGACGTCATCACAATTCACTAATGTCAAGTATAAAGGTTGATTTTCCGTGTTGGAAGTGAGAGGTGTTTGCGTGATGTAGGTTTCAGAGTTGTCATACTGTGATTGAGTTTCGTAGACATCAAACATGGAAGACACATCAGTAGACTTGTTGCATTTCAAATCAGTAGAAACTAAAATACACAAAAACAATTCTTAGAAGGGATGGGAAATTGGGCATACATCCAAATGAACGATGTTATTTTGAAAATAATCGACTTTGAAAACACATGTCACAACTTTAATCATGATTTAACTATAATATCTTCACTTGACTTTAAATTCACTAGCTCCATATTGTATTGAGTACATTATCAGAATGATTAATGTCTTCGATCTACTTAGCTCTGATGATGTACTCAGGAAACTAGTAATAAAATAATTGTATTTACTCAGGAAACTATGAAACTAGAAGTCAGCTTTAATAAACAACTTCATTATTAAAAAAAAATATTTTCAAGGAATCGTAAATAAATAATAAATTATTAATACTAAAGACAATATCGATTCTAATTTTTTTTTTTTAATTTGTGGCGAGCTTTCAATAGTACTCAGACTATCATCGTCAGGCCGATGTCGACTCTACGGTGTTCAGAGTACAAGTTAGAATCGCAGAGTATGAGATGTTANAAGCGCTGCGTCAATCAGGTCTCACGAGTACCCTTTGACACGATAGCTCCTTCCCAATAATTTTATTTTCGCTTTATTTTTTTGGGCAGTTAATTTATTATTTTTTAATCTGTTCTTCAGATTTCAACATTCATATTTATCCTCATTCTTTTATCAGCTATTGTAGCCCGTAGCGAAAAGCACGAGTAAAACAGCTAGTAAATAATAAATTATTAATACTAAAGACAATATCGATTCTAATTTTTTTTTTTTTAATTTGTGGCGAGCTTTCAATAGTACTCAGACTATCATCGTCAGGCCGATGTCGACTCTACGGTCTTCAGAGTAGAAGTTATAATCGATATTGCCTTTATTATTAATAACTTCATTATTGTTCATAGCCAAGAGAAGATATAGTATTTTTTCTGCCAAATAATGGTTTTACTTTACATAGTGACTAGTGTGCATAAAAAAAACGTTTACTATTGCATCTACTACGGTATTTTTTTTTACTATAGCATCTACTATGATAAATGTTTTTTACTATATCATCCGCTTTATCATTTACAATGGTAAAAGTATTTACTATGATAAATGCTTCTTACTGTAGCATCTGCCATATTTATTGTAGTAAAAGCATTTCATTTGTTTTATTCATACCACTAAAAATGAAAGTAAATCATTGAAATTTACGTTTCTTGGGTTGCAGAATTAAAATATCAGAAATACTTGTCTACTCGAACAATGTTGGGGAAAAACGGCTCATGTAACCGTAAATAAAGCGACATATTATATAACAATCGATGAAATTCAATGAAGGACCCCAGGTATAGGATCTCGGCAGGGCCACCGAAAGGTGCGGGGGGTGACAGGGGTAGTACTCCCCAGGCCCGGGCTTTTGAAGGGATTTTCTCTCGGCGGCCCTGGATCTCGGAATGTATTGAAATTTAAAACAAACCGCGTGGGTTGAAAATAAATTAATAAAAATATATCACAGTTATAACTGTAATAAGCAGGCTCTGTCTGCTTTTTTTGGCACCCTACTAGGTCAATGGTCGTTGGCATACTGGTAGAATTCGATGATTTATTTAGTTTAATATTTAGTCAATTCTGGTTTATTATTTTCAATAATGAACCTTTGGAATCGTCACGAATAATAAAAATTAACCCCCCATTCACACACAAAATTTGATATTTTACGTTGTTTTTTTTTTGTTTTTTTTTCACATGACTTCTGTCTTGTTTTCAGATTTTTGACATCCGTGATAAGTGACCCATTTGACCTGACAGCCATTTTGGTTTTGCGGGTCAACTGTGAGGCAAACAAGTATCTAGATTCTAGAATCTAGATGATATTTAAGGAATCTACGACTCCGAAAACATTGGATTTGACTCTGATTGTTACCCAGAATCAGATATTAATGATTCCCCCTTTAGGCGGCCATTTTGAATTGGCGGGGGTCGTCATTTTGAATTGGCGCTGATGCTGTAATAAGTCCTTTCTCTAAAGATAGTAGAGAAACGACTTTCTAAGTGCGTTTAAGAATTGCTCTAACCTTATACTAACCTGAATCAACAACCTCCTCTTCAGTGTCCATCTTTTTCAACGTTGCCGGCATGCTGTCTATCCTGTCTGCAATATTTTCTCCCTTTGAGGTGAATTTTCTGCCAGATTTAGTTTCTCCAATTTCCTCATTGAGAATATCATTCACGAAAACGCTATCTGTTTCTTCTGAAATCATCAATTTTAATGGTTCACACTGTTTCGTAGGAAGATTTGACTTTACTCGACACTTGATAGGACTATTTGACCTCGTAGATGATTTAGAGGATGTCCCTGACATTGGTGTTGTTTCTTTGGTGGAAGTATCTAATTTTCTAGAAATACTTGACCTTGTGAAGGTGTTACCCTTTGTGGGTGTGTCCATTGTTTTGCTAACGTTCTCTTCTTTTGTAGATGTGTCTAGTTTTTTAGAAACGCTTGACTTTGTGGAGGTGATAGCCTTCGTGTGTGTGTCCATTGTTTTGCTAACGTTCTCTTCTTTTGTAGGTGTATCTAGTTTTTTAGAAACGCTTGACCTTGTGGAGGAGTTAGCCTTTGTGGGTGTGTCCATTGTTTTGCTAACGTTCTCTTCTTTTGTAGGTGTGTCTAGTTTTTTAGAAACGCTTGACCTTGTGGAGGTGTTAGCCTTTGTGGGTGTGTCCATTGTTTTGCTAACGTTCTCTTCTTTTGTAGGTGTGTCAAGTTTTTTAGAAACGCTTGACTTTGTGGAGGTGATAGCCTTCGTGGGTGTGTCCATTGTTTTGCTAACGTTCTCTTCTTTTGTAGGCGTGTCTTGTTTTTTAGAAACGCTTGACCTTGTGGAGGTGATAGCCTTCGTGGGTGTGTCCATTGTTTTGCTAACGTTCTCTTCTTTTGTAGGTGTGTCTAGTTTTTTAGAAGCGCTTGACCTTGTGGAGGTGTTAGCCTTCGTGGGTGTGTCCATTGTTTTGATAACGTTCTCTTCTTTTGTAGGTGTGTCTAGTTTTTTCGTAACGGTTGACCTTGTGGTAGTGCTCAATTTTTCGTTAAAGTTGTCTTCTTTTGTAGAAGTATCCAGTTTCTTAGCAACATCTGATCTAGTGTGGTTATTTGACTCTGTTTTTTCTATGGTAGTGTCTTTTTTGGGAAGATTTGTCCGTTCCAAATCACTCTTTTGTTCTATGACTGGGTTTTCTATTTTTGCTGGTGAAGACATTTGGATTCTAAGTGATTTTCGATAAGTAGATTGACCTTTGACTGGTGAATTATTTTGGTTATCAATAGGTGTAGATTTGTTTTCGTCGCTTTCAGTAGAGCAAGTTATTGGACGTTGAATGATTTCATTATCGTTAGCATTTGTTAGTAATGTGTTTAACATTTCTTCTGAATCTTGTGATTCATTCGTATCACCATTTGCACATTGATTTGTACTATTACTTTCCAATTTATTTTCATCATTTTCTTCTTCATCATTTAATTTTTTAAATTCTTTTGCTTTACAAGTTTCCTTAAGGCTTTCAATTACTTTCTCACTAACAATTTCAAAAACATGAGTTGTCAGGGATGATTGATCAATATTTTCATCAATGCTATATGTTTCATTCAAAGTGTGTGTTAGTTTAGATTTTTGTTCAACATTATTGACCATTTCTTCTATTTCTTCAACTAAAGAATTAAATTCTTCCTCGTTTTCATCTATACTGACGTGTTTCACATCATTTTCAATCGCTTCTTTAAATACTATTTTATCAACGTCTCTTTCTGTTGTATCTTTTTCACTTGGTTCACTGATGTTCATTAATTTTCTCGGAGGTTCATCGTGATCAGCCATGTTTTGTTTGTCTACTGTTACTTCAGGATTGTCCATTATAATATCATCATCGTCATCAGCATCTCTTTCCATTGAATTCTGTTTGATTAGGATATTTTTCCTTTTTAATTTATTAATTTGAATAGATTGTTTCTCCTTTTCATCTTCTTGTTCGAGATTGTCAAATTGTAATTTCTTTCCAACGACTACACTACCGTCAAGTTTTTTATTATATAAAATATGTTTACAATTGTTCAAACTACTATTTGCCGTATCGTAATGAAGTTCTTCAGACACAGGATGTTCCATAAAGTTCACTTTAAATTTCTGAAAGAACATAAAACAATAAAAATAGACATAATTATACCTCAAAATAAATGGCTTGAAAGCACATAAATTTAACTCTGATCTTGAATAATCTGGCTATAGACTGTCTCGATAGCATAGTGGTTAATTGCTCGTCTGGTAAACAAAGGGTGTGGGTTTAATCTTAAGGTCTGGATCTTTTCCTCATTAATTTGAGTATTTGACCAAATAAAAATAGAACTTTAAGGATTAGGTAGTAAGGCCTCGGGCATTAACCTTCCTCATTAATTTGAGTATTTGACCAAATAAAAATAGAACTTTAAGGATTAGGTAGTTCGGGCATTAACCTTGCCTAGTGGTTACCTTCCACCCGAGAGGTCCTCGAAATATCTGTTTATAAAAAAACAATCTATGCCACTGCGGTGAGTGCATTGGAATATCGATGACCCATTGAATCGAGCTCAATGAAGGCGACGTTGAAAAATAAGGCACATGAAAGCTCCTAAAATCATTCGCTCCAGACCCCGTACAACAAACTTATCAAACCAATCTTTAGTTTTTAAAGCCATTTGGTCCTAAATACCAATCTAAAGCTAATTCCATGACCATAATTAATGAAAAGGCGTTCGAGAGCTATCGTGGACGTAACAGGTCAATAAAAGTAATATATATTTGATGGGAGTTTACCTTCTTGCCGGAACTAAATATCCTCAAAATTCCTGTGGATGGTGTTACATTGGCCGTCAAACCACTATGAGGTGTTTGTTTCCATCGTCGTTCAACAGGCGTAGAACAAGATGTGGGCGTTGTGTTGCCACCAACAACGTTTTCATCTACAGATGACTTTACCAGTGAAATCATTCGAGACGATCTTCTAGAAGATTTTGGACTTTCTCCAGTCATCAACTTTGATGTAGAATGGCTGGGACTTTCGTTTGATGATTTTGAATTCAATCGAGTAGGTGTAATTCGCTTTTTGATTATGGAATTGGATTCAAGTAACTCTAACATTGCAGCGCCACGACCATCTAAAGCAGGGATGGAAAACAAAATCGATAATTTAAATTTAAAAATCTTGGAGAAAGATAGGATTTTAACTATTAGTTATGTGAGCTGTAGACATAACTTAGTTAGAATGGTCACCATGATGACACGGAACGCATACTTTTACCCTTCTGTAGACATTACTCAGCTAAATGGTCACCATGATGACACGGAACGCATACTTTTACCCTTCTGTAGACATTACTCAGCTAAATGGTCACCATGATGACCCGGAACGCATATCTTCACCATTCTGTAGACATAACTCAGATAAAATGGTCACCAAGATGACCCGGAACGCATACTTTCATTATTCTGTAGACATAACTCAGTTAAAATGGTCACCAGGATTACCCGGAACGCATACTTTGGCAGCAAGAACTTTTTTGGTAACCTCACATCAAATTTTTACAATTTTTTCACACTTGAAGCTAGAAATCGTTAGAGCAGTTGATTTTAAATTGACCTTTCATTAAAATCAGATAAGATGTTCGAGGTTTATCGTGAAATCAACACACAATAACACCTTTAATGAAAATTCGCTGTGGTTAAAACATCACTTCGTTCAGTCGAAAAATAAAATTTTGGTTCGGACATGATGCCATGCAGCAATTTAAATTTAAGTCATCATCAGATTGAAAAGAAGATTCATATCAAAATCCCCACGCTTCTTGTTATTGAAGATTCTCTTAAAATACATGCTCCAGGTAACATGCTAGAGACTACATTTTGAGGCCCTGAGTGTCATCAGTCATCACTAATTTGTATTGACCAATAATTTTCATATTTCTAACCAATTAAAGGTCTCAAAAAATCAATGTCTATTATAAATCAAAGTCTATTATTTTCAATAATGAACCTTTGGATTCGTCACGAAAAAAATACCCCCCCCCAANCCCCCCCCCCCCCCCACACACACAAAATATGATATTTTACGTTTTAAGGTACGTCCGCTCTGATGGACACTTTTCCCACTTAGCATTGACCAATTCTGGTGAAATTTGATATGTATGTAGGTCCCGTTTGCAGTATAGTTGTACCCGAAACTTTTCGCCGCCGTCACGTCAGTCACATATATAGGGTTCCATACTAAATAAGCAAACAATTAGACCGCAAATGGCACCTACATACCAAATTTCTACAAAATCGGTCAACACTAAGTGACAAAAGTGCCTATCAGGGAGTGCGGAGGGCGGAGGACGAAATATTTTTTTTATTCGATTTTTGGATTCTGCATACTTTGAAAATGTCAAATTTGGGGGAAGATACATTATTTTTAGCTAGTAAAATAATAAACTCATGTTAGATTGGCAAAGTTTTTTCAATTGCTATTACAAAGGGTGATATTTTTTGCCTTTGAATTCTGGGATATTTCTGGGAAACTCGAAACATAAAAACACAATTATTAAAATCAGTAAGCGCTATGAGTAACTAATAAAACAATAATACTCGTAAATGAAGGCACTTACTCTGAGGAGGCGTGGTTTTCTTGGAAATTCCAAAACTGCAACTTTTTAACTCATCATTTGAAATGGTCTGAATTTTAGGACTGAATTCTAACCGAGTTGCATGCGTAGATCCAGACTGAAGACCAGAAGCGCCAGATCTTTGAGGGCTTGCTTCTTTGGTTGAATTTGATTTCCTTCGTGGACTTTGATAATTTGTTTCTGAAAACAACTTTTGTGGACTTCTTTTTGATTTGCTGTTTGCGGATTCATCAGTTGTTGGTAAGTTTACTATAGGTTTATCCAGAGTGTCCGCAGATTTACTGGAGCCAGAACTTATTGGTTCAGTCGCAGATGATCTTAAAGGACTAAGAGGAGATTTGAATTTCGAACTTAATTTATGTACTACCTTATTAGGGAAAGGTGTAGATTGAGCAAAGTGGGACACACCAATAGTGGAAGGTCTCGGTTTGAAACTTACTGGAGACATTTCTTGTGAACTTTCTATAACTTCCAGAGAACTTGGTTCAGAAGACAAATCTTTGTCTGTAGTGTCCTTTTCAATAAAGGATACATTTTTATCTTTCTCTTTATCTGATTCAGATAGTTCTTGAGTTTCTGGAATTTCAAGTTTTAATTCTGCTTTATTCTTATTATTTTCACAGTCTGTTTTATTGCAGTCTTTCTGTTCAGATTGATTATTTTCAACTTCCGTGGCATCAACCGAAGTTGCAATTCTATCTTTATTTACACGAGGAGATGAAGCGGGACACATGTCATGCATTTCTTTATCATTTTTATTTTCAGAAGTAGTTTTCTTGAGATCATTCGTTTTCAATGTAATGTTGCCATCAGTTTCATTGATTCCATTAACTAAATCTTTCTCTTTAATATCTTCTTTGGCGACTTGTTTTATTGCTACTGATGTTAGTTTGGGTTCATTTTCAGTTACCAACTTGGTTTCCATGCTAGTCAAGTCTTTGTTGTGTGTATCAACCACTGTTTTTTCAATATTACTCTCTTCGTTAGATATAAAAAATTTAAATTTCATGTTTTCTATACGCACAAGCGTTCTGTCTGCATGCTCATACATATTAAAATCTTCATCTAAGCCTTCCACAGGAGTCCAAGTCGTGTAATCCAAGTATTCAACAAAATATTTATTGATGTTACTTCTCTGAATAATTTTCTTTAATTTTACAACCAGTTTGTTCTTAAAATGTTTATCTACAACTGATTTATTTTCAACAATAAAAGTAACTAAAAATAAATTACAAGTGTTGAGGCCATTGAAATCTAATAAAATGTCTTCGAGCTGTTCTTTGTTAGGCCACAGCTTGCTAATATTAATATCACTTCTATTCAATTCCATTGGTTCATTTAATAAAATAATTTGAAAACTGCTGATTAGATTGAAACTTTTACTCGCTCCATTCTTAATAATAATATGATTTACATATTTATCGTTTAATTTCATTTCTGAGTTGATTTGTCTATAGGTAAATAGTTCGTTTGTGCCCAATGTTTTGCAATGAACAGTTAAATTGGTTGCACACATTGTTGTACTAGTCTCATCTGGATATACAGATTTATTTATGAGGGTCTCATTTGGGACAACTGTTGTAGAGTTCACTGCAATCGTATTATTCGCACAAAATGTTCGATTTGATTGGCAAATTGTACGATGTGCAAATATAGACTTCAAATTAGCGTCTGTAATTGCGTACATTTCTTTATTATTTAAAATAAACTTGATATTTTGTAATATCTTTATTTTGAATTTGTCATATGCTTCAAAAGTTTTCTCTGGAATCTCGCTCATCTCGGCAATGCTCAATGCATTCGTCCTATAAGATCTTATATTTTTGTATATTTCTACATAGGTTTTCTTTTTAATTTCATGTTCTATTTCTATTCGGCTCTTGTTCGTTTTGTTTACATCATCAGTTTTATCAAATTTATTCTCCAAAACTGTCGTCGTTTCCATTTTTTCTTCGTTGTCCTTATTGTTTGAAGTTATTAACGGCTCATTTTTCTTATCATGATTTCTGTTTTCACTTGCAACCTTTACAGGTTCGTCAGTTACTAAATGACTTTCACCTGCATTGTTTTCTGTAACCGAGGATTTTGTTTCTGAAGCAGCTTCTTCTGTATTATCGCCTAGAATAACGTGTGCATTAAACTTAACCGATTTTCTTGTTACAGTTTCTTGTCTTGTCAATTTTAAAATTGATTTTCTTTGTGCATTTTTGGATTTTTTGTTATTATTGGATACTTCAATGGTTTGAGGTTCAACGAACTCAGCTTTAGGCTCAGTCGCGTTATCTTCCAAAGTTTTTCCTTCGTTCATATTTTGTTTCAAAATTGATTTTCTGGTTGCTTTGGCTTCAACCTTAGTTTCGGTGGATTTGATTTCATCTTTAGTAGGCTCAGTTGCTTTATCTGCATTTTTTTCTTCGTTCATATTTTGTTTCAAAATTGATTTTCTGGTTGTCTTGGTTTCAACCTTAGCTTCGGTGGGTTTGATTTCATCTTTAATAGGCTCAGTTGCGTTATGTTCTGAATTTTTTTCTTCGTTTATATTTTGTTTCAAAATTGATTTTCTGGTGGATTTGGTTTCATCTTTGGCCCCAACAGGCTCCGTTACGTTATCTTCTGACGTCTTTCCTTCGTTCATTTTTTGTTTCAAAATTGATTTTCTGGTTGTCTTAGTTTCAACTTTAGCTTCGGTGGATTTGATTCCATCTTCAGGCTCAGTTGCATGATCTTCTGAATATTTTTCTTCGTTTATATTTTGTTTCAAAATTGATTTTCTGGTGGATTTGGTTTCATCTTTGGCCCCGACAGGCTCCGTTGCATTATCTTCTGAAGTTTTTTCTTCGTTCATATTTTGTTTCAAAATTGATTTTCTGGTTTCAACCTTAGCTTCGGTGGGTTTGATTTCATTCTCAGTAGGCTCAGTTACGTTATCTGCAGTTTTTTCTTCGTTTATATTTTGTTTCAAAATTGATTTTCTGGTGGATTTGGTTTCATTTTTGGCCCCAACAGGCTCCGTTACGCTATCTTCTGACGTCTTTACTTCGTTCATTTTTTGTTTCAAAATAGATTTTCTGATTGTCTTGGTTTCAACCTTAGCTTCGGTGGATTTAATTTCATCTTCAGGCTCAGTTTCATTATCTTCTGAATTTTTTTCTTCGTTTATTTTTTGTTTCAATATCGATTTTCTAGTGGATTTGCTTTTTTTTAAATCATTTTCTCCCTCCTCACTGATTTCATCTTTAATGTTTATAACATTTTCTTCTTTGGTTTCTGTTACTTTGATTGATGACTTCCTATTTTTCATGTTTGGACATGCAAAAGCTTTGATTTCCTCTTCCAAATCAATCGAATTATGAGCAAATTTTTCAGGTGAAAGCTCGTTCTTAATAGATTGTATGTTTTTATTTTCAATCATTTCACTAATCTTTTTCTCTTTTGAATCAAGTTCCTGGTTTTTGATGGAGTCTACGGTTGGAGGACTTGATCTTCTCCTACCGGGCATGCTTACAATGAAATCGTCAGTATTGAAAGGACTCCCACATTTCCTTATACTTGCTCTCCGTTTTGGGGTTGTATTGGCAGATGTATTTTGAGCACCTATGCCTACATTTGTCGCTTCATCATTCATAATTTCGTATGATTTCAGAGACCTTCTTGTTCTTGGTGTTTCTCTCTTTCCATTATTTTCCGTCGTTTCCTCTTCTGCAATCTTCATATATTTTCTGCCCTGATTGGTTTCTTCTTTATCGGACTTTATGCCTTTACGTTTCAAAGAATTTCTTGTATTAGGTTTATCTTTTGATATATCTTCATTAGATTTCTTATTACTTGAATTCATTTTGCATACCAATTCTGATTCTTTGCTTCGCCCTTCCGTGGTATTGCCTCTATCTTTCTTAAATGTCTTCCTTGGCGTTGTTTCACCGTTGTTAGTGGCGTTACTATTAGCTGTTTCTTTCGATGGGTCTGTTTTATCATTTTGCTTGTTTTCAATGCCTTGTCTCGTTAATTTTCTTGTATTTATTTTATCACTTCCTTCTTTATCTATTTCGTTCTGCTTGGAAATTCTAATAAGAACATTTTCTTCTTCTCCCAGTTTATTGATCTGACTTTCAATATTAATTTCATTCAATTTGTCAGTTTCTTCTACTCCGTTACATTCAGTGAACACATCGCTTGCATTTTCATCTAAATCCAAGTCCACTATTGGTTTTGATTTATGATTTAACATAATGAAGTCCTGGCTGCTATCTTGACTATTCATTGAATTTTGAGATAAGTCTTGATAAAGAGCAGGAATGTTTTCATTGCGGGATTTGATTTTATCTTTCTGATGTTGAGTTAGAGGTATGATTGACTCTTTGGGTTGAATAAATACATAATCTTGTGTGTCACCCTCCTCCTATAATAAAAACAAAATAGTATTAAGAACTGTCTATTTCAAGATACACTGAGCTCATGGATACAGACAGCGTGTCCCAGAATGACCGGTCACCCCCCCCCCCTTAACTTTTGAACGGCTTGAAATTTTTGAATTTTGAAAAGCTTTAGTGATAGGAATACGGCCATGGCCAATTGAATGATTCTGGTGAGATCCAAGTTCGATCCCCCGGAATTGACATTTATTGACAAAAATGGTCGATTTCTCAAGAAATTTAAATGGAATGGTACAAATATTTATTACAAAAAAAAAACTTTCCTTTTCATTTTTTTTTTAAAAAAAAAAAAAANAAAAATAATAATAAGTGGTGGAGCTAGAGAGGTGTAAAGTTTAATTTTGTTACACCCTGTATAACGGTGTTCATTTTAATTTTGATCTAAAAGTTCCCTTTTTGTGTTCCAAAAAAGGTTTCTCAGCTACTTAAACTATCAAAAGTTTACATTTTTTCATCAGTGTCGCAAGAGGACAAAGGTAGTTCTTATTTTTCTCCTAGAAGTTAAATATGGGCCATTTTCGGGCAGAAAGTCTGAAGGAAGGTATTTAGGACGAAGAGTGATAAATAACCTAAATAAGGAAACATTTTAACAAAAACAAAAGAATATTATTGACCTTCTCATTTCTTTCACAGCAGGGCCAGAGAAATGAGAAAATTTCAATACAATACATAGGAAATAACTTGCATCTAACTTCCTATGTAATTGCATTGAAATTTTCTCATTCCTTTGGCATCCCTGTGAAAGAATTAAGAAGGTGAATGTTTTTTTCTTTTTTTTTCTAAACGGTCTATTTTTAACTTCCAGAAGAAAAATGAGATTTGACTTTGTCCTCTTGCGACACTGATGAAAAAAATGTAAACAATGGTACTTTTGCATCAAAGTTTATAATCACCGTTTTACAGGGTATAACAGAATTAAACTTTACACACCTCTAGCTCCGCTCCTGATTATTTTTTCGAAAAAATGAAAAGGCGAGTTTTCGTTATTTTATTTTTACTTTTATTTGAACAAAAAATAATTGTATTATTTCATTTAAATTTCTTGAGAAATCAACACTTTTTTCAAAAAAAGTCAATTCCGGGGGTCGAACCTGGATCTCAGTAAAACCATTCAATTGGCCATGCCCGTTTTTCTATTCCTAGAGCTTATCAAAGGAGGGGGAGGTGACCGATCATTCTGGGGCGCGCTATATTAGATAACTTTTCAACGATTATAAATATGAACCAGTCAGTCTCTATAAGTATAAAATAAATACGGATACGTTTCCTGCAAATATCGGTTAAGGTGTTGTTGGAAACCTAATCAACCTCAAAGTAGTCTCTTGGGACTCCTCACAATTTCCCAAGCAGTGCCACCATCGACTGGCTCGGCTATCATTGCAGTCAAAATGTCCCCTCTTGAATCGCGTTTCTTTGAATGACCTCTTGACTTTGGGGAACGGCCATAAATCGCAGGGGGGCATATCAGGAGAGTATGAAGCCTATTGAACCAGAGGATTCTTCAAAAAATAATTCTGAACCTATTGGGAGGAATGTGCTGGAGCATTGTAGTGATTTCCTGATGAACACGACTACCGCCTCTTACGATGTATAACATCACGTAGGCGACGTAAGACATACTCGTGGTGTACCTCTTCGCGGGAGTTAAAGAAATGTTTTCTAACAAACTTTCTAACTTTTGATACATATATAACATACATCTTTGCAAAGGTCGTTTAATTAGTTTGGTATCTATTTTAGATAGCTGTCAATTTCCAAAATGGCGAGCATTTTAAGAGTTCTTAACAAGTCACTTACATGAATAGATGTGTTGAGTTTATTCGAGTCCGAATTTGTTTTGCAGTCTGGTTTAGTTTTAACGACAGTGTCACCAGGAGACTTTATTGTTTTAGAAACGTTTTGCTGGGAAAGTCTGAAAAATATAAAATATAGAACAAATTAAAATTGGACAAAATATAATCATGCGACATTTTTATTTAGTTTATTTTGGTTTATTAATTTCTATATTGAACCTTTGTAATAAAAAACTTAATCCTCGCTCAATTCCGGACAGGCCTTGGTCGCATCTAGTAGACGAAATCCACTAGTAAACAGTAAAATAAAGAGTGAATATTATTTGTAAGGCAGATTAGTGTGAGATCAAAAATTTCAAACCTCGCTGCATTAAATTAACTCACTTGTCTAAAAATCGACTATTGGTACGAGGAGATGGCACAACAATTTGTGGAGACTTGAGCGATGTCTGTGTTCTATTAACCGACTGTCTAAACTTTTTTAAATCCCTCTGTAACTTTAATATTTTTGTTTTCAATGTAACATCCATTGGTGTCATTTCAGCTAAATGATTAATGATGGGTGAAATCTGCAGTGGTCTGGTTGCATTTGTTACACATACATTGACGAGTATTTCTAGATCAGATTTGGAAAAAGATGGAATCAAATTGATGAGCTTTTCATGACAAAGTTTGGACACTGAAACAGAAAAAAATGTCAAAATTAAAATATATACGTAAAATGTCAAAAAGAACGGATTTTTTTATTTTTAACGGCTAAAGATAGAGACTTGAAATTTTATATGTTGTTCTAACACAAACTAATCTATTTTTTGGCGTAATTAAAAATTCTACAGGGTGTTTCAAAAGTGTGTAAACAGATACAAATTTCAATTTTTAAATAGAAACCTCTATTTTTTATTTAATATTCAAATTTTACGTCAATTTCTACACACAATAGACTCCTCACACGATACCTACTTTGATGAAACGAATCTCTGGATCAAACCCGCCCAACCATGGATTTTTCTTCGGAATAAAAGTGATAAAACCAAGAGTGTAATACATCAAATCAGTCAAGTTTTTTTATGCTGAATCTCGTGGTACCATTGGTTTTTTAATTTTTTACACTTTTTATACCCAAGGAGGGTAAAATTTTATTATTGGTTGATGTTAACATTTCATGTGTCGCCTAAATGAAAAAATCAAAAAACAATGGTAACACGAGAAACAGCTAGGAAAATTAGCGGATGCTTGAGACCAACACCAATTGATAAGATATAGGTACCCCATCATTGGTATTGCAACCCCTGAAGTATGAAGACATGTCACCGCTGAAATCAAAAGGAAAAAACAATGCACTCATGTTCGCCACCCACTTTTCAATCATCAACCCCAAACAACTCGTCTCAGGTTCAGAAAAAGCTTCTACCATACATCAACCCCAATAGAAGACAATCCTGAATCAAGAAGAATAAAAATATGGAAAAAATGCGTACCAGACCCCATCTTAGTGTTAAAAGAAGGAATTTCAGCTGAAGCCAAGTTACCATTCCCAGATTGAAAAGCACTGAACAGATTAAGAACCAATGTCACCAGATGCAGGACAAATGTGATCAAATAAGGACTACCTAATCTGCCCTTCAATGACCACCACATGCACAAAACAAGATTAGATAAAAGCAAATAATAAAGCAGTCGAAGTTGCTAAGTTTTGGCTGGGTAGAATTTAAAATGTTGGGTTGAAGTCACTTTTATTTTTGCATGATTTATTTTCGGACACGAAAAAAATATATATATTTTACTGGCTAAAAAAATTACCCCCCCCCTCAAAAAAAATCCAAAAATTGCATAAAAAAATCGTTTCGACAACCGCATCCTACTCTGTACACCGCACACCGTGAAGGGCATTTTGGCCACTTAGCGTTGACTATTGAACACGCACAGCAGCCTTTGCAATGACGACAGTGTGGACAGAGGCGTTGTCATGGAGAAGCTGAAGATATATAAATTCGACAAAACTTACTTTTTTCATGTCCACTCAAATTATTATGCAACAAAATTATAAAGAAAACATTGATCAGAGCTTCATTGTTGACGCAATCTCTTTTCACAGCTAATTTTTCAATCAAAATTTCAGTCAACAAATTATCTTCAGACGTAGGATCCAAAGCAGCCGATTGAATGAGATCATTGTATCTTTTCTTCCATACTTTGTACACTTTTGGAGACCACTGCAAAACAAATAAAGAGGCTCATTGTATAAGACAAAATAAAAGGTTCTTCCAAACTGTGAGGCCATTGTGCATGCTAACGCGACGCTGAGCGCTGAGTTTTGTAATATCATCATCACTGGCCCAATACAATAAAGGCTCTGCCAAACTGAAAGGCCATTGTGCATGCTAACGCGACGCTGAGCGCTCAGTATTGTAATATCATCATCACTAGCCCAACACAATAAAGGTTCTGCCAAACTGAAAGACCATTGTGCATGCTAACGCGACGCTGAGCGCTCAGTTTTGTAATATCATCATCACTAGCCCAACACAATTATAATATGTAGCAAGGGCCTCTGCTTAAACTGTCGATTGGTGCCTCTCTCGTCCCCTTTGAATCCATATCCATAATAGTCCTACTGTTTTTTTAACCTCNCCTGAGTGACTGATCAACGTAGAGCCGAAACTATTAATGCTACAGACTTGAAATTTGGCAGGGACCTTCGTTGCACCATGTAAGTGTGCACTAAGAAAGGATTTTGCAAAATTTTAATATTAAGGGGTAGAAATCGCGAAAAGTAAACAATCCCCATAAGAAATACATTGAAGCCAGAGAGATAGCTGATAAATCATTTAAAATATGCGCCGCGATCGGGGGATGCTAGTTAAAAATAAAAATCCAGGGAGCACCAGTGCTTTTTTTTTTTTTACAAAATCTCAATACTGAAATCTGAAAGAAAAGACAACTCTTTCCCCCGTTATATTTCCCGCTAATTAAAAATTGTTTTAGAAAAATTATTTTATTTACTGATGTATTCCAAAGTAGCTCCCCAAGCGCATATAAATTATTCAGGTGGTTCTCCACATCGAGATGGACCGCGATTACTCCAGGTGTATGATAAGTGATACTTTGGATATTATTACCTGTATACAATACGTTGGAAACATTAATAATCTGTAAGCGGTGCTGTAGTCGTGTTCACCAAACTGGGAACTATCATTGACAGTAAGTACATTGCTGGATACCAACTCACAGTAGAACGAGATATAGAACATCCACACTTCGTTGAGAAGAACGTTGTGTTGGGCCTTGATACTGAAACAAAACCGAGACTTTCTTGACTCATGGTGTTTCAGCTTAGTGGTAACAACAGAAAATGTGTTGTAGAACAGATCAAATAAAACATCTTCCCCTGAATCATATAAGGGTTGCAATCCTGCAGAATCCCGCATTTGACATTTCGGCAAATAAAGTGGCAATCTCGCATTGTCTTTTATTTTTATAAGTTCAATCATAAACCAATATTGATTAGGATTCATTTTAGAGGTGAAGAGTTTTCAATAGTACTCAGGTGTCCAGAGCAGAAGGGAAGGTATCAAAGTATGAGATGTTAACAGATCTAAACGGTACATACCTACTACAAAATAGAAAAAAATCCTTCAAAGAAAATATACCTAGTACTAAATTTGGTAATAAAAGCTGCAACAATCAAATCAAAATTCTTTACGAATCTAAAAGATAAAGTTAAAAAAGAAAGAAAAAAATCAGGCATAGTGTACCAGATAAATTGTGACGACTTCGGTTCAAATTATGTAAAAAAAATGTAAATGTATATTTCCTTGTGTTATTATGTCACATGTTTATGGGCATCATAGCATTACAAGCTATTTTCAACATTCACTCCAATATCACTAAGCCTAAGCTACACTTTAACAATTTCCTTATAATGCTACCACTTAGTGCTATTACCATAGCTACTCAATTGTCCTCAGGAGGCTGAGTTACCCCCAAACACAACCAGATCAAGTAGAAAATTCGAAAAAAAATTTAAATGTTCGACCCGTCCAGGAATCGAACCCGGGACCTCCGGGGTGCAAGCCGAGTGTGATACGCACTCTGCCACAGACTACCACGGAGACGTCTCGATGGTTCGAATTATATAAGAGAGTCCCCTATCTTAAAAAGAGGTTATATCAACACAAATACGATGTTAAAAAGGAAAATAAAATAACACAGCTCTTACTATTCATACATTCGAGAATAAACATAATTTTGATGCTGCTAAGCTAAATGATAACGAAAAAAAGTAATAAAAAGAAAAATCCTATAGATTCTATATATTAATCAAAACACATGCTCTATTAATTACAAAAGTGATGTAGGAAATAATACACGAATATATCAGATCTTCACAAGCATTAACATCTATGATACTCTCAACACCGTAAAGTCAACATAGGCTTGACCATGAGAGTCATCAGAGCTAATTCGTCCTCACGATTGCCGGTTCTAAGCTCTAAGACGAGTTGGAACGCATATCATCACAAAACGTTTTCGGTAACCTCATATCAACCTGTTTCTACCATTTGTCCAAACCTGAATCTAGAAATGATAAGAACAGAGGATTTTTAGGAGGAACACCGCTGCAAAAACAACATCACAGCTAATTAGATCGAGATCTTCTACCTACCTAGCTCTAATATGCTCTCAGGAAAGTATGAAGCTAGTCAGCTTTAAATACTTATAGATTTTACAGTCCGGTGAGGATAAATACAGTATTTTATCTGCCTTATTCTAGTTTTAATTGACACAGTATCCCAATTCAACAAAAAAAATATTTTTATTTTTTGGTCGCTTCGTTGTTACCACTAAGGTGAAACAGATCAAATTCTAATGAAATTTTACCTTTCTTGACAGTATTTAAAATGAAAATCATCAAACGTTTGGAGAATGGACCGGAACAGATTCACAGAGATGAAGTCCGTCTTGATTTTGTCTTTTAGTTTGGCTAGGACATCGACAACTCTGTAAAACACATATTAATATTGTTATTCAGTCACAGAAGTCTGATTGGTCATTTGTTCGGTTTTATCTTTTACTATAGGTATTTTTGTGTTGTATTAACTAATTGAAATTTAAGTTTTAAAAACTCTGCCAACTTAGCATTATTTTGGGTTTTTTATTTTGCTCGCTAAAAAAAATGACCCATTTTTTTAGTTCTGAATTCATAATTGTTCAGCAAGAAAAAAAAAATGTTATTTGATAGGTCACACTTGTACTTTTCATTTATGCGAAATCTAGCGGAAAATGACCAAACCGTAATGCCAAGTCAGAAAAAAGAAAGTGACACGTCACAAGTATCTAAAAATTTATAGCGAATGCAAATATGACAGGAAAACATGAGGATTCGTATACAAAACGGGGACGAGTGGATTTTTATTGGAATTTCTGGATTCAAAAGTGCCGCTCAAGACGCAACGAGGACGAGTGGATTTTTATTGGAATTTTTGGATTCTGCATAAAGCTAAGTAGCAAAAGTGCCGCTCATCAAGACACAACGGGGACGAAAGGATTTTTATTGGATTTTTTGGATTCAAAAGTGTCGCTCAAGACACAACGAGGACGAGTGGATTTTTATTGGATTTTTTGGATTTTGCATAAAGCTAAGTAGCAAAAGTGCCGCTCATCAAGACACAACGGGGACGAAAGGATTTTTATTGGATTTTTTGGATTCAAAAATGCCGCTCAAGGCACTTTTGGATTCAAAAGTGCCGCTCATCAAGACACAACGGGGACGAAAGGATTTTCATTGGATTTTTTGGATTCAAAAATGCCGCTCAAGGCACTTTTGGATTCAAAAGTGTCGCTCAAGACACAACGAGGACGAGTGGATTTTTGTTAGATTTTTTGGATTCTGCATAAAACTAAGTGGCAAAAGTGCCGCTCATCAAGACACAACGGGGACGAAAGTATTTTTATTGGATTTTTTGGATTCAAAAGTGTCGCTCAATGCACTTTTGAATTCAAAAGTGTCGCTCAAGACACAGCGGGGACGAAAGGATTTTTATTGGATTTTTTGGATTCAAAAATGCCGCTCAAGGCACTTTTGGATTCAAAAGTGCCGCTCATCAAGACACAACGGGGACGAAAGGATTTTTATTGGATTTTTTGGATTCAAAAGTGCGCTCAAGGCACTTTTGGATTCAAAAGTGTCGCTCAAGGCACAACGGGGACGAGTGGATTTTTATTAGAATTTTTGGATTCTGCATAAAACTAAGTGGCAAAAGTGCCGCTCATCAAGACACAACGGGGACGAAAGGATTTTTATTAGAATTTTTGGATTCTGCATAAAACTAAGTGGCAAAAGTGCCGCTCATCAAGACACAACGGGGACGAAAGGATTTTTATTGGATTTTTTGGATTCAAAAGTGTCGCTCAAGGCATAAAGGGGACGAGTGGATTTTTATTAGAATTTTTGGATTCTGCATAAAGCTAAGTGGCAAAAGTGCCGCTCAAGACACAACGGGGTAATTTATTATTGTCCATTAAAAGTCTTGAAGTTTTTTTCTTCTTCTTTTTCAATAGAATGGCTCGTTGCTTTTGGGTTCCCCTCGTGTATTTTTGGGCCTAATCTAGTTGGAAATCTGAAATGGGTTAACTAGGTACAATTCTAGTGCGACCAAAGAAATTACTCAGAGTTTACTCACAATTTGTTATTTTGAAGTATAATATTATGTTGAACGAGTATTAAAAAAAATCGAATATCATATTTTGTAATCGAAATGTTCAAATCAATATACATATCTATTAATTGTAAGACGATATCGATATTAATATTTGTATTTGAAGCCAACAAGAGATCAATAACATAGATGAGTTTCATAGGGATGTAATCTCTATAGACGGTAGATGCAGGACTGTTCAGGGTGTTCACAAGAAACAAAGACGCATAGAAACTGCTGTACAGGGAGGTCATTTCAGATCGGACGGTGGTCATGAAACTGGTGGGACATTTGACATCCTTGAATTGGCCTGTAAGAGAAATTAAAAAATTGTAGCAACATCGTTTCCGATGATAGTTTCTAGAAGTTTGAGCTTTTTTACTGACATCATACATCTCATCTTAAAGACTAATAATTGTCATATACCTTAAATAGAATTTAAATCTTTGAATAACATATTAATTATTTAATAAGTGTTATAAATATTAACTTTTAAATAAATTAAAAAAAACACTTACCAAAAACACTATTTATAATTATTTAAAACTAGTTTCGAATCATTCGATTCATCAACAGTCTAAGTCGGGTCGAATAGTCAACTTCCATCTTTCGACCCGATAAACTGATGATGAATCGAGTGATTCGAAACTAGTTCCTTCATAAATAATTATAAATAGTGTTTTTGGTAAGTGTTTTGTTTTAATTAATTTAAAAGTTAACATTAAATAGAACTCTAAGCACCAAGGTTTTTTTTATTTTATTTTAAAAAAGGTTATGCCTCCGGAACCGCTTTCGTACTACTTCAGGGCACTCCCTTAACTCAAAACACGTTTTGTGGTCTCCAGATTGATTCAACCATTGGCCCGTGTGAGCAATATGTTTGAAAGGTGCCTAAATTTGATTGTAATTAGAAGCTGAGTGACACTACCAATGCATATTAACAAAATTTCAAGTCTCTGGTATGTACTGTTTTCCTTTTAAGGAGAGAGTTCGTGAAATCCGCATTAAGCGGAAGATTAGACTTCAACCAAAAATGTCGTTTTACATTCAATACATAAAATAGGCACCGAATTTCAAGCTCTACCTCTTACAATACCTTTTTGAGGCAGGGTTAGTGAAAACCGCTGAAACGCAGCAAAACTAGATTCTAATTCGTATGCGTTTACACAAAAATATAACACATTTTATAATTAGATTTTTAGATTCTACGTAACTTGAAGCTTTTTTTTTTTTTTTTTTTTTTTTACAGTTTCGTACCTTATTTTTTTACAGTTCCTTTGAGGCAGGGTTAGTAGAACCCGCTAAAAAAAACGTCAAAATCAGATTCTAATTCTTTATTTTTTTTAAAAAAAAACAGTTTCCCTGGCCTAAAGGGTAGCACGCGGGAGAACCGGATTTTTTTCGAAACTGTGCTTGTTTGTTCGGGGTGCAATCAGCCTCGTGAGGACAATTGAGTACCTGCTCCAATCTGTGTAGCGATCAGTGGCGGCATTACAAAGGGCAAAGAAATATATAGTGCAGTGATAGTTTAGTCTAGTGGCCCTTGTATTTTTTTTTTTTTTTTAGCCGGTAAAATAATAAACCCACAGATTCGGTTTATTATTTTCAATGTTTTCTCTACCTCATAATTTGAAATTAGAGGTTTCGTCGTAGTAGAATCAAAAAAACAAAAAAACAAAGTCAATTTAAAAAAATGTAAAACTCACGACAAGCGATGGCCCAAATTCGAATCATCAGATCATACTTGGTGTCATCCTCAATACTGTTACAGATACAAAGGTACACTTTATCAATGACATGCAGCAGATCCATGCTCATATTGCTAAATATAATCTTATCCTCCAGCATGCACACATAGAGGTTGGTAATATTTTCACAAATCTCTGATGAATATTTCAGACTCTCCTTATCAACACCATACACAAGTTTTAAAGCTGAAGTGACCACACGAAAACTTGCATCAAAATTGATTGGAGCGCAGTTTTTAAGTAATTCTTCAAATATCTGTGAAACATAAACAAAGGCAAATGTGAAAGAAATGGAGGATATGTAGCTAATATTAAAGGTTGGAGTCATTTATCACCCTTACTGTACATTACGATAGACGATATGTAGCTAATTTTAAAGGTTGGAATCATTTATCATATCACCCTTAAATTACGATAGAGGATATGAAGCTAATGTTAAAGAATCATTTATCACCCTTACATTACGATAGAGGATATGTAGCTAATTTTAAAGGTTGGAATCATTCATCACCCTTACATTACTATAGAGGATATGTAGCTAAGTTTAAAGGTTGGAATCATTTATCACCCTTACATTGCGATAGAGGATATGTAGCTAATTTTAAAGGTTGGAATCATTTATCACCCTTACATTGCGATACAGGATATGTAGCTAATTTTAAAGGTTGGAATCATTTATCACCCTTACATTACGATAGAGGATATGTAGCTAATTTTAAAGGTTGGAATCATTTATCACCCTTACATTACGTATCGTCAAGATACGTAGAATCCAAAAATAGAATAAACATCCGTTTTAATCCAGTAGCTAGATTTTTTGAATGGATTTTTTTTTTTTTTTTTTTTTTTTTTTTTTTTTTTTTTTTTTTTTTGTAGGTATGAACCTCCTCTTTAAAAATCAAAGTTTTCGACCTCCCAACCCTTGTGCGTTCTCCGCCATCTTGAAAAAGACCCCCTTTTCAGGGTTTCCTCAATAACTCGTTTCCTGTCCATTTTAGGCGAACAGTTGTAGCGATTCATTTAAACGACAATTATTATTAAAACGACAATATTTCCTGCAACTTCAATTTACACATTTTTCCTGTGGGGTGTAAAATACGTGTAATTTTTACAGCGTCTCCCTAATTGTGTCCAGCAGTGTATTTTCTTTGTGTGAAAGAAAATACACTGCTGTGTTCTCTGCCTTTTTGGTCTGAAGAGATTTTAGAACAGATACACTTCCAGTAATAGAAACCCCCTGCAAAGTATGGTGGATTACCTCAGGCCGGGCGAATGGTTTATTGTGTTTGGCTTGACCAGTCCGGTCATTATCTGTATAACGTCAACCGGCGCGGCGGAACGATTATTATTTATTATGTAACTTTTAAAAAAATCTGGTGTGAACATCACACGACTTTCCTTATCTATATATAATTAAAGAGGAAAGTAGGTATAATTCCAAGTGTAGAACAGTTCGATGTCAACTTTTCAATGACAAAACACGTTTTGAGGTCCCCAGAACACAAATCTCGAGTTTTAGCCTTTGTTCCGTGTGTTGTGAACAAAATTTCTCAGTAGGATTTGTCGTGTTCTATGTATATAATTAACATATGTAACAAATTTCAAAGCTCTCCTTTTCATACTTACATCCAATTTGATTTGAAGTAATTCATTACTTTCACTCTTCAGATTATGTCCATTGGGTGAGAAAGGGTAAATAAGTAACTTTATGATGATCGGACTGTAAGGTTGTGACTTGAGTAACCGCAGAGTATGTTGACATAGGAAGAACCAATGTTTCCAGGTAATTAACTGGATGTCAAGTGCTACATGCTGGAAGTAACCAGAAATGGACAACAATTAAAATGTAAGACAAAAATGAGAAATTAAGGGAGCAAATCAAAAAATGGATGATCTTACAAAGCAGCTTTGCTTTGGCGTAGCTCTTTAGTTTAGACCAGAGGTTCCCAAACTGGGGAGGCGCGAAGGCAAACCAGGGGGGGGCGAGACGAGTTGAATTATTATCATTCAGTTAAAATATATGTACACAATTTTTTTACAAAGGTAATTTTATTGAACATGATATTTGGAAAATTTGAATGAAAATTTGAATTCAGCAACACATTAGCGTTTTGAATGGGATAGCACTCAGCAACAATTTAGCGTTTTGAATGGGATAGCATTCAGCAACACATTGGCGTTTTGAATGAGATAGCACTCAGCAACAATTTAGCGTTTTGAATGGGATGGCATTCAGCAACACATTGGCGTTTTGAATGAGATAGTATTCATCAACACATTAGCGTTTTGAATGGGATAGCATTCAGCAACCCATTATCGTTTTTATTGAGATAGCATTCAGCAACCCATTAGCGTTTTGAATGAGATAGTATTCAGCAACACCCATACCCATTCATAAGGGGATGAGGGCGTGAGAGGCTTTCATTTCAAGAAAGGGGGACGCGGTACCAAAAAGTTTGGGTACCCCTGGTTTAGACTAATTTTTTAAAAAATGGATATGCTTGAGTTTCTCCAAGTAAATCAACACGCGTTTCAGTATTTTTCGAACTTGGGAACCTTAATCCAGAAATTAGATCCGTTCAAGGTCAGATTACTTATTGTTATTTGTTTTCAAATTGATAAATGTCGTTAAAAAGACTTAATTTCAAACACGTACAGAGTTATAATCAGCGTCAATGGCATAAACCAGTTCCCGTTAGACCACTGAAATTAGCAAAGTTCAGCGAGATTTTACTTGGTGGGTTACCACACAGATTCGTGCCCTCGTGATGTTGGTTAATGTGAGTAGCTGGTTTCTAAGTTTCTAGGGAATGAAGAGAAAAACCCCAATGACCTTAAAGAGAAGTTAAGCTAAAAAAGCGTTATACCTAGTTGCAAAAGTGTATAAAAATCTCAACCTCAACTAGTAATAACTGCGGTCTTATTTGAACTACAGAAAATTATGTAGCTATCATTTAAGAGCTTTGCTACAAAAACAAGGACGCGAAGGACGCGCTGATGCGGCGTCACATTTTGACTTACATTTACATCAAAACCGGACTGAAATATTTTCACTACAGAAATACATTTTTCTTTTTGTAATATGTTCTTATCGCACAACCTTACCACTGTCTTCACCAAGTCAGACCAAGAAGAATGGTCAATGGGTATCGAAGAAATTTTCTTGCAATATCTGAAACATTTGATGGGACAAATGAGTAAGAAGAAATAACAAAAATATTGTTATTACCGGGAGACGCTGTTAATGGCATTCAAGATCCCAAGGTATACAATTTTCAGGCTGAAGGTTAAGAAATGAGAACACGCAGAAAAGCAATTTCTTGGCCCACAGAAAAAAGCCCACAGAATTTTTTCAAAAAGGACTATAAACTTTGTTCATACGGTATACTTTTGGAACAATCGCCAGTACAATCGAAAGGACGTCGCAGAGCCCACGAAAGGCAGGCAAGGTGTTCGGAGGCGTTTCCTCGAGAGACGTGGTCGAAAGTCCAAAAATAGAGCCAATACTATTAGAAGTCAATAAGGAAAAAAATTTGGGCAAAGGTTTTCTATATTTAATCGCTTCAAATATGACTCAATATGAATATCCTAGGATTTTGCCTTCCACCAAGGTAAACTGAAGGTTTGATGGGGGTAAATCTGTTTTAAATTTCAACTTATCGTGAGCATGGCGGCTGGAATGGAATGCCTTTAAGGTCCGCCTTTACAAGAAAAAAAAAGAATACGGTCTTCGTGAATCTAGATTGAGTGGGAGGAGCCTACTAGTACTTGTCACAGACCTGAAGCAGATATCCGCCAAACAATTGGCCAGTAATCAACAGACGCATATCATACAAAGAAATTCGACTATTCACCACCAGCCACCAAAGAACCGAAAAAACACTGATGCTTTGACCAAAAACATAAAACTTACACTTCTAGGTTGTCAATAAACTGATTGTGACTTTCAGAATCAACTTCAAAATGAACTAATTTAAGCCAATTTGACAAATCATATTTCTTATTTAAACTACATTGAAGAATGCACGGCACAATTTGGTTGGCAATGGTTTCATCTGGCTCAAGATTTATTAATTCGGTACAGATAGTGTCATCTCCTACTGTTGCTATTGACGACATAGATACAGACGTCAATGTTTCTGGCAGACTGAAAACAAAAGCGGTAAGGTTCTTACGTGAGAAAGTTATTTCAATGCAAGACATACTTGATGTTACTTTCAACAATTGTAATTTTGTTGATAACTCTCCTCTTCGAAGCTAGAAGGATATCAAATATAATGCATTACAATATATCTAGTTCTAACACTACAATCATTCGTTAAAAGTCTGTAACTCAAGAACTGCTCAATCTCCTTGTCTGATTTTGCTGAAAATTGGTACCTATTGACATTAATTATATTCATAGAATTTGCTGCTGCCCGGGCCTGATGGTCACCAGTTAAACTGAGTGAGATCTATACCTAGTTCATAATGCTAAAGCGATAGCTCGCTACCGGTGGATCTTCCTATTTTATTTGGCCTTTGTTATTTCATATCCTGGTTGTAAGAGTCTCCCGAATAACCATCCTCCATGGCTTAGTGGTGAGACCATTGCCTTCGGTACATTAGACCCTAGTTCGATTCCCGCTCAAAGCGTAATTTATACCAACAAGAAAAAATCATTCTAAGTATAACTTTAACCTTTCTATCCTTCCTTGTGACTTTGGTATCAGGATGAATGACCGTCTATCTGGTAGTTGAAACCCCTATCAAACTACAATTAGTACTAATTGGTCTCAAGTTTCTCGGTTTAGTCATAACGAATAGAGCAAAAGTGTAAAAACTCATCCAGTCGCAGTTACTAATAAACATCTCTTACCAACAATGACACACTCGTATAACACGAGAAATGCTAAAGATTTTAATTTTATACATTCAAAATTAACAATTTTTGGGAATCGTTTTTGGATATGGGAATTAAAATCTATAACAAAATGAACAATGTAATCAAAAATTTAATATGAATTACAAAGATTTTCAATTATATTTAAAAAATAATCTATTAGATATTGCTCCCTATAATTTAGAGGAGTATAATAATAACTATAATATTTTTTTCAGGTACCTACTAATATCATTTTCTTTACNTTTTGGAAATCGTTTTTGGATATGGGAAATAAAATCTATAACAAAATGAACAATGTAATCAAAACTTTAATATGAATTACAAAGATTTTCAATTATATTTAAAAAATAATCTATTAGATATTGCTCCCTATAATTTAGAGGAGTATAATAATAACTATAATATTTTTTTCAGGTACCTACTAATATCATTTTCTTTACAGATGCTGTTAATTTTGCCCCCTGGTTCCTGAGTAATATCCCATATTGCAATGTGTCAGAGGTTAACTTATCGTTATCGGTCAGGATAACGACATTGATGTGTACACTAAATCAGCTGATATGTCGATAGCATTACTCTCTAGCTCCAAGCCTCTCTATTACGCTCGTCTGGCAGTTGAAACTCAGGTTAAAGCAAGTCTTCTCACTTTCTGTTCTATTCGTTGTGGTTTAGCTTAGCCATTGTGGATCTACGTTGATTATCTGAGGTCTGTCAATGTCAATCGTTATATCAACACTACAGACTAAACTTCGTTGAACACCACAATTTTCATTTAAAACTGTTTGTCTGTTAGTTGCAAGATACTGTTGAACGCCTTATCCGCTAATCCGATTTTAATGAAACATGGCGCGGGTATTCGTTACGTTCAGAGAATTCACTTATCAACCACCCGAGGCCTCATGACGACCAATTGAGTGAGTACGGACTACAATTCACAGAATTAGTATAAGTATAGATAGATATTCCCTGGCCATTTCTTCAATAAATTTACCACTAAACATTACATACCTTTCCATTGTACCAACTTTAAACTTAAAGCGTGATATGTTAAAAACATAAACTAACAATCCATCATTATAATAATATTATCTTCATTAGTAAAATACATTCAAAAATAAGTTTTTGTTCAATATAAATAAAAAAGAACACGAGTAAAATTAAAGAGCGAGTGTCAATATTGGAATCGACATTTCTTTCAACAATTTAATTGATTCGTCTATTATCGATTATTAAGTAGGTAAAGTTTAGGTATGTGAGACTTTTTTATCGTAAAGCTCAGAGTTCAAAAGTTAAAATTCAAAGGTTTTTATTTTAAAATAGTTTATTAGGTATATAAAAAAGTTCTTAAAATAAATTATTTTAAAAAACACGGTGATAAAAAATGTAGGCTCAGAACGGATCAGTATAAAGCAAATAGTTTAAATTTAAAAATAAAATACCTATGTATAATAATTTAAAGGGGAACCTTTACAGTTTTTGCTGAAAAAAAGAAAGAAGACTTGACAAAATCGTGCGATAGAGAAACAAAACAACAAGAGAAAATAAAATTAAACAAAAAGAAAAAGGTTTGTTTACATATTTTCAACATGTTATTCGCGCCTTCTTTAGAAATGGGTTCTACACCGGGGAGACCTGTTGAGGAAAGTTTTTCAAAAAAATAAATTTTTAAACTCATTTTTTTATTGGCCGTCATGGATCCATGGACGATTGTACATACGCAATAGAGGCATGGCCGTAAAAACTTTTCCTAACCTCTCTAATTGGGTTAAAATTGGTTAAAAAAATTCAAAGTTTTTGTAAACAAGCCTCAAGTGAGCTCCCCGTTTGCAAATCCTTTTTCGGCACAAGGCCCGAATGAGGACAAGTTTTTACCGGAGCCAATTTTTACGGAAGCCAACATCGCGTTCCGGGTAAAACGTCCGTAAAAATATACAAAAAATTGACATCTATTAATATCAGTAGTATTAGCCATTGGCAGATGAAGATAATGATAATGAATTATAATTTCTTTTTCAAGATGTCGCTTGTAATGTGAACCAAATGTGTCTCAAGAACAGGCTGAACAAAATGGAATCCAAAGACATGCAAGATCTATAGCTGAAAAGATTGATAGAATTGAGAGGTGTAGCACGAAAACAACCTCGTCATGATAAAGAGACCAAAATAGTTCAAATACATATTTTATTTAATAAAAGAAACATTTTGTTTCACAGTTTTTTCCTTCGTACTTGACAACTTGATTATGATTTTTTTTTTTTACTTTCAGCATTTCAGGGTTATGTCCTAAAATAAATCATTTGCAGAAAGGAGCCTCGTCCAAAAACTTTAAGTTATGATTGAAGTAAAATGTTATAAGTAAGTATGAAAATTTTGAGAGGCTCCATAGTTTTTAAGAAATATTGAAGTACCTTTGTTGGTTTAAAAAAAATGTCTACAATTTTTCCATTTTGAGTTTAAGGTTTTTTTTTGTTTTCCAAAAGTTTAATTTTGTGGACATAATCCCCTTGCACAAACAGTGTTACCAAAAACAGTTGTCAACACTGTTAGTGCGCAAGGAAATGAATACAAGATGGGGTCTGGAACCGGGGAGGAGTGTTTGGCAAGCCTTTTCAAAAAAAAAAATAAACCCCATCAAGGCTGCGTGTTGGTGAAGAGAGTGTGGAAATCGGACTAACTTTCTGAAATCGATTGGGGTGGGGTCGGGATTTAAACTCATTAGGTATTTCGAAGTAAGGAAGAATGGATAGCGGGGCCATAAATAGAGATTTCATACCACTTTGAGGTGATGACTTGGCGCGGAATTTTTATAGCACGTGGTGATAATTTTGGACGAATTTTCACTATTTTTGAAGTTTGGAAATATTTGGAGTCATGGGGTCCAAAAAACTAATGTGTTGCTTAAAGAATGAGATAGCATTCTGCAACACATTAGCGTTTTGAATGAGATAGCATTCAGTAACACCCATACCCATTCATAATTTATAATATAAAGGAGGTGGGGCCGTGGGAGGCTTTCATTTCAAGAAAGGGGGCGCGGTACCAAAAAGTTTGATAACCCCTGCCTTAAGTGAACTTACTTTCCGTGTCCATTGTGGAAGGTGATGGTGCTAGAAGGGTTAGATAGCATATAATGCAACTCTAATGTTGAGAATCCCTTTGAATATATATTACATATTCAAACGAGAATCCTGACCTTTCCATTACCTTCAAAAGTGGTAAATATTTCAAATTCATGAGATTGAAATACCAACCAGGGTTTGAGCTCACGCCCTGCAGTAGCAGTCAGAGCGTCTTCTTGGGTACATCACAAACCCATTGAGTGAACTTGAACTGTATAGGAACGAACACTTGCATTGAACGATTCCCACTCATATCATGCAAGGTTAGTTTTACATTGATTAAATTTTCTTTTCTACAACAATACCAAATGAAAAAAATAACCCCCAAAAAAACTTCGCAGTAAAAAGTTCCCCGCCAAGTCATTATTCACAGAAGTCACTGAAATCAAAACAGACCCAAATATTATAGCTTTGTTCTCTCCTTTTTCTTTCCTATCCTATAAAAAGGAAATTGTTGTATTGGGTTGAAATTTTCGATGTCGAGTTTTCAATGCCAAAACACGATTTGGGGTCCCCAGAAATAGATAAGGAAAGTCGTATGACGTACAACTCAGATTTTTAAATTATTACTTGTCATTTTACGACTTCGAAACACCTCGAAAATCGAAAACCTCTCCTTTTTACGTCATTTATCCACTACTGTTTACTTTTTTGAAACAGCCCTAAACTACCGAAAGCGGATACAAGGGGCAAGTGATAGGGGAAATACCCCCCACCACGGACCTGAAGAAATTGAACGTCGAAATACTTTTCTCAAATTTGGTGTTTATAAATACTACTGACTTCAATGTCGATTATAATTTGGAGCCTCGATCACCTTCTTCAACTGAAGACCTTTATCCGCCCCTCTGCAACCGCCAAAAGGTGATTGTGAGTTCAAAAAGTGAAAAGTTATGGCACTGTTTTGATTTCAGTGCTTATTGTGAATAATAACTTGGCAAGGAATTTTTTACCGCGAAGTGGTTTTTGAGGGGGGGGGGATTTCAATATTTTTTGTGGGGGTTAAAGGGTCCCACCTAATGTCTAAAGTCTATTATATTAAACGCACCTCAATTTTTCTTAGTTTTGGTTTATTATTTTTAAAATTATGATGTTCTTTCTCTCTCGTCACCGACATCAATCATTGAAGTCTACAGTTCACTGAACCAATATAGTTATTTAGACTAAACACCCGTTTCAGACCCATGAACAGTTCGTTATTGAAGTCTACAGTTCACTGAGCCGATATATTTATTTAGACTAAACATCCCTTTCAGACCCATGAACACTTCTAATTAACTGATTATATAAACTAAATTATTTACAAATTTTGTTTAATTTCCCCAATAACTCTTTACACCTCCATATTTCAAACTTTTCCATCTAATATAGTATTTAGTACCGTAATGAAACGTAATATGATTTCATTTATGAAATTCTTTCTTTTAGATAAGAACCTAGAACATTTTTTAATTTAAATTGAAACCAGTTTGTTGAAAAACACCGTTCCACATGATGAAACCAAATGAGAAGTCTCAGGTCAAAATGATGATGAGACAGACTGACACAGTTTTAAAAAAAAATTCAGTGTTCCACAACCTTTAATTCATCAAACTATTGATATTTATCAAATATACAACAAAAGCCACACCAGATGTTTTACCCGTTACTGTAGAAAGACCTGAAAATTTCAATTTATGACTGAAGTAAAGTAATATATCACTTGGGCAACCACCATTGTATTTGACTTGGCGGTAGGAACACTGCCGCACTTCCCATAAAGAAAATCTGGAGTTTGCGCTCATCTAGAAAGTAGGAGCAAAAGATAATGAAAACAAAAATGATTTGAGGAAAAGTGTTGTTGCTCTGTAGAGGGAAATGAGAATGGAAAATATCAGAAGGGCTAAACAAGATATCTACTTCACAGAACAAGAAAACACTTCACGTTCAGATTCAAACATATCATGTTCGCAATAATAAATTTATATTGAAGTAAAAGAAAAACAGACAAAAAACATTTTCATGAAATTAAATAAAATCGGAATATTTTTTTAAAAATAATGCGGGCATGTTTAATGTTTTAAAATGTTTGTGTGTTGGATAACTTTGGTGTTTAATAATTTATTATTTTCCTTTTTTTAAAGGATAAAGCAGACTCGTAGAGCATATGGTTCAAAAAATGGGCACAGGTATGACCTTTTTTTTATTTAATTTTTTTTTTTTCTTATAATACCTATAGGTACATTTATATATACAGGGTGTCCCAAAAGTCCGAGACCACCTGAATATCTTTTCAACGGCTTTATGTGGAGTTTTGAAATTTTGCATGTTATTATATAGAGTCTCTAAAACTAGGCGAATTATTTGCAATGGGATATTGAATGATTGCATAGGATACCAATGTCGAGGAACCTATTTTTTTAGACATAATTTGCCTAGTTTTAGACACTTCGCCTACTTTTAGAAATAATTTGCCTAGTTTTAGACACTCTTGGAAGTCATGTCTTGGAAATTTCAAATGGCCGCTATTTTGAAACCAAACACGGTAGATGAGTGGATTTTTTTGCAATGTACTTCCAATTTTATTGTCTTTCAGAAAATGTATCACAAGATGGGAGTTCGTATTTAAAAAATAAAAAATGGACCCCCTGGAGACCACAAACATGGGACCCGCCCCTGAAAAATTGGTCACACCATCAAGTGGTTTAATTTGGTATCTATATAACAGAATGCAAAATTTCAAAACTCCGCATAAAGCCGTTCAAAAGATATTCAGGTGGCCTCGACTTTTGGTACACGCAGTATATCTTTTATTGTACAGGGTCATTCAACAGTATTAGATGAATCATAACTCGGTTATTTTTCAAATACACTTTTTTCTGTCTCAAATTGTTAATAACGATGGATATTTTGGTTTATTACTTTCAATAATGAACTTTTGCAATCGTCTCGATTTTTTTTCAAGGTACTTAAAATCCAAAAATCGAATAAAAAAAGTTTTTCCGTCGTGAGGAGCACTTTCGCCACTTAGCGTTAATCGATTTTATTGAAATTTGGTATGATTCATAGTAAAATTTTATTATGGAACCCTATATATTGTGTGATTGACGATGGCGATGACGAAAAGTTTTGGGGCACAATTAGATCCTAAATGGGACCTACATATACTAATATGACCTACAAAGTCATCAAAATCGGTCAACGTGGCCATCACGACGGACTCTGTGCAGTGTTCAGGGTACGGAGGGCGGCAGGCGCGCAGAATTTTTTTATTAGATTTTTGGATTCTGTGTACCTTGAAACGTAAAATATCATTTTTTTTTGGGGGGGGGGGGGGGTTNTTTTTTTTGGGGGGGGGGGGTACCTAATTCATTTTTGCCAGTAAAATAATAAACTCATTTGTGACACAGAGTTTTTTTCGTCTAGCATTTGGCGACAGCTGCCGCAAAAAATGCAATTATTATTCAGTCTTTCGTGGAAGCTTCTCATTGCTCTCCAACATTGGATTTTCTTTGTAGACTTTCTCGTTGAGGTATTCTTACAAAAATAGTTACAGGGGGATACAAAAATAGTTACAAGGTCAGGAGACCGGAGTCAATTTTTGACGAAGTCAATTTAATTGTCCAAACCATCACAACTGAACTGGAATAAAACTCCCTTTTGTTTTGCACACAATGTTTCTATTCCCATTGAATTATTGAAAGAACGAAGTGAGTTCTAGTTGGTACAATTAATTTAAACGTCTGCATCTGTTTGTTTGAAGATAACTATTCATTCTGCGATTAGTAGATACCTAATTTGTACCTAAGGAGCTGAACCCCCTTAATTCCCGTTCCATATACGATCCTGAAGTTTGTCTCTTTGTGTTATTTGCTGTCTTGGCCACGGGAAGCCAAGTTGAATTTGGTGTACAAAGTGTTGTTCATAACAATTTAACTTCAAAATGTTAAATTGTTATGAACATTTAAAATGAAAAATGTCACTTAAAAAGAAAAAGTTTTCCCTTGCCTTAATTTTGAACAGTAGTGTATCGACATTCGACATACCTATAGTCTGGATAGATAATAGATAAAATGAAATTGAAAGAGGATACTTTCGACTATCTGATGGTAAATTTTAAATTAGTCTCACGCCAAGCTCGCATTCAATTTTTTGTGTGGGTCTTTAGAAAATACTTTTTTGATAAAAGCTTTTACACAAAAGCTGTCAGTCAACCCCCTCCAAAATCAAGTAAAATGAATGTGTCCAAAATCAATCTCTTTACTTTTAGTCTTGACATTTCCTTAACATCTATTAGTCATTCGAGACGTGGGTTTTGCCCTGGGCTGAAAAAATAACCAGCATCAGGATGGCACGAATCTACGTGGACTCGCACATGGTGCAACCTCGCTGGGCGTTGCTTAACTTCAGTGATCTAACGAGAACTGGCGTATTCATCGTGCTATGAACGCTGGTCAATCTTTCGTAAATATTCAATACCTTATGTAGATTTGTTTACTAATGTAGCCTCAGAGGGCAGAAATTAGGATTCATTAGTTGACGGTCCTAATTCTGTCAAAACTCTGCTCCAACCCAAAAATGGAATGTCATCAACAAATTACAGTTACTACTTATCCAAATTTTGAATAAAATTATTACTCAGCATGGACCGATTTTGATGAATTTTGGTATATAGTGTGTCCCAAAATAACAGATCACCCCCTAACTTAACTTTTGAACGGCTCGGATTTTTTGAATTTTGAAAATCTCTAGAAATAGGAAAAGGCCATGGCCAAGCGAATGGTTATGGTGAGATCCAAGTTCGTCCTCAGAAGTGAAGTGTCAATAAAAATAATCAGGGGCGGATATAGAGAGGTCTAAATTTTAATTTTGTTACACCCTGTATAACGGTGATTTTTTTAAACTTTGATGTGAAATTTCACTTATTGTGTTCCAAAAAAGGTTTCTCATCTACCTAAACCATCAAAAGTGAACATTTTTATTTTCATCAGTGTCGTTAGAGGAAAAAGTCAAATCTCATTTTTCTCCTGGCAGTTAAAAATAGACTGTTTAGAAAACGTCAATTTTCGAGTAGAAAGTCTGAAGTAAGGTGGTTATTTAGGACAAGCGAAAAAGAAAAACATTCATATTCTCAATTCTCTCACAGCGGTACCAGAGGAATGAGAAAATTTCAATGCAATCACATAGGAAATAACACTAAGTTAAACTCCTCCTGTAGTTGCTAGGATAAGTTGCTACGAGGTTAAACTCCTCCTGTAGTTGCTAGGATAAGTTGCTACGAGGTTAAACTTCTTCTGTAGTTGCTAGGAAGTTAAACTCCTCCTGTAGTTGCTAGGATAAGTTGCTACGAAGTTAAATTCCTCCTGTAGTTGCTAGGATAAGTTTGGACGTAAAACGAATTCAGTTAGCCAACCCGGTTACAAGGTACTATTTGAGGTCTAATTGTGATCCGCAGAATGTTCAACTTTAATGTGTGCCATAGGAAAAATACATGTAAAAACACACATTATGGTTGCACACTCTATAGAAATTGTAATTTTTTAGTATGAATATTTGTAATTCTTTAGTATGAATATTTCACACACGAAATTGAAGCATGAATGCGTTTTCTTTTAAACACAAATTTCCAGTCTGTTTTCGAGGGGTGTGGGGCTAAACTCAGGGGGACGATCGCATTTACCGCCCTCCCCCTGTATCCGCTACTAAATTGACATCTCAGTGAAGGGAAAAATCAAAAAGTTTTAAATTTTTTAACTGTAAGTGCTCCAAAACGGTGCCGCTTTGGGTAAGAATAGGTATACATGGTATTGTAATGTAGTTTTAATATTTATATTCCATCCCTTTCACTCTCGGTGCTCCAAAACAGTTCCGCTTTAGGGAACGAAAACTAGTTTAAACTGCCAGGACGCTGAAATCTTGCTTGAAGGAAGATATTTACATGAAATTAAATGGAAAAATATTTATATTTAAACCATTTTATTACTAGTGCTCCAAAATGGGAATGCGCAATACACGAATTTAAATTCAATTAAATGCGCAAATATCAAAATTCAAACTTCTTAACTTTCAGTGTTATAACGCCAGGGAAGTGGTGGTGGTGGTGGTGGTGCATATTAATTTATTATTATGTGGTGTTTCTTTGTGGTGTAGTGTACCTAATTGAAAATAAATGGTACGGAAAACCGTACTAGACTTTCTCTTCCTTGATTCAAAGTTTGGGCCTTTGGAATTTTTCATAATAATGATTTTGAAATTATCTAAAAAAAAAAAAAAAAAAAAAAAAAAAAAAAAAAAAAAAAAAAAAAAAAAAAAAA
>CM022881.1:18639390-18678178 GCA_012654025.1 Pachypsylla venusta | reverse complement strand
TTTCTAGAGATAAAAGGCGTAGCAAAGCCCTATAGGACCGGCATCCGGGGCGGTTCGCCCTACCGTTCTAATAGGTGAATGACTATCGCGCCCAAGATATAGGTTTTTTTTCGAGAAGAGTTTCTCCCCCCATATGTAGCAAACATTTGGACGTTTTTTGTTCTTAAGCTACCTAGGTTAAATTTTTTTGCCTAAAATCGGGGGCCCCATCAGGCGGCACCATTAGAATTAGGTAACAAGCAAAAATCCTACTGACCGATCGATGGGAAAAATATTTATCTGAGACCTCAGATGAATCCTCAGATAGGTTCAATGAAAACCTGCCTGTTAACTCTCTTGTTAACATTTAAGTCTCTTGCTGAAACCCACCCAATTTATTTTAGTTAAAAATGTAATTATTAAAAACTCTACTTAACTAGTTAACACATACACAAATAATAATAGGTAAAAATAAAAAGCAAGGTACACCTAATACTGCAAATTTGAAAATATGTATAAAAAAAAAGTGAAATCGCCCTAACTTTGCACTTTGATATATAAGTATGAAACACCTTTCCCAAAATGTGTTTTCTGCGTGATATTGAAAAAGAAGCACAGGTTTAGATGATATACACTCGCGTTTCGCATTTGATGGCTTATCTCGAACAAAAAAATCGGGCGGGGGGATATAGCCGGCCAGTCCCACCTCAGATAAAGGTAACCCCATGGAGTAATGATATGCTACAAACTGTCTCTGTTTTAAATTTCATCAAAATTGGAGCTCTATTGCCATTTTTAGAGAGGTGACCCTAATTTCCGGTTTGGTATCATAAAGGACCCCCAGATGAATATAGCCCCATGAATCCCGAAATTTGTCGATGATATGTTCGCAAAATGAATACACCCTTGGCAAGAGTGTATTCTATTGCAACCAAAATTTCAGGGCACAATTAGAGCCCAAATGGGACCTATACAGGGTGTTTCTAAAGGTTATGCAATAAAAGAAACCACGTATAGTAGAGCTCAAATAAAGGTCACTTTGGACCCCAAGGTAGCTAAGGCCACCCAAAGCTGGCACTTAAAAATCGCTGGAATACTAAAGGAAAATGATTTCTGAATTGAAAACCTGAAAACACGTGTTGAAGCCAGGGAATTCATCAAGTTCGAGACTCAGATTGGGCAAGTTTTTTGGAATTTTTATTTGCAATGAACTAACCTCTAATTAATACTGCATATTTAGAATCGTCCTACGCTCATTTTTTGTGATTTTAAAAGGTCACCGGTTGGTTTTAGACAAGAGCTATTCCGGTCTTTTTTGTAGCAAAACAAGTTTTAGAAGGCATGGCATATCTTAAAACACCAAAAAAATACGCATCAAAAAGTTTTAGGCATTTTCATTTCATGACCCCCCCCCCATAACTCCGCTCCTTAAAGGTGAAAAAGTACCAAATACTCATCAAAGAAGCATGATAACAATCGGGGACGTCATGCAAAAAATGAAGTCAATCGCAAATTAATTCGATTTTTAATAATTATTTTTTGATTTTTAAGTGCCAACTTTGGGTCGCCCTAGCTACCTTAGAGTCCATTTCCGTATAGGGGTTCATTAAGCAAAGTGGCCTTTATTTGAGCTCTACTATACATGTTTTCTTTTTTGCATAGCCTTTTGAAACACCCTGTATACCAAATTTTATCTAAGTGGCAAAAGTGCCATCACGGCGCGACGGACGGCGCCGACGTACGGCGGACAAAAGGATTTTTTTTTTTATTCGATTTTTGGATTCTAGGTATANGGGTTTTTTTTTTTTTTTTTTTTTTTTTTTTTTTTTTTTTTCTTCGTGACGATTCCAAAAGTTTATTATTGAAAATAATAAACCAAAATACGAAGAAAATTGAAAAAAAAAATCTTTACAAAAAAAATTTATTTTTCATAAAAAAATTATCATTAAAAAAAGGACAAGTTCTAACCACAGTTTCAAAAAATTACACTCATGAACGTAGTGATATCTATTATTGAGGCCAAGTTTATTCTTGCTGCTGTTCATTGCACACTTAAATATATTATTGCACTTTCTTCTGTCTCAATTCTTTTAAAGTAATACTGATTTTACAATTGGCCAATTTGTAAAATGTTAGTATTTTGTGATTCTCCTAAAAAAAACTGACAAAGTGTAAAGTCGGTATCACTTTAAGAGAATGGAGACAGAAGAAAGTGCAAATAAATCTGGCCTCAATAATAGATATCACTACTTTCATGGGTAGAATTTTTAGGAAGAGTGGTTGGAACTTGTCCTTTTTTCAATGATAATTTTTTGTGAGTATGTAACTGGATTACAAGCTTCCAGCCATTGAAGGGTTAAGTTAAAGAGATGGTAAGCAATTCAGACTAATTCTGATGTTTGTTTGTTTCAGATAAGGACGACAAGGAAAATCTTATCAAGAATGTCAAAAAAGAGGTAAGCTAATCTGATCGATGTATCGATTGACCGCTTTGAGGTTTAGTTTTAACACCACAATATTTGTTTTAACGACTTCTGTTTGTCTGTCTGCTCCACGATAACTCCCTAACGTGTTCTCCAATTTTTATAAAATCTGGTATGGGACAAGCATTATATTCATGGAATTTTGACACTATTAGGACACCCGGACCCTCATATTATTTTAGTGAGGTCTACATTTCCAGAACTACTATTAGTCAGCGCGTATGAGTGTCTATTAAAAAATCTCACCAGATATTCCTGTTGGTTCATGGTTCCTAAGGTAAACAAAATCGGATATTCCCAAGGCAGAAAAATAGGATATTTTAATAAATCATGTCACCAACTATTCAAGAGGTAAAATCAAGAATTTTAATTTTAGTAATAGGTCGAAGTCAAACATCGTCAGGTTCACCTTACGATTTCACAATGTACTGTAATCTGTAATACTGTCTGTGCAAATTCTGCCACAGAACAATATCATATTTCGGCTTGTTCCTCTTTCCAAATGGGTCATTCAACTGACTAGTATGTTTTTGAAATGGGTCATTCAACTGACTAGTATGTTTTTGAAATGGCTCATTCAACTGACTAATATGTTTTTGAAATGGGTCATTCAACTGACTAGTATATTTTTGAAATGGCTCATTCAACTGACTAATATGTTTTTGAAATGGGTCATTCAACTGACTAATATATTTTTGAAATGGGTCATTCAACTGACTAATATGTTTTTGAAATGGGTCATTTAACTGACTAGTATATTTTTGAAATGGCTCATTCAACTGACTAATATGTTTTTGAAATTTATTTTACTTTTATTTATTTATACCTTATTTATACTGCGAGAATGAGACTGAAGAGTCCCTTTACCCTCACGGTCCAAATAGAGGTCTTATATATTTTACAAAAAATTAATAATGATACAAAGATTTTTTAAAAACACATATTAAAAAGAGAGAGAAAAAAAAGCAGTGCAATAAAACCACCTATTGAATTAAAAAAAAAAAAAAAAAAAAAAAAAAAAAAAAAAAAAAAAAAAAAANAGATCATTGGCATAAAAAAGTACTTACGAGTATTTAAATGTTATTCAGTAGGTCATTATACGTCAATCTAAACAGAAGGCTGCTTAATTTCGATCCCTGGACCACCCCGGATGATGTTGGGGGGAGCAGATTTGTAGCCAAGAAACTGAACGTATACTTTCCTGTTTTGTAAATAGTCCAACTAGGACGAGGGGATTTGAAAAGTCATTTTGAATTAGACTATTCAAAATGGCGTCATGGTCTATTTAATCGAAGTATTTGTCAATGTCAGTATATACACAATGAACCTTGCCTCGTTCACAAACTGATCTGGCCACGTGATCGGAAAACTCAATGAGGTTTCCCATAGTAGATCTTCCCCTCAAGAAATCATGTTGAACGGAGGAGATTCCACTGCAAATATACGTGGACATCTTACTGAACCAAATGCCCTCAAAAATGTTTGCTATGACATTGAGGTTGGATATGGGTCGTTGATTCTCAATCTCCTGGTCATTGCTCATCTTAGGGACAGGGATCAAAATGGATTCTCTAAAACTAGCAGTAATTTCTCACTTAGAAAGACAACGATTGAAGATAACGCCCAATGGCGTTTTGAGAACATCGACACATTCCTTGAAAAATGAGGGGGAAATTCCGGGTGGTTGGTTTATTTTCAGCGACTTGAAATCGTTTTCATCATCCGCCACCGACACCGCGCCGATGTGAAGATAGTCGCTGTTGATGTTGGTTGTCTTTATTTGATATTTCTAAATTTTTGGATTGTAAGCGTTTTTGAAGTGTATTGCAAAGGTGTGGGCGATTTTTTGTGGCTCGGATATGCTTTCTTGTTTGTATTTTAGTGTTTTCTAAGTGTTGGTATTTTTGTTGTTTTTGGTGTACCAGTTCATGCTTTCTGAAATTCCGGCCACGTTGAAATAATTTTGGATGTTTTTCTTTGAGGTTTTTCTCAGTTGTTTACAGTTTTCTATTTGATTGTTGGATTTATTCTTAATTTTTCGTAGTCTTCCTTTGCGTTTGAAAGTATTTATTGTCCACCATTTTGGGAATTTGAATTTTTTGTTCGTTTGTTTTCTTGGAATGCATTTGTCAAAAATTTGACATATCCGTTTGTAGAAATAGATTATTTTTTCGTCGGATGTGTATTTTGAATAAAAATCTGGTGTGAACATCACACGCCTTTTCTTATCTACATAAAAAAAAATCAAAATAAAAAATAGAAATTATTATAGTGGGTTGTAATTTTCGATGTCTAGTTTTCAATGGCAAAATGGTTTTGTAGTGAAACCGCCTATAAAGCGTATAAAAAAACGCCAACGCTGGATTTTAATTCAGCCAAAAGTGTCTTTGCCCATTCAATACATGAAAATTTTATGAATTGACATCAAAATTCGAGTTCTAGCGTTCTCCTTTTAGGCAGAATTCGCGAAACTGCAAAAACCGCCAAAAGTATTTTCGATTTCCACCAAAAGTTTTGTGTGTTAAAACTGCTATTTTCGAGTCTCTGGCACCTACCGTTTTTGAGATACCTTGCTCACAGACCGACAGACACACACACACACACGCATCAATAGCGAAACTCGGGCTTTGGGATCTGGAGACCTTAAAACGTGTTATGGCATTGAAACCTCGACATCGAAAATCACTATAATACTTTCCTTTTTATAGGATAAAGAAAATAAACCAATACTTTTGTCCAAAAAATTACACTTCCGGGTGGCCAACGTACATTCTAATATCACCAATGGCCGTGGCCTTGGATCAATCAGAATTCAAAAGTTACTAGCATCGGACAGAACTTCTGGGACATATTGCATTTTATTTTAATAAGCCTTTTCCCCTCTGAGGATAGTAATATGTGCGAAAATGGATCCTGGTCGAGATATGATCAACCCAATGCGCTGAATTTCTTACCAGCCAGTATCAAAGACACGTTGAATACACTAGTTATCGTAAGATTACTGAAGTTGAGCAACGTTGTGTTTCGAGCCCCGGGGTGATGGCTATTCCTGGCTCAACTAAGTCTGTTTGGGTAGCTGGTTTGTAAGTTTCCAACAAATGTAGGTTAAAACCACCGTTTTTTTTTATTATTATTACTTTTTTTAATTTGGCTTAACGTCCCTTTAACATCTATTGGCCATTCAAGACTGGGGTTTTACCCTCCATTCGCTGGAAACTTGCAAACCAGCTACCCACATTGACCTCACCCAGCCTGGGTTGGGCCGGAAAAATGAGCCAACGATACGTGGTGTTCCCAAGCGGTCACCCATCCAAGTACTGACCACGACCGACGTTGCTTAAATTCAGTGATCTGACGGGAACTGGTGTATTCAACGTGGTATGATCGTTGGCAAAAAAAACCACCGTTTGGAATGACCATAGATTTTAAGGAGAACTTAAGCCTAAAAAGTAAAACCTAATAACCTTCACAGCAGTAAATTGGAAATTATGACCTCAATTTTCACCAGATATGTAGTAGGTATGCTTGCTCGAGTGAATTTAATTTGTGTACATTACGAGTTATGTAGATATCATGGTATTGTACTATTGTATTATTATACTGAGAGCAGTGGCGCACCTAGGGATTTCATTCGAAGGGGGGGGGGGGGTAAATGTGCGCTAACCTTCAGGACCGTACCCAGGATTTAATTTCCGAGGGGGCGGGGTACATCTAAAGGCTACTAATTATATCTAGCGCCCGAATAGCTTTGTAATCAAATGGAGGTAGAGAGGATGAAAGATGTCTGGCTTGAAAGAGTGAGTACACGAGCCATTATAACGAGCATCCATTTTTTATGAAATCTTCGGGATTGTGGAGAATGTTTGTACATTACATTCCTATCCCTGAAATCGTTTGTTTCGGTCCAAACATGGGGGGTGCAAGTAAAGACCTTGCAACAAAAATATCTACGTATGAATTTTCGAAAATTATTTTATGTAAATTTGTTCTACTGAGATGAAATTACTCATCGATTTGATTTAAAATAGAAAAGGCTTCGACCCTGTTTACGGTGCAAAAGGTTCTGGTTTCGACCACTCTATATAAGCGTTAAAACTTGAATATATATTTTTTATTTAGAAGAGGGGGAGCTAGAACCCCACAAAAGCTCTTGTGTGCGGCACTGACTACGAGTACAGGTGTAAACAAGGTTACAGAAGCATCAGCATCAAACTTCATTATCACCCACGTCTCAACACACCTGTAGATTAGTAAATTACCTACCAAATATATAGGCTGTAAAACAATGTATGCAGGATGCATATTCTATGCTGGTAGTTCTGTCAAGGCCTTTCTAACTTAAAATGGGCGCCATTTGGTTCCGGTTGGCCCAATAGGGACCGAAAGCTAATCAGCTAATTCTATGAAAATAATTAGCAAATTAAATTTATTTATTTATTTAGCGTATGACTTTACTATAGGTAGGTACAGCAAAGAGAGTAAAATATAATATGAGATAGATGGATGATGTATAGTTAGACTAGGAGATCTAGAGGCGATTTTTAATTATCAACAAACAGAACAAACCAGATTGTTTCAGAAAGACCAATCAAATCCTTTCCAGCATTGAGGTTGGTTGGCCTATATTTTCTTTTTTTCTGTGTTTGTTTTGGCTTGGTGATCCTCTGTCAACTTCCATGTGTTAGTTCTTTATCCAGGGTACACCACTTGGAGACGAACTAATTTTGTACTCCGACGACCTAATCACATTTAATTAAAATCATGAAAGGCATTAGGGAGTGCGCACACGGACCAAACTGAAGAAGGAATCAAGCCCCCCCCCGGAATTACGCTACGCGTATATACTGTGGAGATGTGCCTGTAAAGGTAGTAGTGTAGCTGTCTAGTCGAAATCAGAGGACTTAAATGCTGACGGTTCAGTATCCAATACCTCAAGTTTATTTAAAGACCATGTACCATTTTTTTTCCTCAGGTTAAACAGATTATGGAAGAGGCAGTTACTCGAAAGTTTGTCCATGAAGATAGTGGAACCATCACTTCGTTTTGTGGTATGTATAACCCTGCAAGTCTTGAGTTTTGTGGTATGTATAACCCTGAAAGTCTTGAGTTGTGTGGTATGTATAACCATGCAAGTCCTAATTTTTGACTCAACATCTCTCTAACGCCTTATCCGATTTTGATGGAATTTCGTTCCGGTTGGAAAATTTAATTGTTTGATGAAAAACATTTCTGACCGAAGTCATTTCCGTCAAATGAGGCTACCCAGACATGAAAGTCAATTCTGTCTGAAGTAATTTTCGTCAAACGGGACTACTCAGACATGAAGTACATTTCTGTCTGAAGTAATTTCCGTCAATCGAGGCTACTCAGACATGAAAGACAATTCTATCTGAAGTTATTTCCGTCAATCGAGGCCACTCAGACATACTGAGCTATGAATGTCAAGCGTGTCGTAAAATGTTTTTTCCTCACTTTAGCTTTAGCTCAAAAGTTATTTGATTCTTTCTTCATATTTTAAAATTTTAAGAAAGTATCCTCTGAAAGCAATTTTTGGACACTTATGTCACTCGTACCGAAATAGTACCGCAACCCCAGGTATCTTTGTTTGATAGTACGAATTTCAAGTTATAAAAATAAATTGTAGAATGGAATATTTGTAATGAATGTCATTTACAATAGTACAATTTTAAAAATAATGTTTTAACAATTATAGATAACTGAAGAGCCAACGATCATACCACGTTGAATACACCAGTTCCCGTCAGATCACTGAAGTTAAGCAACATCGGGCGTGGTCAGTACTTGGATGGGTGACCGCTTGGGAACACCACGTATCGTTGGCTCTTTTTTCCGGCCCAACCTAGGCTTAGTGAGGTCAATGTGGATATCTGGTTTGCAAGTTTCCAGCAAATGGAGGGTAAAAACCCCATCTTGAATAACCAATAGATGTTAAAGAGACGTTAAGTCAAATTTAAAAAAGAAGATAACTGAAGTTAAGCAACTTCAGTTATCTTTTTTATATCTAACAACTGGGTAACTGTTGTTGATTATAGTGTAAGGGCAAGGGAGGCTCTTCAGGGTGGTTCTATTAGTAAAATTAAAGTACAAATAGTCAAATCAACTTGAAATTTGATGCTGATTTCAAAAATGGAACCGACTTCCTAAAGTGGTCTGAGAAAACACATAGCACCATCTATCAAGACCAAATTTTGTGTAGAGTAGACTCTGCGGGGAGGATGAAGAAACTGCTTCTCACGTCATTTTTGATTGCAACACCTTAAATGGGAGGAGACTAAAAATGGCTAATCTTGAAATTCATGAAACATTTTTAAAAGGCTTATCAAGCCCGCTCAGAATTTTAGTTTTAGCTAAGTTATCATTCAAGCCACTTTCCAAGCACAAAAATCCCTGTAGGAATTGGATGCAAAGTTTTTTTATAGCTCACACCTTCCTTCTAAGTATTGAATGTTGTTAATTTGCTTGCTTGTCCAGGTGCCGTAGAAGCATGCTTGTCTCAAGGTTTAAGAAGACGAGCGTTAGGTTTGTTCAAAACAAGCTCAACGACAGCTTTGCTGCACAAAATAGGCAAATATTTTGAACCAGCTGGAGTTATTTCAAAGAAAGTGCAAGAGATAGAAGGCGTGGATGGAAGCAGGTTAGAACTTGTCAAATATACAAACCGGAATAAAGGGCGCTTTATACATACTAACTTTATAAAGCATTACGTAGCTCTGCGACTAAAAAGCTGTTTTGATGTTTTCAACTAATTTATTTGTATTTTGATGCCCTAAATCACGTCAGGATTTTCACATACCTACTGCAAATTAAATATTGAACCATTTTGATTATAATAAGCTACAATATATGGGTGTGTAATTCATTTTTGAAAGTTATTTTCCGGATAAAACTGAGAATAAATAAATAGATAAGATAAAAAAATACACAATATCTACCTATTAACTTTTAAATAGATTAAAACAAAACACTCACCAAAAGATTATAAATGATTGAAAATGGAAAATTGCTACACAGTGACAAAAATTAGAAAAAATAGGGGTTCTCTGATGACATAAATGCGTTGTAACTTTAGATTAGTAACATTTTCCATCTGAATCTGAATAACCGTTTTTCGTGGAGGAGTTAGGGAGGGGATTAGCAAAAACCTCCACCTGCTGCCCCATCACCCTCAAATGCAACGCAGAGCTTCTGCTTGGATGATAAAAATTACATAACAATTAAATCTCCCAATATAAAATTAGTAATTTTTTAGGTCAGACGTCATAAAATTACAAAATAGTCATATAGCGGCCAATCAGCGGCTGTGACCACTTCTAGTTTTTTCCGTCTACCTATGCGTAGGAAGGAGTAAATTTTGAAAGTGGGTATGTTCTGAACGTGAAATTTGATTTCCAACAAGTTTTATATAGTATCATTTTTTATTTGGAATAACCGATTTTGAGTTACAGGCGTTTAAATTGGAGTATAATACACTTTTCTTGAAAAGTGTAAAAAATAGCCTATTTTGGACTTCCCATTCTGACCAAACCGCTGAACCGAATTTAACGCTTAAACATGTTATTCAACGTCAAATTAAATTCTCATTAGGTTTGAATAGGGCATATTTATTTCATAAAATGCATCGTTCGAATGTTATACGCCAAAAACTAAAGCAAGCGGCAAAATTAAGCCGGTAAAAAATTTATCTGACCTCAGAAATCGTCGCAAACTTCGATTACTATTATTCAGGATGCCCAACGTGAAATAAAATCGTTTCCCGTTTTTTACTAATTTATTCTAGGCTTGCCTCTTTTTTGATCTAATTTGATTGGGTTATAAATTCAAGTAGTTAGTACCTAAAAAAAAAAATCAAGTCTCCAGCCTCCAGCTCTTATCGTTTTCTTTTTATGTCAGACTCGGCAAAATCGCTAAAAAGCAACAAAAAACCGCCAAGAGTAAATTCAATTTCAACAAAATGTGTCATTTTGCATTCCATGCATAAAATTGATATAAATAGGCACCAAATGTTAAGCTCTAGTACTTACCGAACTCTTTTTGGGCAGGAACCGCTAAAAACAGCCAACGGTAGAGCACACTGGATCCAAAGGTATCTATGCGTATGCGTTATCAATGCATAAAAGTAATATGAATAGGTACCAAATTCAAGTCTTAGCTTTTTATGATCAATGAAAATGAAAACTGTTAAAGAGTGGCAAAAAAACAACAATAATTTCTATTTCAACCAAAAGCTTCATGGTTCGTTCCGAACATAAACTTGAAATACAAATACAATTTGAAGTCTCTACCACTTACCATTCTTGAGATATCTTGTTTACAGACAGACGGAAATACAGACACACATACAGACCAATGGCTGAAACTCGAGATTTGAGCTCTGGGGAACTCAAAACGTGTTTTGGCATGGAAAACTCGACATCGAAAATTTTCGCCCAATACAATACTTTCCTTTTTATAGGCTAAGGAAAGTAAAAACAATTTTCTGCGCAACCCATGACCACTGGTGTACTTACGTTTTAATGTTTTATTTCTTACAGACGTCTCTCCTCCAGTGGTGATGCCAGTAAATATTGTGACAAACCACCACTTTTAAAGAAAGCTTCGTCTGGTACTGCCCAAAATTTACAGGCCACTTCTGTACCAAAACATCTTTGGATACGTTTGGCTTTATTTGAAAAAGTTTTATCGTCTATAATTGATTATTTGGTGCAAAATGCAAAGTAAGTTATGAAATTCTTGTTGTGTTCAAATTTATTCCACTTTACAAACTAATAATAAAATTAGTAATTCAGTATCTGTGTGGTCCTTTAATGTTCCAAGGATTCTTAAATTAAATGTTTAAAATGAAGTAGGTAGCTCAAAGGAGAATTACCAGTTATATTCTGTTGTGGGGTTCCAGTTCAAATCAAGGACAAGATTTCATAAGTTCAACTTAACTGACTTTTCACTATCGGAACTTCGAAATAAAAAAACAGATATAATTGGTCCGTATTTATGTGCGTATTGCTAGATGTTCTTTTAATATAGGGGAGACCGGGTCTATTCGGGGACATTCAAAATAACTCAAATGAAACATGCTCAAAATGCCTCTGATTATAAAAAAAAAAATCGGTTAATCCATTCAAATATGAGTGTATGGTGTAGAAGAGGGCAAGGGCGTAGCCAGCATCTGGCCTAGGGGAGGGCAGGTGAGATCTTCATGTCGCGTGGGAGGGGGTGGGGGTCGATAAAGTAAATCGTTACTTATTTAATAATAAACCCCCAGGGGTAACTGATGATTAAGTTATTGGGGGGGGAGGGGGGAGACTCCAGGGCCTGAGCAAGTGGTTGATGATCCCTGGATAGTTACAAGTATCAGTAACGTCCCAGGAAGTAGTGTGGTAACATTTTAATACCACATGAACATCAACTGCGATCTCCCAATGGAGAAAAAAGGATTTTTATTCAGACCTCTGAAAAACGCTACCTCCTGGGGGCACTAAGGCACCTCTGGAGCCACCGCTAGAAGTGACAGCATGTGAGCCGGTAGTGATCGCAGGGAGACAAGAAGAATGCGGCAGACTGCGACCGCGATACCCGAAAACAGTCAAAATGCCGACACAAATGATAACAGCCCAAACGATACGACAAGGTTGCCTCAGTTACTTTGATTGTTCACAGTAGGGCTCTTGGATTAGGGACAAAATGCGGCATTTATCGTATTTCGGTGCTTGATGACTTTTTTGCTTCCAAAAATCATTTTATCTAGTGTAAATTTAAGTTGCCCCTTCCGTGCTGCATACTCTTGGGAATTTGTAGGGGGGGGCAGCTGCCCCCTGCTGCCCCCCCTTCCTACGCCCATGGAAGAGGGTAGAGGGGGGGGATTTCGTCTCGGTAGCCCAGGGCGGAAAAAATTCATGAAACGGCCCTGTGTATGTGAAGCAAAACAAGGAAAACAATTTGTGTGTGTTGTCTATCAGTAATTTTCTAAGTTTATGATTGTTAACATAATAATTTTTCTTCTTTAACTTAATTATTTCCCTATTCTATTTGGGTTTGGGGTTGTAATCCTTAATTTTACCATACCACAACCTTTTGTTCGGAGCCTACTCTCTTCGGCTGTAACCCTAGCTTCCTCGTCACAGTATCAATTATCAATTGAAACTGCGTAGAAACTAGCTTTTTGCTAATGATCTCTCATCCGTGGTTAGAAGCAGAGTTTTTTAAAGGCTGAATAGTATACTGTAGCAGAGTTTTTTAAAGGCTGAATAGTATTTGCACGGGCTTAGGACCGTGACCTAATAAAGCTAGTTTGGCTTCCCTCGATAGCTATGTTAACATAATTATTTACTTACTTGATATGCAGTAATGTTTTATTTTTAAAAATTCCATACTTTCCACACACCTTGGTCAGAGGATCGCCAGGATATTGCCCGCATCCACTATAAAAATGTCTAGGACTGCTCCCTGATAAATAGATAGTAATATATTTCAATTTTGACTTCTTTAATTGAATTTTCAGTAAATTCTATGATGCGGATTCTCTGGTGGCCGATCCTGACTGTGGCAGCATCCTCAGCTCTTTACTTGGTAAGTATGAAAACGTAATATTTCGAGCTCTCAAGACAGTTCAATGTAAAGAAAACTAACACAATAATAATATCAAAGACACCATTCAACCATCAAAACATAAACAGTCAAAACCTAAAACAATCTCAGTCTTTCAAAAATATCTTCTTGTTCTTTAACTTCGCCTTTTAACAATTGAGGGAAACACACCAACATCAAATGAGTTGGTGTGCTTTTCTTACTTCTACCATGCCACGACCTTTTGTTCGGTGCCCAATCTCTTTCGATTAATCCTTTCCTGACATGGTAACTCTCGCTTGCTTCTCAGAGTATCCATACAAATTGCGTAGAAAAAATGTTTTGCTGATGACTTTTCATCTTTGGTTTAAAGCAGAATTTTTAAAGTCTGGATGCCCTGCCTAACAAGAAACCATCTCTCTGTACACGGGCTTAGGGCCGCCACCGAATGAAGCTGGCTTGCTCCCTCCGGGGCTACATTTATATTTCAAATATCACAAGGTGGATACGGTATAAGAGGGATAAAAAACACAGAATAACACAATGAAAAAGGGTCTTTGGCTCCAATCACCTTCCGCCTGTATATATCCCCTACAGAATGGTGGAAAGTTTAAACATGAATAGATAAAATGTTTTGTTGAAAATAATAGAAACCCTAAAATGTGATATTGATACAATAACACCCATTCCCATGTTAGAACTCCTTCATCATTGTACCAGGTTCACTCGTACTGTTTATGTGTTTCTCCCTTTAGTTGGCCCGTGTGCACTGGAGTATTCTAAAAGTAAAACTCAAGATCATTATTGGACAGACCCTCCTGCAGATGAACTGCTGCAGAGGCATCGAATTTCTACAACTCCTCCATCCAACAGGAGGCCACACCTTAACGTAAGTGTTCATTGTAGGTTGACTTATTTAAAAGCAGTGGCGTTGGAAGCCCCCACCCCGCAGACCCCCACGGTGTGGAGGAAGCCCGGCCGATTCAAGAAACAGGGGACCTGAAGGTTTTCTTCCTTCCTAACAATAAAAATTCTACCAGTTTATTAGAACATAAAGTCAAGTGTTTTTCATCCACTTGACGGAGGAAAACCCTACCCCAATGGACCCAAAATAAATTTTTCATGGGGCCTGTTAGGCCATGTACCTGTATATTAGTGTATATACCTTTAAATCCCCCAAGATCATAAGCGGGCCCCTGATGGACTGCGAGTAAAGTCCTTCAGGGGCCCCCTAGATCTAGTGTTTTTAATCCACTTGACGAAGAAAATCCTACCCCAATGGACCCAAAATAAAGTTCTTTATGGGGCCTGTTAGGCCATGTACCTGTATATTAGTGTATATACCTTTAAAATCCCTCAGGATCATAAGCGGGCCCCTGATGGACTGCGAGTAAAGTCCTCCAGGGGCCCCCCTAGACCTAGACCATGGATAATTTTAATATTCCTCCGAAACATATTGCGAGGCATCTGATGGTAAAGTACTTTAGAAGACCTTGTATTTGTGTATACCTTTAAGGTCCCTCAGGAGGATAAGAGAACCCCTGATCGAGCCAGAATAAAGTCTTTTAGGGGGCATTTTAGGAGTACTCGTATAACCCTAATATAGCAAAGGAACATCTGTGGGGGCCCCCGATGGTCCCAAATTTCTGTGGCCCTTTACCCTCAGACCCAAATAACAGTTAACTGTTAACAATGAGCGCTGTAGGTTGACAAAATGTTGTAAGTACCTTAACATTGACGTGCTAAATTTAACCGATTTATGTTCTTTATTTTGCAGCAATATGGTCGAAGTTTAAACGCTAAAAGTAGTGAGGAAATCCGTCGAGAACCGTCTGTTGCATCTGCTAAAGATTACGTCGAATCATTGCACCAAAATAGTCGCGCAACATTATTATATGGAAAAAATAACGTATTAGTGTGTCCTGTAAGTTTTTTATTTAAAATAATAAAACGCTTTTGATAGCGGGAAAGTATCTTATCGTGATATGAAATGGAAACGTCACGAAAAGTGAAACGAATTTAAGAGAACTGATCGATAGCTTTTATAGGATTGGATTAATTTCTCATAAGACCTTTTCTGTTATTTTTACAGGGCGAGGCTCTTTCAAGCCGGTTTAAAGAGATACAAAAAATACTGCACAAAAATAAAGCTTATTTGAATATACTCCCCTAATTACAAAACCTCCACTCACTAAGACAAATGATTAAAACACGCCTGGAACTGACAAGGATCTAACTTTAACTATGACTGAACTCCTTTTGATAGCGTTGGTTTTGCTTTGAACACTAATCGTAAAACTTGGTGTGAAGTGCAATCATCCAGACTGCATCGAAAGTCCAACAATTTTCTCTATCTCCGATGGATTCAATCGGAAATAGAGAAAATATCGTTTCCATATTTATTTTTTTGTGTATCCTCTTGAAAGAAAGACCTTGCGAAATCCCAATTTATTTAGTGTAAGTTTAAAAAACGCGAGGTCCAGCGGAGTTCCCGCGTTATTCATCCGGACATGGGCCCTTATAGGTAAGACATTTTTTTGGAGACAAAGAAATGCCCTATTACAATAGTACCTTAATGTAACGAAATCCCAGATATGCGACAAATCTTCTATTATAACGATTCCGTTGTATCGAATGTTCAAAAATCAAATTTTCGTGATGTAGGGAGTACCTTAATGTAACGAAATCCTAGATATGCGACAAATCTTCTATTATAACGATTCCGTTGTATCGAATGTTCAAAAATAAAATTTTCGTGATGTAGGGAAGAGATTCGGTACGTCGACTTTTTTGTCAAATCAAGATTGATTTTATGGAATTGTATTTTGACTAGGTACCTATTGTCTTTTCTAGAAGGATGTACCTGAACCTATGGCAGGCTATTTATCTCTCCATCAGACATCTGTTTCCCTCACCATCAAATGGACGCCTAATCAGCTTATGAATGGTTACTCCGAAGATTCTCAAGATAAAAGGTAAAACCTCAACCAAAAAAATGGATAAATATACAAAAGTAAGTTAAATCATTTTAGGAGGTATTCCTGAACCCTAAAATAGGGCGAACTTATTTATAATTGTCCATGGAACTAAAGGGCTCCAAAGGTGGGCGAAATTTATCATTTTTCTATGTCATTTTCAATTTTGACAATTTCGGCGACTACGTTAGACAGTGTGATTTAGGGAGGAACTTTGTGTTTTTTAGAATAAAATGGCATTTCTTTTCCTGGGATAAACTAGTTTTTCCAAACGCACTTAGGATGAATTAGTTTTGCCGGTTTAATATTTCAGAATAAACTAGACTATCCCAAGACAAAATAGTTTGCCCTAGGACAAACGGTATTCATATTTTTTTTTTTTTGCTGCAGAGAATCGTTTAAGAAGAGGCATGGCCGGAAAAACCTTTCCTAACCTCTCTGGTATAATCGGAAGGAATAAATAATAATACAAAATAACATAATAGCACATCGTAATGTAGGGTACTTACACGTTTTTACTATTCCCTCCAACCAAAGAAACGTTTTTACGGCCATGGCTTGTCTAAAACACTTACTAATAAGGAAACGACATGTGTGAAATTCGCTATTGAATGAATTTTTCCTAACATAAACTAGTTTAATCTTAAAAAGATTCTTTTTATTCCCTTATTCCCAGTTTATCCTGAGAAAAATTAGTTTGTCCTTAAATATTGACTAATTAAATCCGGCAAGACTAGTTCATCCTAAGTGCGTTCGGACAAACTTCATTTTGAAATTACAATATTTTGGGCAGTCGCAATAAATTCTTTAAACTTTAAATTGAGAAAACAAAATGGCTGATTGGAATATTATTTTCTATTTAGACGCAGAGGTAGTTTACCCAATAACAAATCGAACCCATGTTGTAATACCTCAATCATTCACACATTAACCCTTCCTCGATTCAGAAGAAATAGTACCAAGAGTCACGTTTTGTAAGTGTTCAGTTTTTTGTTTTGGTGTGTTAATTTGTAAACATGGGGTAGGTACTTGTAAACTGGCCAAATATTTTTTTGACAATTGATTTTTATAGAATGCAATGGGTGTCAACACAACAATAATCCTAATGGTACCATCGTAAATACCGCCCAAATGTTTTATTTACTACAAAAGAATTACATTTTTTTTTGGTCAGTCCTAGGAGTTAATTCAACAGAGTCAGCCGTATCCTTAAATATTTTGTAACTAATTCTTTGATTTATTGCAAATAGGTACATAATTTATTGTAAACATAATCACGAGGACGCGAACATACGTGGACACCCTCATGGTACAACCTCGCTGGACTAACGGGAACTGGCATATTCACTATTCAACGTGCCATAGACGCTGGCTAGAACGAAGCTTACGTTATCATCAGCTCACATGGAATCGGGCCTTAAATCTATCACTCTCAAATCTATGTGCAAAGCTCATTTTTCAAATTTCACAAGAGATACTTCTTAAAATAGCTTACTTTAATTATTTTCTTTATTTTGGTTTATTATTTTTATTTATTATTATTTAGGTATAGAATCAAACACTTACCAGAAATACTACCTATATTATTAAAATTAGTTTCGAATCATTCGATTCATCATCATTCAAGTCGGAGGATGGAAGTTGACTGAATATTATTCACCGCGTGATGTAACATCAAAATGTGTACCGTCTATTTCTAACACTTTTTTAAATAAAATATTGTCACTGGATAATGGTCGAAAACGTGCGGACTTTTTTCAGATTTTCGAAAAAAATCTCGAAAACCATGAATCGTACGGCAATAATTATTCTTTCTTTATTTAAAATTTGCCACAATTTGGGTCCAATTGCAAGTCTGTGGCCGTAGTTCTGAAATTTGGCATGGGAGTAGTGTAAAACCGCATTGCCTATTTCGAAACACCAGTACTTGTTGCGTGATGGTCGATAATTCTCGATTTTTTGGATTCTTTTCAGTTTTTCGTAAAAATCTCGAAAACTCTCAATGACACGGAAATAATTACTCTTGTGTGTTTTGGAGTAAATAATATTTGCATAATTTGAGTCCAAATTTAGCTTCGTAGCCTTAATAGATCCCAAGATATAACTCTTCGAAAATTATAGATTTTTCAAAGAAAAAAATTTAAGAATATCACTCTTAGTCATCTTTTGACATCATTTTGCCTCTAATATGTATTCATTCTACGGGGAAATCATGAGAAATGAATTTGAAGTGCAATAATTAACTTTTTATTAAGCACAAGTGGTAGCCTATAGATATGGATAGATAATTTATCGCATTTAATGATTCTTTGTGTGAGAATTCCTCTCTCGGCTACCTAACGGGGACTATTGATTTTTCAATTCTTCCTTCAAATTCTCATCGCCCGTTTCGGGTTCCATTATCTGCTTAGTTATGTTCAAATCGCTCAACGCGTTTTGGCATAAACTGGGGGAGGCTATTGCTCCCACCACTTAATTCATATTATTTTCGTTTCCTATTACTCAATAGTGTTAGCCAGATATATGGGACTGAAACTCTAAATAAGATTTTGTTTCCTTCTATGCTTTATAATTGTCCATTAAAAAAAAAATCAGACCGTGAGCTGTTCCTTCCAAAATCATCGCGTCGGTCGATCTTTCTGACATATCTAATAGGCACTTATTTCTGCGGACTGTAATTTGGATGCAGGAATGTGTTTGACACAACTATTTGGTGTCAATAATTTCTCTGACTTTGGGACTTTGGGACAAAACCTACAACGTAGCCCCTGGCAAAATATTGACGAGCCGCTACTATTCCAGTCACATTTGGACACAGATATTTGGAATTGATATCTTCAGGGCAGTGCAAATGATGCATTTGGCGACAGTTACTCTTAGCCCCTAAGAATTTGCCGTATAAAAATGGCCTTACTTGTAATACTATGATGCCAACAAAAAATGTGACTTAATAAAACAAACAAATTACATACTTAGCAAAAAGTTTTTTAGTGGAACCTAAGCCAGGCCCTGACAGTAATAGCTAACTTGTACGTTTGATTTCAGTATGTACTGGGACTATGCCATGAATGTCAATTTGGAAGAAGTTGTGTACGTCCACTGTCACCAGCAAGGTGAGAGATATATTTTCTCACCATTGATACCTACTTTCTTTTGAAACGCGACTCCAATCAAAAATAAAGGAATATTTCCCCACGTAGAGGCGAAGTTTCCTAACATGTCTGTTGGACGAATGAAAATCCTCTGGGTAATTGTACATGTATGAATTTTCCAAGAAAAGAACCCTCCTGAATACTAAACTCTTGAAAAGTAGGTCATTAGTTTATAGTTGTTATTAGATCTCAAATAAAAAGGAAAAAACTCTGCAAACACAATAGGTACGCTGTGGGTCAGTTTTGCCACTAGCGTTGACCAATTTTGATGATTTTTGTGAACGTTAGTGAACTCCAATTTTGACCCCGGTGTACAAATACATCCCGAAATGCACTTGTAGGTATATGTGTATGTATGTTTGTTTGTCATGCGATACAAGCCACAATTTTCATCCGATTTTGACGAAATTTGGTATACATATTTAGGACATGAAGGAAAATTGCCGTATAATTTTGGGGGCCGTGGTCCCTATATTGTGTTTTTTAAAAATGATTTTTATCTTTTTAGCGGTTTGCTGTAGGAACGTAAAATTTGGCTGGTGTTAAGGGATTTTCGATTTTGAAAATTTTGGGGGCCCTGGCCACCTCTAAGGGGGGGGGCAGGGGCTCATTTTTTTGTGTGTTGAAAATTACTTTTTAAAATGGGATTAAAATATTTCTTTCTATAAATGACTACAACACTGACGTGAACACCTGATCATCTTATTCCAGTTGGTATGTGGGTCCCATTTTAGGTCTAATTGAGCGCTGAACCTTTTCTTCGCTGATAGTCACATATACAGTAAGGTTCCATACTAAATTTTATTTGGAACCCTCTACAGGGCGTTTGGCTATAAATGGATCCCCTGAATATAGGGGAGGGTTATTTTTTATTTTAGCCAGTAAAATATTAAACTCACGTGTCCCATTATTTTCGAGTACCAAGTACATAATATATTCATATTTATCAATGATCAATAACCACTTTTATTTGATTTGTTGCATGCAAAGGTGAAGGGGAACACGGAGGAACAATTGTGTTAGTCGGCCAAGATGGAGTTCAACGATCACCAATAATATTTCCAAAAGGAGGTCATCTTTTAGCATTTTTATCTTGTTTGGAAAATGGTCTTTTACCACATGGTCAATTAGACCCTCCACTTTGGTCACAAAGAGGAAAAGGTAAAATACTAGGTACCTTAGCTCTCCAGCAGTTAACCCAGACATTTTTTATGAATTAATACATTGTCTCTTTGTATTTTTGGCAAATTTTGTATCACTTTTTACTTTCCTTATCCTATAAAAGGGTAACTATTGTAATGGGTTGAATTTTCCGATGTCGAGTTTTCAATATCAAAATACTTATTGAGGTCCCCAGAGCAGAAATCTCCCCTTTTATCTCAAGAACGGTAAGAGTTAGAGACTTGAATTTTGGAATTTGTCACTCTTCTGCCAAGAACGAACCACGAAACTTTTGGTTGAAATTCATTGTGCTCTATTCCTATACTCAGAATTTGCTGCCGTCATCGATGTTATAAGTAATAAAAAAAAATGGGGGGCGGGGGTCATGAAATAATGGACCCTACGCAACCAGAAAATAAACAAAGAAAAAAACAACAAAGAATACTTGGCAAAAAGATAGATCATACACAAAACTCACTGAATCACACTCTAGGAAGAAAAAACTCACACATTTTGTTCTTGTTTATCGATGTAGTAAATGAGCCTTCTCTAAGAATAAAGAAAAGAAAGTTATGATTTCTTCAGATTCGGGCGTCATGAATGACGCCATCTGTGTTTGTTACAGGTAAAGTTTTCCCCAAATTAAAGCGAAAAAGTCGACTTCAAGTTTCAACTGAGTTAGATCATTCCCATGAAGATGAATCAATTGATTATGTATTTCAAATCATCAGCAAAAAGCGGAGAGAGGATATTAGTAAGTGTTTGATGTGGACGATTTGGTGATTGGTGGCATATTGGGGCACGACAGCACCCCCCAGAAGGAAATATGTATGCTTTTCATAAATCCCCAAACAAAAAATCGAGTGGTGTCAAATCACAAGATCTGGGACAGTACCCCACAGGACTCCAGGTCCAATCCAAAACGTCCACCATTCAATCATTGTCGCAGCCTCTTACGTAAGGTCTGAGAGACAGACTGATGTTTATCTCTTAGGCAGAAATTAGTGAAAACTACAACTCACAGAACTGCACTCTTATATGATCTAAATAATATTGACGGTCTACTCAGTGTGATCTGTGATACAAACATGATGATACTGATTAGGGAACTAGGTCATAGGTGAATGAACTCGCTACTCGATTGTGTGTTGAGGTACGCACGTTTCGTGCCCAATGGTTCAATTTTTCCATTCCCGGCAAGTTTTACACAAGAATCTTCAATTTTTTTTGTTATGTCTTTAGGTAAGAAAAGGGAAAATTATACTTGGAAACTAATGAAATAATATCAAATGTCCAAAAAAAAAAAAAAAATATATAAAATTTTTTAAAAATATATAGCATATTTTTCATGATTTTATTACATTAAAATAGAAATTTCTCTACGAATTGAGAAGTTAACGGAAAAAGTGATATACCGTTGAAACCTTATTAACATCAGGATATTTTTTCCGCTTTTGTCCAAAACGAAAAATGTTGAACAAATCCCGTTGCTTTTTTCGTAGTTTACAAAAATACCAAAAAAAAAAAAAAAAAATCAAGTTAGCTCAAAAATGAGGCACTAACTCAATGTTTCTGGTCATGAAAGTAATTTTATCTGAACAGAAATTTTTTGTGTTCCTAAAATATTTTCAAATTTTCAAAAAAAGTATGTCGAAGAAAGTTATGGACATGTGTTCCTAAAATATATTCAAATTTTCAAAAAAAGTATGTCGAAGAAAGTTATGGACATGTGTTCCTAAAATATTTTCAAATTTTCAAAAAAAGCGTGTCGAAGAAAGTTATGGACATATTTGTGACGTCAGGCGTACACGTGTAAAAAATATGAAAATATTCGCATTTTCAAAAACAAAGCTTTTATTAAAAAGTTGAAGGCATCATTTTTGTTAGGTATTGGCATCTAGAATCAGCACATTAATTATTGTCCTCCTTAACTGGGACACCCTGTATATATGTTAGGGGTTCACTCAGTCTTGTGAGAACAATGAAAAAGGTAGCCAAGGTAAACACTACAATAACTGCCAGTTGATGAAAACAAATTGATGTGTCGCTAATATAATACCGGCTCTAATTAACCACCTCTACTTATCATTTTCAGTGTGCAGTCATGAACTTTGGCAGAGTCCAACTACTAGATCCCCAAGAGCTCATTTGGCATCAACATCATCTTCTGCCTCCTCTAATAAGTCGCTCAGTATTGAACAGTCCCCCTTTCCTCTTACTCATCCACCCAGCATTCTTTCGTCAGCGTGAGTACCACCAAAAATTATTATCATCAGAGGCAGTCTGTCTATGTCGTCAAAGCACAGGATTAGGAATCAANTTTTTTTTTTTACATGTTCCTTGAGTGCATCTAAAAAATAATTCAATTTGATGTCACACTCCTGGGTTTCAACTCATACTAAAAGAAGAGATTTGGGAGAAAATTTGCAATATACCAAAATTAAGTGTAAATAGTCAAAACAACTTGAAATTTTATGCTGATTTCAAAAATGGAAGAAAAATTGGGGGTTCTTATTTAAAAATCAAAAGTTAGGGTCAAAATTTTGCAACTTTTCAAAAAAATTTGCAAACTTTAGACACGCCAAATGAATCATTGCTAAAAACTATGAAGAACACCGTTTATTTCATCTTAAAGTTTCAAGCCGTTCCTGAGCTTAAAGAGTGGTTCACAAATTGAAAACCACCCTGTATTTTAGAAAACTTTAAAATTATGACCAAATTTGGCTCCGTTTTGGGGAACCTAGAGGTGAAGTTAAAAGTGTTAAAATCGTTGTCTCTTTATGTACTAGCAGTGATGAAAATTTCATGCTGGTATCACAATATGCACAATCATTCAGCTATGCCGCCCCACTAAATAGCAATTTTTTCATAGCATACATAATCAATATCATGGCTTAAATAACAGTAGAGAGTCCTTATTGGAAAATACTAAAATCTTATGACCTTTACAAATAAAGTAGGCTGCCTCGAATTTCGGTTAAAAATACAAGGCATCTACCATCTAGAATATTTATCAAAGTCCGGTAATATTAAGAGTTAATGCCTTTCAACTGAAAGCCTGTATCCGGCCCTGCGACAATAATGATAATGATGTTTGCAGAAATTCCTGTGGCTCCCCATTGCAACTTGTGTGTGAAACAATGAAACGCCAAATAATATCCCGAGCATTCTATGGTTGGTTGGCATACTGCAGACATCTGAGAACAGTCCGAACACATTTATCTGGCCTGGTTAATGTTGACATTGTGCGAGGAGAAGGTGCCGAAGAAGGAGTCACTAAAGAAGTGTGGGAAAGATTAATGAAAGAAGATGGTGTCATTGATGAACAAGCGGAGATATTCAGGTTGACCTACTATGGAGGAGTTCAACATGAAATGCGGAAAGAGGTAACGCATTACCACCGACGCGGCGATTCCTCTTGAAATTTCACAACCCCCCAAAAAGTAGGCCGGAGGGAATTTATATTTAGGAATTACAGATAATAAGAGGGGCACACAAGAGAGGGGTCCCCCCCGAATAAAAAAAATATCCAAGTTCTTATGGACATACAGTGAACGAGATCGATCCCAATATTACCTTGTGCACATAAATACGTCAAAATAGCTTCCTCACTATTTCACCTCTGTAGAACAAATTACTTAAAACAATTTAGTGGAATTCATAGGTAAATATTTGTTGGAGGGTCTTAATTTCAACCCCCCCCCCCCCCCCNCCCCCCCCCCCCCCGCTAATGTTCTGACCGGACCAGAATGGCGATTTTAGTTATATGTTATATGTAACATATAATTGTACCAAAAAAGACATATTTGCCATTAAGAAACATATCCTCAATATCCAGGAAATTTCTACATCCTCCATGTTTTAATCGCACCAGACTGACGATGTTAGGGATAGGTATGACTATATTAAAAAAACATATGCCCAAACATACCCTCAAAATCCCGAAAATTTCAACCCCCCATGTTTTAACCGGACCAGACTGGCGACTTTAGGGATAAATATGACTGTACCAAAAAAAAGAGACGTTTGCCATTAACGAACACATCTTCAATATCCTGCAAATTTCTACCCCCCCCCCCCCATAATGACCGAACGAGACTGGTGATTTTAGGAACAGGTATGGCTGTATTAAAGAAAGTTACTAAATTTCACCTCGAAAATTAGATAAAATGGGTAGCCTTAATAAGTTTTAGATATGCCCCCCCCCCGGAATTCAATCCTGGATATATACCTGGCCTTAATAAGTTTTAGATATGCNATGAAAATCCTAAATAATATTGGGTGCGCCACTGCAAGTAATGAATGTTTTTGAAAAAAGGAAAAAAAGGAACTTTTTTTCCTTGTAGGTATCTAAACAAAATTTCGACTGCAAACTACGTACATATGATTTTTTTAAATGTCAATGTGACAGTTAAACTGTCAATTGCCACCAAAAATATTGGCCATTTGTTTACTTCACCTCCTATAGTTTGGTGTCAGGTGTCAACCTTGGTAGGAGGCCACATTGACGCATCAAGCCAAATAACACTGTCGTTATTTATTTTACAGGTATGGCCATTTTTATTGGGTCATTACTTATTTTGTTCATCATACGAAGACAGAAAACAGAGAGACAAAGAAACCAAACAGTCGTATGAAACAACAATGTCAGAATGGCTGGCGGTCGAAGCAATTGTTCGTCAAAAAGATAAAGAAATTATGGCCGTTAATTTGGCCAAATTGTCAAATGAATCTACTTCTGGTACAGACACTGCGCCACACAACATTCCCAATCTGGATAATAATCTCAGTAACGACGTGAGTTGTTTTTATATTTCTATCACCCCCCCCCCCTTCAGATCGATCTCGGCCCCTGATAATTTTAGAAAATTCAACTAATAGAATGATGAAAACCCAGGAGTGTGACACATAAAATTGCATTATTTTTTAGATGCGCTCAAGGAACATGTAAAAAAACATTTTAAAAGGGTCACTACATCTGGGGGCAGACTCTTGATTCCTAATCCTGTGCTTTGACGACATAGACAGACTGCCTCTGATGATAATAATTTTTGGTGGTACTCACGCTGACGAAAGAATGCTGGGTGGATGAGTAAGAGGAAAGGGGGACTGTTCAATACTGAGCGACTTATTAGAGGAGGCAGAAGATGATGTTGATGCCAAATGAGTTCTTGGGGATCTAGTAGTTGGACTCTGCCAAAGTTCATGACTGCACACTGAAAATGATAAGTAGAGGTGGTTAATTAGAGCCGGTATCATATTAGCGACACATCAATTAGTTTTGTTTTCTAAAATTATCTCTAAATGTCCCAAAATCAAAATAACTTATCTAATATCTTCTCCTTTTCTCAATTCTATTTGGGGTCGACGCGGCGTTTGCTGCCCTCCCCCTAACATTTTACCGTGTCACAACTTACTGCAATTTGCTGATGTCTTTCCAATTTTGGTTTGAAGCAGAGTTATTTAAAGGCTGGATGCTTTTCCTAACACCAAATCATCTGTATTTACTTGGGCTTAGAACCGTCACCTAATTGCTTCCTTTGGTGGTACTATCTTATAACCTAACTAATATAAAGTGGTTCAAATTTTATTTAAAAAAATCGATTAAAGTAATATTGGGTCATTTTAGGACCTTACAATCCCACAAAAATCAATAAAATCGGATTAACTGTATAAAAGTTGTGGTGAAGAAGCTTTAGGTTCCGACCTACCTTATTGAAGTTATGGTGGGGAAGCTTTAGACTCCGACCTACCTCATTAAAGTTATGGTGAGGAAGCTTTAGGACGACCTACCTTATTGAAGTTATGGTGAGGAAGCTTTAGGTTCCGACCTACCTTATTAAAGTTATGGTGAGGTGTGAGGAAGCTTTAGGTTTCGACCTACCTTCTTGGCGATCTTTTTTTCTCTCAAAAAACTTGCACTGAACATAGTGGCTTAGAATTCCAAACCTCAACTCCCAAATTTCAAGTCTGGATCCGACTATATTATTGCTATCGTTACAAATATTCTCTTGGCAACTACGCACCCTTGCGTATTTGCCAAGGGTAATTCAACTCTTGTATAATTCTAACTTATGTTTTACTATAAATTCCGTATTATAGGTGTTTGAGGATAACGTGAGTTCCTTATCTGATGACTCGGATGAGCCCCCCGTAGTGGACGACTATGAAGATGCCATGGATTTTGAACAAAACGTCAATCCAGCTGATAACCAAATCAACAAAAGTAATGAAGAAAACAGTAAGTCTAACACACTGTTTCACGTCTAAATAAAAGCGGTTTCAAATCCCGGACAAAATCATCGACCCGTTTGATCAATGCTTATGTCGATGGTGGGTGGTAACTCTTATGATCAATACGTCCAGGGCCGTAGACAGAAAATCCGGTCCGGGGGGCGGGGGGAATTTACGGGTCCCTCTATTATTCTTTCATCTAGAATCATCGTATGGGCAACAATAAAAGTAAAAGTAGGCAATTCACTTAGTTGATGTGAAAAGGCGTGTACGCTTCTTCTTGGCAACAAATAATTCCATTATCAGATGTTAATGTTTACGAAATATACCAATATTTATGATTGTTGTACAAGCTGAAAGGTCGCACCATATTTTAAAATCAGTGTCCTGCAATAGTCCATATTAGTCCACTATCGCTAAACTGATTTTGTGTGTTTGAAAAATTTTCAAAACTTTTAAGTTGATTTATTTATTATTCAGAAAAAAAACATGAAAAATTTCGTTATGATAATTTTCTCACCGGTTCTCTTAGGGAAAAACCGGGCCTGGGGGATTCCCNTCCCCCCTCTCGTCGGACCTGAATACGTCTGTCAGAAATATGCCTAGTCAGCCAATTATATGAACAAAATTATTGTCCAACAAAATTGCACAAGGCTTTTGAGAATTATCGTAGAACTTTACTAACCTTATAAAAGTAAAAGTAGGTTATAAAAAAAAAAAATGATTTTCGAATTGACTAGGATCCCATCAAATCAACCAAAACCGGTTTCTGCCTTTCACGCTAATTTCTTAAGTGTGATGCGTACTCAGTTACGGGGGTAACCAATTATCACATCCTTTAAGTACTCAATTTTGGGATGAATTAAGAGTCTGTATTATTTATGTCAATAACATCAAATTATAACATCGAACACGTTTTCATGTTGTTATGAAAAGTGAGGTCTACAATTTTGGGATGAATTAAGAGTCTGTATTATTTATGTCAATAACATCAAATTATAACATCGAACACGTTTTCATGTTGTTATGAAAAGTGAGGTCTACAATTTTGGGATGAATAAAGAATCTGTATTATTTGTGTCCACATGTTTATTCAGGCAATACCTACTTCGACACCACTGAAAACAACAAACTACCGGACTCGCAAAGTTCTACGACGCCAAGATCTGACTCCCCCGACGAGGGAATGGGTGACGATGTCGATGAGATTGAGGATGACGACGGAAAATACGCACAAGGTAAGAAACAACCACGATTTCAACATAGAACCTTATTCTTTAAAATAGAAAAAATTGTAGCGGTTTACACGAATCCTCTCTAAAAAGAAGATGGTACCTAATTGCTGGAGCTTACTTAATTATTAGTGATAGGTGCTGGTTGTCAATTTTTTGCTTGAAACCCTTGGGACGGCTTACAAAACTTTCAATTAAAATTAAATCTACCGTCAGCTTTGTTTTATATTTTTTTTTATTTTGTGGTGGTGGATTTCATGAATCCTACCTTAAGAGAGAACGTAGGTGCTAGAGACTTCATAGACACGCCAAGAAATCTACCGTTGGCAGTCTTCACGAATCCAGCCTAAAAAGAGAGAAATGCATTACTTACTATCCAAATAAGGATGTCATTCCACCCCAACTTTTCCATCCTTTTCCTCTCCTACTTCTCTTTTATAATCCTTTTCCTTCTAGTCCGAATCTTCTCCTCCCTTGAAGTTTGGTAGCTTGTGCACTGATCATGGACGTGTGTTTGCGTGAATGAATGAGTTTTTTTTTAATTTAATAAATAGATGGTTTTATTGCACTGTTTTTTTTTTCCTTTTTTTAAATATGTTTTTTTTTTTAAAAAAAAAAATTGTATCATTATTTATTTTTTGTAAAATATATAAGGCCTCTATTTGGACTGTGATGGTAAAGGGACCGTCCAGTCTCATCCTCGCAGTATAAATAAGGTATAATAATAATAACCATATCATAATTTGGACCATGTACCTACCTTAAATTAAAGATAAGTTTTCTTATTTACATAAGTGTCATCTTTATCCTAACAGAACCAAACGACAAAGGAGCCAATAAAGAGAACAAAAATGAAAATATGAGCAAGAACAATAAAGTCGAAGAACAGACGGGACAACAGATTCCACTCGAATATAATGGAAACTTAGTGAAAACGTGTGTGATCAGTATAACATCAAACCAGTCTATGGACAGTGGGAACATGTCATCAGTATCGGACACCATGAGCGGACTCGAACAAGGTATATAAAATCAACATCGGTCAATTCCGGAATTTGTAGTGTGAAATCTCTGGTTGCTGTAGTAGTGGTGTTTTCCTCGAACTCAGCCATTCTTCCCATTTACAGATTTATGTTTTTAAAAATGGTAGAAACAGGTTGATATGAGGTTACCGAAAGGTTTTGATGGCCCCTGGCTGGAACTAAAATGGTTTGCATTCCAGGTCATCCTGGTACATAGAACCGGCCATCGTAAGGACGGGTACCTATTACTCGACCTACTTCTATTTAATTTATTTATTTGTGTTTTTAGCAGGCCCTTCGCAGTTAACAGTCTGTATGGAAGGCGATGAGAATTGTCCAGGAAATAGATCCAATTGTATTTCTCCAGCAAGTTCTCAAGGTGGAATCTATTCTGTAAGTTCTGTGTGAGGCCCCCGGAACTATGTCAATTATTGCAGTATAATTACATCAGTAGCACAAACATAATAATATTGTAGAGTTGCTTTCTTTATTCTTTTACACCATCAGCTTAGGTGAACTCGGTCCGTAAGGATGTCACCTTCAAGTAACTTTTCACAGTCTTAAGTACTATGATTTAGGTACTTTTCACTTTGTAAGTCAAAATTGGATTGGAAGAAATTACAGTTTATTCAACCTAGAAATCTAAAATTTTGAGGGAATGGAACTCTTTGATTTAAAGGATAAAAAGGTAAGGAACTCTCTGATTTAAGGGATAGAAATTTTGTTGGTAATATCTTTTGAAATTATCCCGTGACAATCATTCCTGTTGATTTTAATCAAGTATAACGTCTGCCGCAAATCAGGTCAGTTGCTCAAAATGATTATTATAGCTTCAACTTATTAGGTGCTTATCATACTTGAAGTGTCGGGAGGGACAATGACACCAAATAAACTGGTGAGAGGGGATGGCACTCCAGTATAACCAAACCAACACTATGGTTTCTTAAAGATTTTAAAATTAAACATGGTCTGAAAGGCCCTCGAATTACTTTAATTGAATAAACCCGGGGCTCCGCAAATAATCCTGAGGACTGTAACCTTAAAGGCCCCCTGAAGGACTTTATTCTGGATCTATCAGGGACCCCGCTTATGCTACTGAGGGATATTTTATAGGTGTGAACATTATCGTTTTACGGAGCCCCTTCCGGGCCACCTTATTTTTTGGTCCTGTGAAATTGATATAGGTCCAGAGATGGTTCTAAATCAATTTCATGAAGTTTTTCCCAGGACTTTCGCTTAGATAGGCAAACGTTTTTTCCTTCACACCCATAATATATGTTGATACGAGTTGAGTTTTGTATTCAGACTAGCGTAGCGTTTTAATTAATCCATATGCGTTTTATTAATTTTTTTTTCAATAATTTCGAGGTGAAATGGTGATGAAAATATACTGTTCTCGATGTACCTACATAGGTCAGTAATTTTTTCTTAAAATGCTAGTCTGATCCAAATTCTGTGGGAATTTTCCAAAAGTAAACAAGAATAGTTTGAATTATCTGAACACTCCCTTTCCTTTTCAGACCGAATTACTGGAATCTTTTGGACTAAATTTGCATCGAATCGATAAAGATGTTATGAGATGTGATAGAAACTATTATTACTTTACACCAGAAAACTTGGATAAGCTCAGAAACATAATGTGCACGTAAGTACATATTCCAACATGCCAACATGGACCAGGTAGATAATGAATTTAGAAAAATTGAATTGATTAGAATTTTTAGACCAAATGCCTAGATTATAAATTGGGAAAAATTTAATTGATTAGACTTTGTAGATGATACCTGTAGAAGATGGACCCCCGAATCAATATTTTTTGATTTCCTTATCCCATGAAAAGGAAACTATTGTAATGGGCTGAAATTTTCGATGTTTAGTTTACAATGCCAAAACAGGTTTTGATGTCCCCAGTGCCCAAATTTTGAGTTTCAGCCATTGGTCCGTGTGTGTCTATTGGTCTGGGAACAATAATGTTAAGTGCTAGAGACTTGAAATTAGCCATGTGTGTGATGTGTGTCAGTTTCATGCCATGAACGACATACGAGACTTTTGCTTAAAATCGAGAATACCGTTGGATGACTTTTGCCGCTTTTTAGCGGTTTTCGTGAATCTACCGTTGGCAGTTTTTATCCTCCTTTTAGGGGGTTTTCACAAGTCCAGCATAAAATGAAACGGTTAGAGCTAGATATTTAAATTTGGTGCCTATTCACATCAATTTTCTGCATGGAATAAGCAAAGTCACTTTTGAGTGAAGTCCTATCAATTTTTGGCGATTTTTTACCGCTTTTTGGTTGCTTTTGTTCGATTATTGACGGTTTTTACAAATCCTGCCTAAAAAGAAAACAGACTTGAAATTTTGCTAGCATGTCAATGGACGCGTCACAAAATGTTTGAAGGCAGTAGTTTGGCCTGTTTTTGACAGTCTAGAATCCTGAAACTCGAGATTTGGGTTCCGGGGACCTCAAATCGTGTTCTTGAAAACTCGACATCGAAAATTTCATTAATGTTCACACCAAATTTATTTTTTAAAAAATCATGCTTCATACGGCGATCAAACCCGATACATTATGAGAGTTAGCGCACATCTTACCACTGAGCTATTTTTATATTTTATTTCAGATTATATTTGCAGAGATTTTATATTTTATTTCAGATACGTATGGGAACATCTGGAGATGGGGTACATGCAGGGGATGTGTGATTTAGTTGCACCACTTCTTGTTATTTTGGACGAGGAATCTCTCACCTACGCATGTTTTTGTTGCTTAATGGATAGAATGGCATCTAATTTCCCTCAATCTGGAGGTGAAATGGACAACCATTTTGCCAATATGAGGTAGGTAGGGGAAAATGGAAGGCATTCTCTTCACTCTCAGAAGAGAGAAATTAATCATTGGTTGGTAGAGTGGATAGGAAATACGAAGAAAAAACGGGCACAGCGTCATCCTATCCTGAGAACATCATCAGAATTCAAGAGCATCTACATGTTTTTTTTCATCATCGGTACTGCTGCCCCTTCGAAACTAGTCTGCTCTGCATATTTAACAACAACAAGGTGTTCTAATAGCCGTATTTTTTTTAACGTGTCTTTAAAATCTATTGGTAATTCGAGACGGGGGTTTTACCCTCCATTCGCTGGAAACTTACAAAAGAGCTACCCACATTGACCTAACCCAGCCTGGGTTGGGCTGGACAAATAGCCAGCATCATTTTGCCAATATGAGGGCGCGAACCTACGGGGTCACGACTTAGTAAAACCCCGCTTGGCGTTGCTTAATTTTAGAGATCTAACAGGAACTTGTGTATTCAACGTGCCATAGACGTTAGCTAACCGTAATGATGGTTTTAGTTAACAGTATCTAGTTTTAATGGTGTTTTTCCTTATTCTCAGATCTCTGATTCAAATTTTGGATGCTGAAATGTTCGAATTGATGCATCAATATGGCGATTACACCCATTTCTACTTTTGTTATCGATGGTTTCTTTTGGATTTCAAAAGAGGTTAGTTAGTCCAACATATTAGTTCTGGGTACAGATCCACCTTAAATTCATCAAATGTGTTCTTTGAAGCCACATTTTCTAGGGGTAAAATAAGGTGAAAACATGTTCTATGTTCTCAAAAGAAAAGTTCAACGGAAGGACACTTTCCAAAATTAAGATTATTTTGTGTGATTTTCCGCAACCACTTTTGAAAGTCAATTATTTAGATTTAATATTTATACTATATATTTACAATTAGTTGCAAACTCTTGATTTTGACTGTCAAAAATCATCAGAGGCGGAGATCTGGGGAGCCTCGTGTATTAATATTCAGTTTACGAGTGCTTATAGAAACAAAAAGGGTACCTTCTAAAATGTTAAAAAATGCATTTTAGGTATATCTTCTACAATTTCACAGTGTGGTCCATGTATAAAATTGATACCTATTCTTTGCTACCAAATTTGAAGCACTTAAATAATTTCTGAAGGCAGGATTCGTGAAAAACGCTAGCAACGGCAAAAAAATCGCCAAAAATGGATTGGATTTCAACCAAAAGTTTCGTGGTTCCTTCTTGGCATAAAAACAATTTCAAGTCTTTTTATTGCTATTATTAAACTGGTTGCAGGTCTCTAATGAGAGTACAATTATCACTGAGACAAGTGCAGTCTCATTAGAGACTCCAAAACCTGTTTTTGGCATTGAAAACTCGACATAGAAAATTTCAGAACATTACAGTACTTTCCTTTTTATAGGATAATGAAAGTATGAGTATGTTTCTTGAAACTACAAATGTTCTGTGGAGCAAATTTTAATTGCATTCTGTAAAAATTTCGCTGTTATTACAGAACTGGTTTACAATGATGTATTCAGTGTATGGGAAAGTATTTGGTCTGCTAAACAAGTGGCCTCTGCTCATTTCAATCTCTTCATTGCTTTATCTCTGGTAGAAACGTACCGCGATATTATTTTGGCCAACACAATGGATTTCACAGATATCATCAAGTTCTTTAATGGTAAGTAAGACTAGGACTCAAGGAATGTGACCTTCTGAATCGATATTGTCAATTTGATATTTTTTAATATCTTTCGCCCTCTGGCTGTATGGAATGGCCTCGCCATCCAATGCAAAAAAAATATCTCACGATTCTTTAACTAATTTTTGGTTAATCATTTTCAATAATGAAACTTTGTAATCGTCACGAAAAAAATGCCCCCCCCNGCCCCCCCCCCCCCACCCTTAAAATGTGATATACCTACGTTTCAAGGTAGGTACATTGTAGCAGGCTATTAAATATGATGCGGGGAAACAATGTAAGAATTATTGTACACTTGCCCGACCACAGAACATAACATCTCAGAGCTCACTCCCACTTCTAGTGAACATTTTACAGTATTCATTCGGTAGTTAAACAGCGAATACATAGCGAGTAGTTTAGGTAGGTGGGGCCCATAAAAAAACTATTTCAGATTTTTTTTTTACAATTTCAGAAATGGCTGAACGACATGATGCAAAGTCAGTTTTAAGTCTAGCGAGAGATCTTGTACTACAACTGCAAACATTGATAGATAACAAATAATTAAAGTGGTAGCAAGCTATCACTGAAAAGTCACTTTCCGGCGGTACAATGTCAGGTGAGATCCAAAGTTATATCAAATGACCCCCCTCCCCCAAAACTAGACCTAAAGCCTTAAGGAAAAATAGGAAATTTATGTTTGTTCATATCCAAGACAGAAATGAATTTGATAACCTAAAAGGGATTCTGCAGCCACAAGGAACATCATATTGACGAAAAGATATGTGGCAGGAGGGGCAGACACAGGATCCACTGATCTTGCAACCTGCCAAATCTGAAGGACGGGTTTAGGTAACGACAACACCAAATATTCCAAGTTTCAACATAAAAACAAGAATCACATAGGTATGACGACATCCTACCTTCGATAGAACAGGAACATAAAGAATGAGCAAGAGGATTCTACAGCCACGGGAAAGACGTAAACCATGTTGCTGGCATCAGCTTGTGATATTTCAAAACAGACCAATTTATGACTTGTCTCAAGAGTATTTCCAACTCAACTCTTTCTTTATTCTCTATATATTTTCAGTCGAATACCAGAAACATTTTATCGTTATTGACACTTTATTGATTTTTTTTTTTCTTTTTTAAAACAATTTTAACATTTTATTTTTACAGTAAAAGTACATACATAAACTCCCCCCAGTTTACTCTTGTAACTTCTCAGGGGATGTAAACAAAACATTTATACAAGACAATGGCTGACGTTTTAAATCAGATACAACATTGACAATAGTAATGCTCTCTTTCCCTTATAGCCTGTTCCTACGTGACGTCAGTATAATAAATGTTTACAAAATAAACTTTAAAATTAAAAATCAATGATACTATTTGGGCTTCATCCGTTTTAAAAAAGTATAATGTGCACAAAACCATGTAACTATACAGGTCGTCCTCACGATGGCCGGTTCCACGCACCAGGACAACTTGGAACGCACACTATCACAGTTCCAGCCAAGGGCCATCAAAACCTTTTCTCATATCAGCCTATTTCTACCATTATTCCAAACCTGCAAGTAAAAATGGGGAAATTAGTTGATTTTAAGGGGAACACCGCCACAACACACACTATGCAGGCGAAACTCTTGTGGCATTCTCACTGTAAAACACTCATTTAAAATGTCGTTCGGAAAAATACAGATAATAATCGCGTCAAGTGAGATCAGGCTCTTATCATTTTAGTTAAATCTCTGTATATATTTCTTGTAAATCATTATTTCGTGATAATAAGTATTTACAATACCTCACTCTTATCCTATTTACTAATATTAGTCATTGTGCCAATTTTTATTATTACCTGCTGCATGCGTTTTAATATAGTTGAATTCAGAAATTATTTATTTTTAAACAAACTCAACCTAATTATTTAGATTTTATATATATATATAGTCACAGGATGTCTGGATATTGTTATTTTCGAAAATTTACCAAATTTGATATCATCAGTCAATGACGTCAGAGGTGGTCGGGCATCTCAACAGAATGTCGTCAGAAAGGATCCCCCATAGAGTGGCATTCTCGGAACTGGAAGTTGGCGGCCGATTACAACAAAATCCTCGCAAAAGATGGACAGACGAAATCCAACAAAGGTCTAAAACATCTGAACATTGACCCCAAAACATGGAGAGACCAGGCGAAAGACAGAAATGCATGGCGAAGAAAACTGTACGAGAACACAGGCCTGTCATTGTGATTTCCAATGTAAAACCAAGTCGGGACTGTCCAGTAACCTCTCAAACAAACATAATGACAGCGAAACACATGTGATGAAACCCATCAAAATTCTTCTCATTTTGCCCACTCCGTCAACTTCATCAGTATCACCTTCAATCCCCTCGACAACCGCAATCTCCAACCTGGTTTGTCCCGCCTGTGGACGTCGATGCGAATCCCGAGCGGGTCTCCTCAGCCATCTGAGGAACCCAACATGTAGAGCCAGAAAACATCGGATCGATGAAAATCTCAAATCATGTATGTACCTATGTATCACTAATTGCTTAGCCAAAACGGTAAGAGATATCAAAAAATTGATTTGAATGGACCCCCCGCAAAAAAAAATATAGCCAAACTAATAGGGCCTTTTGACCTGCTCACTTCATGGTGAGATTTTGAAAAATAAAATATTTGAGACACCCTGTTCAATAATGTTACATTTATAAAATATTTATTTAATGAATTAATAATATAATTATACCGGTTAACCGGAAAAAATATTAAAATTTACTTTGTCCTTATTTTTTATCTTTAACATGTGAATTTTGCGTTGGTTACGACGAAAAAAAATCATACTTTTTGGGAGAATTGTGGGATAACAGAATTAGTTCTGAACTAATTTAAATAAGTAAGATCTACAGTTTACGGAGCTAATTCTAAATAGCCTATTGCCCAAGTTTATTCCAATAATTTAGAGATATACAATGGAGATACCGAGTCGGTGGCTACCGAGGATTCATTAGATGTTGATCCTAAACCAATGTAAATACAGAAGGTTTGGTATTAGGAAGGGCATTCACTCTACTTCAAACCAATAATGAAAGATCATCTTTTTTTTTTAATTTGGCTTAACGTCTCTTTAACATCTATTGGTCATTCAAGACGGCGGTTTTACCCTCCATTCGCTGGAAACTTGCAAACCAGCTACCCACATTGACCTCACCCAGCCTGGGTTGGGCCGGAAAAATGAGCCAACAATACGTGGTGTTCCCAAGCGGCCACCCATCCAAGTTCCGAACACGCCCGAAGTTGCTTAACTTCAGTGGTCTTACGAAAAGATCATCATCAAATGCGACTTTCTACGCAGTTCCTACCCAACAAACTTGGTGCTCATAGGTGTCAACGAGGTATGACCGAATATAAACGTAAGAACCTAACCTATATCAATAATCATATCAAACAAGGTATGGCCGTCGCGTCGTCAATTTGTTTTGATATTAATCAAATTCAACTTTTTCTTTAAAACTAATCTATAAGGGTGGTTCCAAAAATTCGTGGCCTAACCCAGATGGAGAAGGAAAATAAAAAGCCACTGTATCTTATTTTTCAACATACTCTCCCTTGACTTCAATACATTAGGTATTTACATCCTTTGGGTTACATCTCTATGCCCATTGCCCATCAGTTAGTATCCTAACCGGTCAAAAGACTGTAAAACAGTCGACCTGATCTCTTCATCACTCCAATTTTTTTCCACACTCAGATTTCAGTTTTGAAAATACAAATACCTGGTCCTAGGCTCCTAGGGACTAGGTCTGGACTGTAGGTGGGCTGAGCTATCTCAGTGAAGCCATACTCAGCAACCTTTGCATTGACGGCGATTTGGACAGAGGCGTTGTAAAAGTAATAAAGGAGTTGAACACATCGGAAAAATGTACTCAGAACTTAAACAAAAATGAATGCATTATCAAAATTAAACTAATCAAATTAATTATTTGGATAATTTTACCTCGCATTATCATTAGACAGTATGAGACATCTAAAAATATTGTTCGAAAAAGATTACGTTGAACCTTTATTGGTCGGGCCACGAACTTTTAGAACCACCCTCGAAAAAATAATTTAATTTTGATTTATTATTTTTTTTCCCCCCTTGCCTTTTCCCTTATCGCTGTTGGGGTCGGCTCTTCTCGTACGCAATTGTATTGTCTTCTATTCCGTATGTCTTGTTCTGAAATATTGTTTTTCACTAATCTGTCATTTTGTTGTTTAATCCATGTATGTTTTGTTCTTCCTTTCTGTTTTTATTGCTCAGAATGGGTCAAGTTCATTGTTCTTGACCTGCATCCTTTCTTCATGTGATCATCCTTTCTTCTCTTCACATGACCATACCATCTTAATTGTTTTTCTTCAATTTTTCTACTAATATCCGTTATTCCAAAGCTTCCTCGCACATATTTATTACTTATCCGATCTCTAAGACTGAATTGCAATACATAGTATTTAATCTTACAAACATATTAAAGCAAGTATGGTAAAAATTGGAACAATATTGTGAATCTAACCAGTGCCGGTTTTAGCACTACAGCGCCCTGGGCGAGATTTCTACGGCGCCCCCTAACTGCAATTCAAACCCATATGAAAAAAGGAAAAGGATAAAATGAAATTACCATTTATTAAAAGAAATAACCATTTATTAAAAAAAAAAGAACTAATAAAATTTTACTTTTCTAGCATTTCTATCGGTGGACTCTTTTATTATGTATTATGTCATCAAAGTTGAGGTTTTCAGGAATTTCATTTTCGATTAACAAAGTGGCCAAGTTTGTCAGTCTAGATTGACAAACTTGGCCACTTTGGGAGATTGAGATAGTGTCGATTGTCGATCGCAGGTAGGTTTTTATCAGCTTAAGCTTAGAAAAACTCCTTTCCCCAGTAGCAACCGTTACAGACAGGTATAGTTAATATAATAATGTGCGCAGTGTTATATACATTTGGAGTTCTTGGAAGTTGCGATTTTTGATAAAATTTAAAACAAAAACAGGGGAAACCACATTCTGATCAGGTAAGAAAGATTTCCGACTTATGAGTTCATCACACAACATACACCCATCTATATCTGATTTCGACCCCGGAGTTTGTCAAGGTCAAGTTTTTCCGGAATCTGTTTTATATTTTACAAAAAAGGCCAACTTCCATGGCTTAGTGGTCCTCCACTAGTATTCCACTCGGGAGATTCAGGTTCGAATTCTGGCAGGGGCAAAATATTTGTCACTGTCAAGGGCGTAGCCAGCATCTGGCCTAGGGGGGGCAGGTGGGATCTTCATGTCGGGAGGGAGGGGGGGGGATAAAATAAATCGTTACTTATTTAATAATAAACCCCCAGGGGTAACTGATGATTAAGTTATTGGGGGGGGGGCGACTAAAGGGCCCGAGCAAGTGGTTGATGATCCCTGGATAGTTACAAGTATCAGTAAC
>CM022881.1:18590909-18634776 GCA_012654025.1 Pachypsylla venusta | reverse complement strand
CGACCCAGCCTAACCTTGAGCAGACTTCAACACGCATTTTATTTTTTTTGGAACCTAACCCAATACTACTCCCAACACGTTCTACACAGTTTAACAACCCGTTACTACTCCCCATGTTCTATCTAAGTGTAGGTAATATGTAATCTATGTGTGGTATGTTCTGATCGGCATTAAACGTTTGTACCTCGGTGATATGATTATTAATGTAAGAGTCAGATTTATTATCATTTTTTCTCTCATCTTCTCGAAACAAAGTTCGGGTACTCTGCTAGTTATATATAAAATTGAATTGCGAATAGGCTATGGAAAATACAGGGTTTCATTAAAAAAAAAAAAAAACAGAATTATATCAGGGCTCTAGAGTCGGGAGTTTTGCCAGAGAGTCGAAATTTTATAATTTGTGGAGGAGGAGACTTTTCCGACACTAACCCCGACTCCAGCTCAAATAAAATTGATTAACGTAACGCAACATCAAAATAATTTTGCAGCACCCTAGCGAGCAGGGAAGCGGAGTAGGAGTTTTTCTAATTTTTGAAATAAGGAGTCGGAGTTGAACTTTTAGGCTTTTTTTATGTTCACATGACCGCGCGGCACAAGATCTATCTATTTTGTGCATATTGTCTACATGACCGCGCGGTAGTAGTTCTACAAACTTGTATCGATTTATTCATATGATCCCGCGCGGTCATGTGAACATAGCCTTATAATATGGAGAGTCGGGAAATTTTTGAAAGTTATGAGTGGAAGATTATTTTCTCAACTTTCTCTGAACCCGAGCCTCATAACAACATATTTCAACCATTTTTCCAAACCTGAATCTAGAAATGGAGAGTTGATTTTTAGAAGAACACCGGCACAACATTTATTAATTTCCATTCAAAAAAGCTGGAGATATCAGGGGGCTTGGAGAAGATCAAATAGTGAAAAGCACAACACCCTGTAGAATTGCCTTCAAATGACAAGGACTTCTGGTACTAGTTCACATACGTGCAGTATGTATATGGATTGGAAGAATTAAGTATGACTTCGGGAATATTTTTATTATTATTTACGCCTGATTGATGTTTCAGTTGGGGAATATTTTTATTATTATTTACGCCTGATTGATGTTTCAGTTGAAAAGAATGGCGATGTTTGTGTATCAATTCTTCACGAGCCCGGTGATGATAAGTACGGATATGAACGAGCGTCTGAAAGATGGTTACCGGTGCATACGGTGGAAACAATCTTGATATCTGTCATATCAATGCTAGCCGATCCCAATGATGAAAGTCCTGCCAATGTTGATGCTGCTGTGAGTAACTTTATAAAACTCTCGCTACCACAATCCTGTATTCTTTTTTTCCTATAAATTTCACTTGTTGACTAGGGATTCTGCGAACTGTTCACTCACGAAAAAATCAATGAGGCCCAGGGGGCCACTCGGGATCTCATGGTAATGTAAGAATGGTCTTAAAAAGGTTTTTCTTATGGAAGAGTTCAATAACGGACACAACTTTGTATTTTTAAGCCATACAGAAGGGCGTAACAAAATGTTTGTATGAAATATATGGGTCCTGTTCCTAATACGAAACCAGTAGTTGTGTGAACTGTAGATGTCACTCAGTAAGTTCATGTAAGCCACACAGAAGGCCGTAACAAAATGTTTATATGAAATTTATGGGTCCTGTCCCTAATACGGAACCAGTAGTTGTATGAACTGTAGATGTCACTCAGTAAGTTCATGTAATCCACATAGAAGGGCGTAACAAAATGTTGTATGAAATTTATGGGTCCTGTCCCTAATACGGAACTAGTAGTTGTGTGAACTGTAGATGTCACTCAGTAAGTTCATGTAAGCCACACAGAAGGGCGTAACAAAATATTTGTATGAAATTTATGGGTCCTGTCCCTAATACGGAACTAGTAGTTGTCACTCAGTAAGTTCATGTAAGCCATACAGAAGGGCGTAACAAAATGCTTGTATGAAATTTATGGGTTACCGAACGTAGAGAAAATGTGTATGCATACGAGGCGGAGGTTCAATTAAAATTGTCTACAGATGTCAAACTTAATGCTTCTCGAATAGGGGGTAGAAAATTGTCATTTTTTGATATGGGTATCGTTGGATTCAGCAAAACTGATAAAGAGTAATTTTGAAAGATAAATAGGTGTTGGGTGTAAAATAAATTGTTGTTTTTGATACAAGTCATAGTTATATTTTTCTTTGGCTCTAAAACTGGGAATGGCACGGGAGCCGGCGTCTACGGAGTCGGCCCCAGGATACAACTATCCGTAGGACTGGGGACATACTCTACGGTGTTCTAGTCTGAGGTATATGTCATTCTCAGATGCCTGCAACTGTGTAGAAAAGTGGATCTAAACAATAGGACAATTTCTGTCTTCACAGACAGTCAGGCAGCCCTAAAGGCTCTTGAGGCAAACCAAACCAAGTTTGGGAGTGTAAAAAGCTCCTCAATGAGGATCCAGGAGGAACAGGATCCATATCAATTGGGTACCTGGACACGAGGGCATTTAGGGAAATTAAAAAGCTGATGAGCTAGCCAGGGCCGGTTCCTCCACATCATTCACTGGTCCGGAGCCGGCGGTTGGCATAACTAAATGCTTGGCCAAGGCAGCTATAGAACACTGGGTCTTTGAAAAACACAAGGAGATTTGGAACGGGATCACGGGACTTCCTTTCTCTAAAAGGATGATTACTGGCTCCTCAAAGAAAACAGCAAATAAAATTGTGAATCTCAGCAAACGTGACATCAAACTGGTGATTGGGCTGCTGACGGACCACTGTGCTCTAGGGAAACACCTAAAAACTATAGGGGTCAACAAGGGAACAGCGATGTGTAGGATGTGTGGAGAAGAAGGGGAGGCGGCTTCGCACATTATATTTGACTGCCCATATATGGCGCTACAACGCTTCAGGACTCTAGGGTTCCCGGGTTGTAAACTACACTCCAACCCAGTAGAATCGTTGCTGAAGTTCATTAGGGGTTCGGCAATTTCAGGGCTGGGTGAGAGATATTAGACGTGGAAAAACTGGTGTGCAATAATCCTAACTAGTGGACGCAGCACTTGGAATTCCGAAAGGAAAGGCCGCCACAATTAATAATAATAATATATCTTTCTTACCATTAGTACTGTGTTACCCTATTTTATATGAAAATATTATAATATTGGAATTACATCCAAAAGTTAGATATTGAGCAGTTAAGTCTGACATTAACTTTTTATAAAACAAATCAAAATGTGACCTTTTTTCATTTTGCTCCCCTTGATTTTTTTTTTACTTATCTCCTTCTACCCTAACATGCGTTATTTGACACAACCCGCACAACCAAATGTCTTCTGTTTCCATTTTAATTTATTTTATTTTTAATTACAGAAAGAATGGAGAGAAGATTTTACGAATTTTAAAAGAAAAGTAGCAAGATGTGTGAGACGGAGCCAGGAGGAAGTTTAGATTTAATATTGATGGTCTTTCATTTTGTATATAAAACAAAAAACAAATTTAAATGTAAACAAAATAACCAACTTTCGAGAATGTAAGTATCATTATCAAGGCTACCTAGCAACCCACCCACTAGGGAACAAAATAATTAGAGTTAACAAAAAACAAATTTAAATGTAAACAAAATCTCACAAAAAATTATCATTGAAAAAAAGGCCAAGTTCCACTTATTCAACCAAAAAATTCTGCCTATGAAAGTAGTGATATCTATTATTGGGGCCAAGTTTATTATTGCTGCTGTACATCCCGCACTTAATTTTATTATTGCACGTTCTTCTGTCTCAATTCTCTTAAAGTAAGACCGACTTTACACTTGGTCAGTTTTTTCTAAGGGGATTCGTAAAATACTGGTACTATCTTTTTACAAACTGGCCAAGTGTAAAGTCGGTGTTACTTTAAGAGAATTGAGACAGAAGAACGTGCAGTAATAAAATTAAGTGCGGGATATACAGCAGCAACAATAAACTTGGCCCCAATAATAGATATCACTACTTTCATAGGCAGAATTTTTTGTTTGAATAAGTGGAACTTGGCCTTTTTTTCAATGATAATTTTTTGTGAGATATCAATACTTTTTGTGAGATTACTATATGTAAGTGATTATATTTAGCCGTTTTTTTCTTCATTTCGTCTTCTTTTCGATTACACAACATTTCTGTGTAAACCGGACCCAAATATCCAATAAGATCTAACACCATAGTATTAATGAAGTATGTAATATGCACCACAAAGCAAATAAAGACAGAAATATTTATAGTGTATCTTCTTCCCTGAAGTTATAACACTGATAGTTAACGAGTTTGAATTTTGATATTTGCGGATTTATTTGAATTTAAGTCCTTCTACCTTCATGCAAGTATTCAGCGTTTTATCAGTTGAAACTAGATTTTGTGCATTTTCTTCCCTGAAGCGGAACCGTTTTTGAACACTGGTAGTCAAAGAATGAATATATTTTCCATTTAATCTTCCTTCATACAAGATTTCAGCGTCCTACCAGTAGTTTAAACTAGTTTTCGAGCATCTCCTTCCCTAAAGCGGAACCGTTTTGGAGCACCGGGAGTGAAAGAGTTCAAATATAAATTATTTCCTGATTAATTAAATGTAAANAGGGAACAAAATAAAATTAGAGTTAACAAAAAACAAATTTAAATGTAAACAAAATAACCAACTTTCGAGAATGTAAGTATCATTATCAAGGCTACCTAGCAACCCACCCACTAGGGAACAAAATAAAATTAGAGTTAACAAAAAACAAATTTAAATGTAAACAAAATAACCAACTTTCGAGAATGTAAGTATCATTATCAAGGCTACCTAGCAACCCACCCACTAGGGAACAAAATAAAATTAGAGTTAACAAAAAACAAATTTAAATGTAAACAAAATAACCAACTTTCGAGAATGTAAGTATCATTATCAAGGCTACCTAGCAACCCACCCACTAGGGAACAAAATAAAATTAGAGTTAACAAAAAACAAATTTAAATGTAAACAAAATAACCAACTTTCGAGAATGTAAGTATCATTATCAAGGCTACCTAGCAACCCACCCACTAGGGAACAAAATAAAATTAGAGTTAACAAAAAACAAATTTAAATGTAAACAAAATAACCAACTTTCGAGAATGTAAGTATCATTATCAAGGCTACCTAGCAACCCACCCACTAGGGAACAAAATAAAATTAGAGTTAACAAAAAACAAATTTAAATGTAAACAAAATAACCAACTTTCGAGAATGTAAGTATCATTATCAAGGCTACCTAGCAACCCACCCACTAGGGAACAAAATAAAATTAGAGTTAACAAAAAACAAATTTAAATGTAAACAAAATAACCAACTTTCGAGAATGTAAGTATCATTATCAAGGCTACCTAGCAACCCACCCACTAGGGAACAAAATTAAAATTAGATTTTTTTAAATAAAAAAAAGGTTTGTTTTAAACTCCTGGACCTAATTTTATCAATAATAATAATAATTTGAATATTGATATTTTAATCTTTTTTACTGAAAATCGACCGTAACTCGAAAACTTTTGGACATTTTTTAATTGTCAAATTTTTCTGCGGTCACAGATTATGATTTTGAAGGTGTTCATTCGTCTTACCACTACGCCACCAAACCATGTTTTAGCTGTGAAACATTCATACACCAATAGATGGATAGATTTTTGTGTTATTATAGATCAGAGATTCCTAAACTGGGGAGGCGTGAACCAAAAAGTTTGGGAACCCTGTTATGGATAGATAAAGGCCATGCCTTTAAGGCGCATCAGCGATGCGGCCATAACTTACTCGTCTACTAGGTATACAATTGAAGCAATGTAATCCTTTTCTGGCTATAGGTACCTTTGAAAGGTTAATGACCTAAAGGGGGGGGGGCTTTTTATATACAAAGCCTGTTTCATACACTCGATTAGACCGAAAGTAGAGAAATCTGAACACTGGCCGATGATGCTTTTGGGTATAATAGATCTGTATAAATCCAACCTCTGTTTTGTCATCATTCTAATATACCCAGAGTAGATTGTAGGTATACTATGTTCAAGTCTATCCTGAAATACTGTCCCTAAAAAAAACCTTATTCAAATTTTTGGGGAACCTTTGTCAGTTTAGTTTCCCTAAAAAAAATTGCATTTTTATTTCTCCAAAACTGTTCCATTTTTTTTAAAAAATAAAAGTTTCAGGTTTCTTTGATTTTTGATGGGAACATTTTCTTGCTATTCACATCGGTGAAAAATAGCGACGTCTCCTTTGCTTCTTTCACGTAATTCCTTTCCGTGTTCATCGCGGAAGGCGATGGAGGTGTTGGATAGCATATTATGCTACTTCGAAAAAAAAACATAATAATAAAAATAATACTGGGAAATCGGAAATTTAAAAAAAAATCTAACCATTTTCGAATCTAAATACCTAATTCGACAAGTCACAGTACGATATCTCTAGGAAGACATGGCGTTACCCCATAATGTCCTTAGGTGTGATATAATGTAAGCCTGATTTTGACGCGGTTGTGTATGTTTTCAGAAAGAATGTCCGACTGTACAGTTAGAGTAGATCCCCCCTTACATAACTCAAAATGTCTTCTGGATTGAATCCCAATTTTTCTTCAAAAGAAGATTTCAGCTCATTGTGGGATTCAAGTTTTAATTTTAATTATTATTATTAGAGAAAATCAGCAAGATTTTTTTTTTTATCTTACTCAGTGTATATTCCAAATCAGGGAGTTAAGTTATTGATCGATTCAAATTTATCTTACTAATTTTCTCGATACTAATTCGAAACGTTTCTCCTTGTAGAAAGATATTTTTTGTTCTCACACGTAGGACATATATGTCACTTTCAAATAATGTTTCCGTGTCTGTATTTCCAATATTTTGAGCAACAAAACTGTTTTCTATTTATCTTTTTATTCTTATCAATAAGTTGTTGTTTGTTAGTTTTTAAGTGTCATCATGCATCTGATCTTGGAGTCTTGGTAATTATTCGTAGAGTAATTGAAAACATTCTTTTTTAAAGGGTTCCAAGGGTTCCGACGCAATTTTTATGAAATTGTAATTACATGAACATTAGAAATATTGAAGAGCTGTCAGTTCCAGTCCTAAAATGTCTAAACTGATAACCCCTCTTAAACACAAAAAATGGTAAGATTCAAGGTAGTATCCAAAAATCAAATTAGAAAATCGTTTTCCTTTCCTCCCCCCCCCCCCCNCCCCCCCCCGTATGCCGCAAATCTTCCGAAACTTTTTGTCAGTGTCAGTTTGTTTACATACTAAAAGTTTAGTGAAAGCGACGCATATTATACTCCAAATATGACCTACATACCAAATTTCATTAAAATCGGGCAACGTTAAGTGGTAAACAGCTTTTTTCAATATATTTTTGGATTCTGTAAAATATTTAATTTGTATTTTTTCGTGGCTTTTTTCAAAAGTTCATTATGCCAGCGTGTAAGGCACGTTGAATAGTGAATACGCCAGTTCCCGTTAGATCACTGAATTTAAGCAATGTCCAGCGAGGTTCTGCCATTTTTGTGCCCACGTGGGTTCGCGCCATCGTGATGCTGGCTATTTTTCAGGCCCAACCCAGATTGGGTGAGTCAATGAGGGTAGGTGGTTTGCAAGTTTCCAGCGAATGGAGGTTAAAGCCCCCGTCTCGAATGACCAATAGATGTTATTGAGAAGTTAAGCAAAAGAAAAAAAAAAGTTTTAAAAATAGTCATTATCCCTGAATTTTGATTTGGACATGAGTGGCCGAGTTTTGTATACTTTAGTTAATCATTCATATACCTGTTGGACATGAGTGACCGAGTTTTGTATACTTTAGTTACTCATATATATATATATTGGACATGAGTGGCCAAGTTTTGCATACTTAAGTTACTCATATACCTACCTACTATTAATCACACTATCTGTCATGATTCCAAAATGTTGGCATTAATTAAATTATGACAAAATTTAATTGATGTATAACCAGATATTTATCTGTAATAAATATAATTTTGATATTTTGTCTTTTTCAATACGATTTCTGATCGAAAGATAATTTTGTTTTTCTTCACTTGTGTATTTTAGATATTTGAGGGCTTGAATTTTGCAAGATTATCGAGCCCTCAATGAAATATTTTTCAAAAACGATCAAACAGTGACAAACGTGTTTGTCATGCGTTTAAAACCTATCACACTATTTAGACAAATTTTGGTCACCTCTGTGTTGGATCAAATAGTGGCTTTGATCAAATTTATTTGTCGATCACACTATTCAATTCTGTTTGAAGTGAAAAAAAAAAAAAGACAAATTGGCATCATGACAAATAGGGTGATAGTACCTTTAGAAACGATAAGGCGTACTGTGAGATGAATCCAAGCGAAACATAAAGTAAGTTACGAACATAACGTCAGTTGCTAGTAAAATTAAATGGAGCACCTTTTATTTATCCTGAAATTAAATGTCATACTCATAAACCAAACAAATTGTTTATTTTTTGGATTATACCATTTTACAATGTTCTTTGTGTGGACTAATAAACAGTTTGATATCGTGATTTTTAAGCACGTTTGATTGAGGCTCTAAATTATGGTTCCAGACAGATACTATTATTTTTTTTTTTGGAGCAAGTTACAAACTTCAAATGTGGTTTAATATAATTTAAAAAGTCTTTCTAAACGTTTTAGGGGTGGGAAATTAATTAATTCACTTTAATTTTAATTTAGTTTGAAAAAACCTTTTTCTTCCCAGTTTATTGAAGAATTTGAATATATTGAACTGAAGTAGACATCTTTGTTTTGTTTGGAAGCCATAGTTGTACCAACATGAAAAAAGTAGCAAAAGTTACTAGGTTTGAATGTCCAGTGCAAGTTTGTTTATTTTATCAATATAAGCGTTAAGATGAACGCCCCCCCCACCCCGAGAGGTTAAAAAACGTTTTGATCGGCCATGCCTCGATTAAACCTGTTCTTCTCAAAGTTGCTCCCTAAAAACTCTTGCACCATTCGGGAAAAAAAAACTAAAATTAAATCGTAGTGATTTTTTTTTTTTTTTCATGTTACCTAACCGGAAACTAAAATTTTAAATAAACAAAAACAAACAAAAAAATCTACATATTTAAAAAAAAATCCGAATAAACATTTTATTTCTCCAAAGTTTCGTCAATTTTCAAGCAATAAAATTGTGAATTAAACGTTTAAAAGTGAGTTTTCTCGTATTTCCCACCATTTAATCGTGAAAATTAAACTATTTTCAATTACTCCATATTTTAAGTTAGGTTAGTTGTTCAGAAAAAAAATTAATAGTATCTGACTGCTCCCCAAATTATAATCGACATAGAAGTCAGTAATTTTTATAAATATAGATACCAAATTTGAGAAAAGTATTTCGACGGCCAATTTCCTGAGGGGGGGGGAGGGGGCTCCCCTTACTCCCGTATCTGCTTCTGGTTCCAGTCTGATTTTGGAATCGCGGTCTTCTGTACTGCATTAACGAATATGAACTTATTAAGTATCTATTCCAATTACAAGAAGTAAAAATAGCTTCATCAGGGGATTTTAGATCTTTTAGATTAACAAAAGAGCAAATAAACAAAATATTAAAGTATGTAGCTCCCCAACTGACTTCATCAGAATCGGACCAAGAAATGTCTGAAAGTTATTGTGGTGAAAAGGGTAGCTGTTGTTGATTGCAGTGGACGCTGTACCTTATTTAACTTAGCTGCCTCTTGATATGTTTGTTCTATAGGATTGCCTCATCACCAATTGGGGGCGCACTTGCATTGTAACCTCGAATTGAACAATCTTTGGGTCAATAAAAGGTGCAATAATGTTGGAAGACAGATCCAAGTTTTGATACATTTTCAATAAAACAATATTAAAAAAAAAAACTCGAGTTTAGTTTGTGTTTTATTTTTATTATACGAGGTGAGTTAAAAAAAACTGCCAATATGGCACTTAGGTTTATTATTTTATTACTCGCTAAAATAAATCCAAAAACTTGTGTTTAGTTTGTCTTTTATTTTATTATACGAGGTCAGTTAAAAAAACTCTGCCAATATGGCACTTAGGTTTATTATTTTATTACTCGCTAAAATAAATCCAAAAACTTGTGTTTAGTTTGTCTTTTATTTTATTATACGAGGTCAGTTAAAAAAACTCTGCCAATATGACACTTAGGTTTATTATTTTATTACTCGCTAAAATAACTCCAAAAACTTGTGTTTAGTTTTGTGTTTTATTTTTATTATACAAGGCGAGTAAAAAAACTGCCAATTTGACACTATTATTTGCTTACGCGCTAAGAAAAAAAAAACTTGAGTTTAGGGTGTGCTTTATTTTTATTATACAATGCGGTTCATAAATTTGTTACTTTTAATAATGATCAGAGGTACCTACCTCACCAAGACTGTGTGTTGTTGAAGAGAGTGGGGAAATCAGACTAAAATTCTGAAATCGTTTGTGGTGGGTCGGATTTTAAACTCATTAGGAATTTCGAAGTAAGGAAGAAGAGTGTATAGCGGGGCCGAAAATAGATTTCATATCTTTTTTTGGGGTGATGATTTGGCGGGAAATTTTTGTAGCACGCAGTGTATTTTTAGGGGATCTCATAACTTTTTTAGCAGGAAAATATGTATTTATATAATGGTAAAAGGACAGATATCTTACATGAGTATTTTGAGTATTATATCATCTATCTCCAAACTATACACCACACGAAGTCCGGTGGAGATACCAAGGCCTTGAGGGCCCTGAACGTTTTTCGGCGTGTACTTTCAGATTTGCAAAAGAAAATTTTTGTTCAAAATTTGGAGAAGATAAATGGTACGAAAAACCATACTAGACTTTCTCTTCCTTAATAGTTCTATAGGGAGGGCCATCTTGTGATTCCTTTTTGAATCATAGATTGCTTATTTCGACACTGACAGTAGTCTCTTGCTCGCCATATTATCAAAAAGTCAGTATCATACCTCCGTGGAATGAAATGAATCGTTTTACGCTTGAACAACGATGAGAAATGTTGAAAGTTTATTTCCAAAGTCAGTGCCGCGTAGGTCAAACAGAATTTTGAAAAGAAATTTAGGCCGAAATGAGGCATTTACCGCGCCTGCTGTACGCATATTTGTGCAAAAAGTTCGTGAGACGGTTTTACTCGTGTCCACGTACTCGTACGGTGCGCACTCTTTGTAATATATCATCGACAAATTTGACAAGCTAATTCAAATATTTTTTTTTTTCGCTAAAGAGCTGCGACAACAGGTTGCCAAATCTAATTCAAATATTTTTTTCGGTAAAGAGCTGCGACAACAGCCGAACGCTGCTAAATTTAATCAAATTACTATTTAACGATTAAGCAGCGACGACAGGCAAATTAATTGAAATGTATATTTTTTTTTACTATAAGCAGAATAATATCTAATATGTCCAATACAAAGCAGAGACAACAGTCGAAAATAGCCAATTTTATTTGAAACAAGGAAGATAAAATCTAGTACCGTTTTACATACCATTTATTATATTCGATTTTTACATTCCGCGCACTTTTTATCAAATTAGGAGACGGTATATTATTTTTTTCCTGGACGTCTACTCTTCAATAGATTTTTGGATTACCACATACCTTGAAATATAAAATATTAAATTTTGAAATTTTGAGGGATGGGATTTTTCCATGGTTGATTTGAAATGACTCACAGGCCGTCATTCGTGTTTATTGTTGAGGAGAGTGACGAAGTGAACAAATCCAATTAATATAAAATAAATAAATTTTATTTACAATATTTACTTAATAAAATAATATCACATGGAGATTAAAACCCGTGGCTGAGTAAGAACTCAGAGCGTAACAGAAAAAGAAGTGAAAGAGAAAGTATCAACATCTCATGATAGTCAACAACTAATGAAAAGCAGTCATCAAATTTATTTTTGAATTTTCCATTTTTTTAAAGTACAATAGTCCGGTAGCCTTCGATCCGAAACGACACGATAAAAAGTATCGTTGGCAATGATAAACATTATGTCGGTAGGGTGGAGAAAATAATGAACTATGGTTGATTAAAAAAGAATCGTGTAGAGGCTATCGGACTAGTGGAAATTGAACTTGACTTCCGTAGTAATATGAACATTAAATGTAGTGTTAGGCTATGTTCAGATGACCGCGCGGGATCATATGAACAAATCCAATACAAGGTTGTGCAACTAGTACCGCGCGGTCATGTAGACAATATGCACTATTTAGATACAGCCGCGCGGTCATGTGAACATAGCATTATATCCCAGGAAATTTAGGGGGGAAAGCATTATATACTATTGCATTTTCTTCGTCCGTAGTTCTAAATTTTGCTGAAAATGTTAGATTAGACACCCCTCGTAAATATTATAAAAGCCCCGAGGAGGGAAAGTTGATGTAAGGAAATTCTGTTAAAATATTTGAACACTTTCGAGGACAAATCAAATTCTGGAAGAATTGAATTTTTTTCTTTTTTCCAAGATTTTTTTTTCAGTTTTTGCCGTTTTATTAATTTTTTAAAATTTTGAATTAAAAAGTAGTGGGGGTCTTGTTTCACTTTAACTTGCTAATAAGTGAAAGAGAACTGAAAAATAAAGTAAATCAAATGAGTGAACTAGGTTCAATAAAAAAAAAAAACAGGCCTCTCGAAATACAAAATTAGAATTGAACAACACATATGACGTCATGCGCAGAACTTGACGAATTGGAGAGCGAAGTATTTTACTGATGTTTTCTTTATCATTGACTCACTAATCTGAACTAATGTCACAGTCCTGATGTTCTCTTTATCATTGACTCACTAATCTGAACTAATGTCACAGTCCTGATGTTCTCTTTATCATTGACTCACTAATTTAACTAATGTCACAGTCCTGATGTTCTCTTTATCATTGACTCACTAATCTGAACTAATGTCACAGTCCTGATGTTCTCTTTATCATTGACTCTCTAATCTGAACTAATGTCACAGTCCTGATGTTCTCTTTATCATTGACTCACTAATCTGAACTAATGTCGGAGTCACTATGGTCAGGTATCTGCCGCGTGTATCTTACCTTATTCAATTTAATTTCACTTGGAGCTTTCAATCGAAACAACCGTTTTAGTGAGTCCCTGTTTTTGAAAACTAAATAAATTATTATACAAATGAAGATAAATATATTGACACTAAACACAAGAATTAATCTATAAAACCAAAGACTAGAGTTAACTTCATCCAGTAATATACTGGGTACACATAAAGACTTGTATAGAACAGAATCTGAATAGCACAATGTACATTGGTCGTTGTTTGACCCTGAACATTTTTTACATGTATAATGGCACGACTGGCATACACTCAAAATAGCATCTGGATATGTACCTGAAAGAAAAAAAATCTGGTGTAAACATCACACAACTTTCATTATCAATTGGTGTGAACATCACACGACTTTCATTATCAAATTATAGGCACAATTAGAGCCCAGATGGGACCTATACAGGGTGTCCCATTTTAAGTGGCCATCTCTATTTATTCCGAAAACGTTGGAGTGACAAAAAAAAATATTCTGACCGAATGTTCATAAAAAAGAGGGGAACGTCTTTTGATGACCTTGGCTGAATTGTCAAGGTTGTCCTTCAAGGTCAGATGAAGGTAAACTTCATTTTCTTAAAAGAGACGACCTGAATTTTATTACATTTTCGGATTCCCCATTTCATTCTACGTTAATATAATTATTCACTTCATGTTTTTGTTAAACTTGTATGCGCCAAATTTTGGGAATGTTTTTTGGTCTGACATACCCGTGTGGCATATTGAATGAAAACTCTCGCGATTTCCTATACGATGGTTTCCTTTTTTCACTTATTTGTTCATTTTATAAAAAAATCACTCTTGCAAAGCATTTCAATATGTCACACGGGTATGCCATTTCCAAAAAACATTCCCAAAATTGGCGCAAAAAAGTTCAACGAAAACATGAAGTGAATAATAGTCAAATGTACGTAGAAATCAGTCAAGATCATCATAATACGTCCCCTCTTTTTTATGAACATTCGGTCAGAATATTTTTTTCTCACTAACGGTTTCCGAATAAATTGAGATGGTCACTTTAAATGGGACACCCTGTATACCTAATTTCATCCAAATCGGTCAACGCTAAGTGGCAAAAGTGCCCATCACGGCGTACGGTGGACAAACGGTTTTTTTTTTTTTTTTTTTTTGGTCTCTACGTACCNTTGGGGGGGGGGGGTAATTTTTTTTTGTGACGATTCCAAAGGTTCATTATTGTGACGATTCCAAAGGTTCATTATATTTTTTTAATGCGGGATCCTTTGTATGTGATTAGCAGAATCACATACAAAGAAGTATTGACACTTATACCAGAAGTATTGACAAAATCGGTCAATACTTCTGGTATAAGTGTCTCTCATGGCGGTCGAATAGATTTTCGGATACTGTCTACCTAGTCTCCCCCGCTTTTTTCTTGCAATCAATGAAAGAGAACCAGTTTCCACAAGTCTGAATGCACCCCAAAATGGCCAAAAATACGTGGCGACCTCAATTAGACTACCATCTACTTAACGTGACGCGCCGGATGTTGCTGAACTTCATTAATCTGATTGGAACTGGTGTATTCAACGCGGTAAGGTTTTGTACATAAATTATATTTCTATGATAATACTTTTTGCCTGGCTGGACTTTAATGAAATCGAAGTCCAAACTTAAAACTTACCAATGGGACATTTCACCGTACATTTACCATTGTGAAGAAAATAGCCAGGGCCGCATTCTGAAAAAATAAACAAAAATGAGAAACGGTGAGGACAGCATACCTTGAAAACCAAAATGAAACGCCCAGAAAACCAAAATGGGCAACCCAAAATTGAGAACGCCAGGAAACGTTCTTAGAAAAAGACATTTTTTCTTTATTAATTGGAGTATTTACCCACATAAAAATAGAGCTCCAAGCGATAGGTGATAGTGAATTCCACTGGCATTAAATAAAAATAGTGCTCCAAGGGATAGGTGATAGAGAATTCCATTTGCATTAAATAAAAATGGAGCTCCAAGGGATAGGTGATAGTGAATTCCACTAGCATTAAATAAAAATAGAGCTCCAAGGGATAGGTGATAGTGAATTCCACTGGTATTACCCACGTCTGGTGGTTACCTGCCACTCAAAAGAGCCTATTTATTTAACTAGCTGGATTCTGCGACCGAATTGTGAAGACAATTGACTCTTGGTTCGGAGGTTGAGATAGAGAGTGACCTGAACTAATGCGAAAACGGTTCTAGGACATGACTTCTGCTGAGAAGCAACAACATCTTTAATTACGTAACTGACCTTTCGAATGGTGTCCCTATTGTTACCCAAATGAAATTATAAAGCTATTAAATAAATAAACCAGCTTAAGAAAAGATAAAGCAGAAAAAGATGTTATTCTGTGCAATAAAATTAGAAAAAAAATAAAATCATGCAACTCACCACACGCCCAGCTGTCAGCATGCTACAATCATTATGCTGCGCGGTGCTTCTGATTGATGACCAAAACATTTTTGGTGACCAACGATAGACAAAGAAGAAGAATAAAAAGTGCAAGTTAGTAATTAGACATGCTTCTAATCGCCCGCCGCGCCGCCCTGCGACGCGCAAGAGTAACATTCTCCATACAGGGTGTCACGTATTTTATTGTCTATAATTTTGTTAACTCAGCTGGGATTCCCTCTAAGGTAGTCAATTTCTCGGTATGCAGAAAAGTGTTATTTTTCAAAAATTTGATATTTTATGCTTCGAGGTACCTAGTTAGAATTTAAAATTCGAATAAAAAAATCGTCCATTACGTCGAATGAGTCTCTTCGGGACGACGGGTTTACCCTCCAATCGCTGGAATCTTACAACCTAGATACCCACATTGACCAAAGCCTGAATTTTGTCGGGAATAGGAATAGACGGATGGAACCTACGTGGTCACTCATCAAGTAAACCCTCGCTGGACATGTGTGCGTTTTAGTAATTTTACGAGAATTGGTATAATAATGTGACATTGATCGGATGAATTCAATTTGTCTCGACTTAGATTCCTGACAACTACTCCGATTTTGAAAAGGATGGATCATGTGATTCCTTACAGCGGGTATAAAGTATGAGTAACTAAATGAGGAAACACTTTCTCATTTCTTTCACAGCAGGGCTCAGAGTAATGAGAAAAATACAATGCAGTAACATAGTAAATAACTTGTATTCTAAACCTATAGTAATTTCCTGTGTTATTTTTCTCATTCCTCTGACCCTGCTGTTAAAGTAATGAGAATACAATTGTTTTTCTTTTTCTTACTAATATGTTTCACTATTTGAGTTACCTATCACTGTTTGTTCTAAATCATCACCTTACTTAAGTTTTTCTACCCGAAAATGGCCGTTTTCTAAGCGGCCAATTTTTAACTTCCAGGAGAAAAATCAGATTTGACTTTGACATCCTACACACCTAAAAGAAATGTACACCTTTGATGAATAAGAAACCTTTTTTTGGAACACAATAAATAACTTTTACATCAAAGCTCAAGCCAGCCTAACCAGGGACCTTATATAGGGTGTAATAAAATGAAACTTTAGATCTCTTTCTCCGCACCTGAATCCTTATGACATTTGTATGATTCCATTTAAATTTCTTGAGAAATCGACACTTTTTGTCAATAAAAGGGTCGATCCTGGATCTCACCATAACACCTTCCCATTCCTAGAGCTTTTGAAAATTCAAAGCCGGTCAAAAGTTACAGGGCCTCCAGCTAGGACTTCTAAGATGTACTGTATGTTTAATCTATAGGGTGGGCTGTGGTAAATTACTTTTTTTTTCAAACGAATCTTGTGACTTCATCAAAAATTACGTGAGAAGCAGTTTCCGCGTAAAATTTGGGTCCTGATGGAACCCAGTGGTGTGCAGGTGTTTTCTTAGACCACATCAATGACCAGAGATCAGACCATTGCCCAGGCCGATATTTTTGCGAACTCTTGGTTGGCTATTCACGGCCCGCCCGGATTTGTGGGTAGCTAGTTTGTAAATTCACAGAGGCTGGAGGGAGAATATTCCATCCCGTATAGTATAAGTTGTTAAGTGACGTTAAGCAAAAATTATATATATATTATCCATGTTTCAAAAAAGATAAAATTCAAAAATACAAAAAAAAAAAAAAAAAATGAAATGAAATAAAGAAAACTAATAATATGTAAGGAAGAAATTAATTAATTTAAAAATAAAATAAAAAAATAAATAGATGTTAAATTGAGTCAACCAGTTCCGTCCTCTCTTGATAGAAATCAAATTAATTTAAAAATAAAATAAAAAAATAAATAGATGTTAAATTGAGTCAACCAGTTCCGTCCTCTCTTGATAGAAATCAAATTGATTTAAAAATAAAATAAAAAAATAAATAGATGTTAAATTGAGTCAACCAGTTCCGTCCTCTCCTGATAGAAATCAAAGTATCAATTTGATTTCTCGCACAGAAGCTTCGATGATGTTCTCAGGAGAGGACGAAACTACATCTATTTAGTTTTTAGTCAAGTGAAGATATAGTATTTTTAACCTTCATTATGGTTTTACTTAACATACTATCCCAATTTAACAAAATTAAAATAAAAAAATTAAGAGATGTACATTTGTTTTTAGTCAAGTAAAAACAAAGTTTTTGAAATTAATTTTTATTATGTGTTTTGACATAATGTCCTGTTTTGAGAAGATAATAAATATTTTTAAGAGATTTTCACGACAGACGCGCCAAAGATCTGGTTGATTTAACTCATTCGTTCAATCAAATATAGGACCACACATCCATTCACCATCTCTACCCCTTGCGGACGGAAAACAAAGAAGTGACCATTTTCCCGGATCGGGCCTATTGACTGCTGGTGCTACAACAACTAGAGATTTTGACAAAAAACAAAGGCAGTTTTCAACTTGTGTCCTGAGGAATGTGGCTGTTTGCGAGCACCCTATGAAGACAGCGTACTGTTGTAGAGGATCCACTAGCACCCTATTCATACAATTTATGAGGATAATTCAGTTTTTGGTTTATTATTTTCAAAACATGAACCTTTGGAATCGTAACGAAAAAATAAAACCCCCTCAAATTTTTATATAATAAGTTGCAAGGTATGTCAGTCACATACATAGGGTTCCATACTAAAATTTTAATAGGTAGTATAGTTACGCTAGCACAGAGATAACGGATTCGAATCCTGATCGGTTCCAGAATATGAAATAGGGTTTTTTCGTAAATTCTAGTTGGTCCGGTTGTGTTTGGGGCTAGCTCAGCCTCCTGAGGATGATTGAGAAGCTATGGTATAATAAAGAAATTATGGTAGCATTATTTTTAAAAAAAATATATACAGATGTATATATTTTTAAAATTTTCAATGATTCTAATTGTAATCATGGTGTCGAAGAGAGGGGGAAGTGTATTTAAATTTGAACCAATAACTTTTTAAGGAATATTGGTGCCAAATTTCATCAAAACCGGACAAATAATAAAGGCTGCATATGCACGAATACGACTTTTGCGGACGGATGGACACACATTATTTCTAACCCCTTTTCGGAATGTAGTCGTCATAATTCGTACAGAAAAGATTAAGTCAAAAATATAGGATTTTATATTTTTGTTATGTCCTAAGATTTTGTAGGGGTGTCAAAGATGCCCACTTCTAGTTGTGACACAATAACATACATTTTTATTTATCTAATAGTCCCACAATTTTAAAAGGCCGAAATAAATGTTGAGGGGAGAGAAAAATGAACTTCCGTATACATCTTCAAGTGACGAAAGTATTATCAAAAAGTCAAATGGAAAAAAAAAAAAAAATGCACACACAAAAAATAAAACTATCCCAAAAATGCATGCTTGAAAAATGAGAACAAAGAAAAGCATCGCGGGACTTACGTTTGCTCCTTTCATCGTAAACGCAGTGTTGTAAAAATCACCATGTCTTGATTTAGAATGCTAATTTGAAAACAAAAGAACTCATCCAAAAAAAAATGATCCGTTACAATACCTAATGTACACTTTTTCCAGTGCATAAAACAAAACAAAAAAACCGCCGATGTGTAAAATAATAAACCCATGAGGGTTTATTATTTTACTGGCTAAAAAAATCCCCCCCCCCCCAAATTTGATATATGTTTCAAGGTACGTAGAATCCAAAAATCGAAGAAATCCGTTCGTTTTCCGTCCTTCCCTGTACACCACATAGAGTCTGCCGTGATGATTAAATTGTCTGTTGGACCCATTTGAAGTCTACGATTACGTAGACTGTGGCCCGAAATTTTTGTCACCATCAGTCACATATATAAGGTTCCACACTAAAACTTTTCGTCACCGTCAGTCACATATATAAGGTTCCACACTAAAACTTTTCGTCACCGTCAGTCACATATATAAGGTTCCACACTAAAACTTTTCGTCACCATCAGTCACATATATAAGGTTCCACATTAAAACTTTTCGTCACCGTCAGTCACATATATAAGGTTTCATACTAAAACTTTTCGTCACCGTCAGTCACATATATAAGGTTTCATACTAAAGGTTTTCGTCACCGTCAGTCACATATATAATGTTTCATACTAAAAGTTTTCGTCACCGTCAGTCACATATATAAGGTTTCATACTAAAACTTTTCGTCACCGTCAGTCACATATATAAGGTTTCATACTAAAACTTTTCGTCACCTTCAGTCACATATATAAGGTTTCATACTAAAAATTTCGTCACCGTCAGTCACATATATAAGGTTCCACACTAAAACTTTTCGTCACCGTCAGTCACATATATAAGGTTCCACACTAAAACTTTTCGTCACCGTCAGTCACATATATAAGGTTTCATACTAAAACTTTTCATCACCGTCATTCACATATATAAGGTTCCACACTAAAACTTTTCGTCACCGTCAGTCACATATATAAGGTTTCATACTAAAACTTTTCGTCACCGTCAGTCACATCTATAAGGTTCCATACTAAAACTTTTCGTCACCGTCAGTCACATATATAAGGTTCCACACTAAAACTTTTCGTCACCGTCAGTCACATATACAGGGTGGACCATTTTAACCTTTAATGGAGAATAACTAGACTGGAAAGCAAAATAATAGAAAAAATTTTCAACAAAAGTTGTTGTATAAGTAGGCGGACATATGACCATAACCTTCAATGTGACTTTGACATTGACCTTGGAGGTTATTTGGAGGTCAAATATGAATTTTTAAATAGAAACATCCATTTTTGACCCCGGATTCGTTATGAGCTGATAATTTTACTCACAAATATGTACTTATCATTCTTAAACTCTAATCTGTGTACCATATTAACGACAAATTTTTGGTCATGGAGGGCTATCTTCACCCGGGGGTCTTTTAGGGCACCAAATGTAAAATTCGGGTAAATTTTTAAAACTGGAAATATCACTCCAATTTTTATCAAATTTAAAACACACACTCCTTGTAACATATCATCGGCAAATTTTGGGTCTCATGGGGCTATCTTAATCTAGGGGGTTTTTAGGACACCAAACTTTAAATTCGGGTCATACCTCTAGAAGTAGCTATAGAGCTCCAATTTTGATGAAATGTAAAACAGTGAACCAAAATTTGCCGATGATATGTTATAAAGGTTGTGTGTGTTTTAAATTTCATCAAAATTGGAATGATATTTGCAGTTTTCAAGAATTGTCCCGAATTTCACATTTGGTGCCCTAAAGGCCCCCCAGGTGAAGATAGCCCCCCACGACCAACAATTTACCGGGAATATGTTGCACAGATTAGAGTTTTAACAATGAGAGGTACCTACCTTTTTGAGAGTAAAATTTTCTGCTCATCACGAATCCGGAATCAAAAATGGGTGTTTATATTTAAAAATTCATATTTGACCTCCAAATCACCTCCAAGGTCACATTGAAGGTCATGTCCATGTATCCCCCTACTTATACAACAACTTTTGTTTAAAACTTTTTCTATAATTTTGCCTTACAGTCGAATTATTCTCCATTAAAGGTTAAAATGGTCCATTCTGTATAAGGTTTCATACTAAAACTTTTCGTCACCGTCAGTCACATATATAAGGTTCCATACTAAAACTTTTCCTCACCGTCAGTTACATATATAAGGTTCCATACTAAAACTTTTCGTCACCGTCATTCACATATATAAGGTTCCACACTAAAACTTTTCGTCACCGTCAGTCACATATATAAGGTTTCATACTAAAACTTTTCGTCACCGTCAGTCACATATAAAGGATTCTAAAATTTCTGGATTTGATAAGGCCGCCATTTTGTTGTAGTAGCAAGTATGAGCCGAAGAATACTAAAGTCAATGATATTGGTTATATTTTGTTTCATCACAGCAAATCTGCCATCAGAAAAAATGAGGATGATCGCTGTAACTGTAAGACGATGTGGCTCTTATGTGGTTATCATTGCAGTATTGAGGTTTTTTGGCCACACAATTCAGTGCTTGGGTTTCTCTGCTACGTAGAACCAACCATCAAAGGACATTTTAATCTTATTGTTTTAAGGAATTTTTATTATTTAAGTTATTTTCAATTCGTTCTATTAAAATATCAAATTTTGAGGAGGGGTCGTAGTCGATTTCAAAGATTCATTATTGAAAACAATAAACCAAAAATTTTTCAACTTAATAATTTTTTCACAAATATTTGCCCTGATTCTAAAGAAAATATACCCTTTCGTAAAAAGACATGCAGGTTAAATATAGAGGAATAATTGTCACATCTGTTGAACAATTAACAAGGCGAGTGTCCACGTTCAAGATGGGGGTTCCAAATTGGATATGCACCAACTAATAGCGGAGCCTCAAAAAACCTTCTCATTTGAATCATAGAGATAATAATAATTTTCAGAAGCCAAACCACATGGATCGTTTTCCAACCAACCTAACAAACAAATCGCAGTCATTCAAAAATTATGCGGACTTTGTTAAGACCATTATCATGAAGCGATTGGCTAATATCATTTATAGATGAATAATATTAATATTCAAATAAGAAATATTATTGAGGATGTTTGTAGTCATTTTGAAATATAAGAATTTCTAATTAATTTTGTATCGACTACAAGTAAAATTGATGAGTCACGAGCGCTTTCATCTGTTACGACTAGAAGATGTCGTAACAGACGAAAGCGCTCGTGACTCATCAATTTTACTTGTAATCGATACAAAATTAATTAGAAATTCTAATATTAATATTGTTTTATTACTGTTGAAAATGATAGGGCATCACCTTATGAACATAGAAAGAGATTTCCACGGTATAAAAATCTAGTGTGAATATAACACGACATTCGTTATCTACCAAAAAAATATTGTAATGGGCTGAAATATCCATGAAGAGTTTTCAATGAAAAATAGGTTTTGACCAGCGAGCAAAGCTCGAGTTTTTGGTCTGAATGCATGTCTGTTGGTGAACAAAATATCTCAAAAACTATACGATATAAAACAAGAGTAGCTTCGATTTTAACCAAATGTGACGTGTTGGTTTATGTATACCAAATTTCAAGTCTCGAACACCGACCGTTCTCATTTTAGGCATGATTGGTGAATAACTGCAAAAAACCGCTTACATTAGATTTCATTTTTTAAACACATGATAAGAAAAGTAAAAAGAGAGACAATTCGGAACATAAATTCATAATTGTAATCACACATCCAGATACTGAACAGATGTGAAGCAGGTGGTCAGAGGTTCGATCTTCTTATTTGTTAACATCTTTACAATTTCAATATAATAGGTGACTTTGAAGTTAATTGACCACGACTCGTTTGGCTGAATGTGACGGAAGCAATCTGACGCGACAAATGGTACAAATTTGTGTGTACTCAATGGTCCTGCGCGATGATACGACTGCTATTGTGACGGAAGCAACACTGACGCGACCAATGGTACAAAAGTGTACGTACTCAATGGTCCCGCGCGATAATGCGACTGTTATTTTTCCTTTCTTTGGTAGAGGTAAACCGCATGTATAAAACTTGCCTACTTTCGGTAATGTAGAAGCTAAACATCTTTAAAATGACTATTTTTGTGAGGGTAGAGTGTGGTCAACAAAAATATCAACCTTCAAAAGTGAGTTTTTTAATCTATTTATTTTCCATTGGATCTAATAAGTACTATACAGAGCGACACAAAACAAGACATTCTCTACGATCTACATGTCACTTAGGATACATGGGTTCAAAATAAAACGTTCTTCCGCAATAAATTTCAATTTTTTCAAAAAAAAAAATATTTTAATTAATAATTATAATCATAACATATGAAAAACTTCATTCAGGGTAATCCCCTGAAGCAGTGTGCTTAGAGCAAAATTACTCTCCCGCGTGTCTATCCTTCGTCTCAAGGACCAAGGCTTTAGAGATGGAATTGAAAAACTCCAAAGCACATGGGTTATAATATTCAAAGGTTTCTTTGACCCCCGGGGGGGATAAAATCATGTGAGTTTTGTAACTCTTTGTACTTCAGGCATCTGAGAAAACACCTGCACACTATGGGCTTCCATCAAGACCAAGTTGTGCAGGTTCTGTGGGGAGGATGAGGAAACTGCCCCTCACGTCATTTTCGATTGCAACTCCCAAATCACGTAGAAACTAAGCATGGGACAGCTACATCCCAGGCTTGACATTCACGAAAAAACATGACCAAAAGGCTGAACAAGCTTGCGCAGATCTTAGGCCTTAGCTGGGAAAACAGGCTACTTTCCAAGCACAAAAAGTCCATCTGAGGCTTAGGTGCAGGCTTATATAGCCCCAAAGAGGAATTTACCTCACGAACATACGATATACTTCAGGCATTTCCCTAGTTTCGCCTGCTTTGCTGCTTTAGCATTGACTATTTTAATGAAATTTGGTATGTAGGTCCCATTTTGGGTTATAAATGAGTGCCCAAACTTTGGTCGAATTCAAGGAGTTCCATATTTGAAGAACAGAAAAATGTAGCGATTAAAGATTGCCTTGAAAAAGAAATATCTATTTGATTTTAGAGCTACTCAGTTGTCCTCATGATGATGAGCGAATCGGCTGGGAACCCACACCATACTGTCTACTACTCAAGATTTTCTTACCATTACAACACTGTCCTCATAATGGTTCGGTATACGCCCCAAGACAACTTGAATTTTACCAATCAGTGTCGTTCATTACACTCGTCAGTTTTTCGGAGCACCCAACAGTTGATCTGTTCCAAAAGACTGAGATTTAACATAATCCAGGTTCCTTAATCAACCCCACAGGACTGACACCTAGTGTGAGTACCGAAGTGATAAAATTCCAGGAGCTGGCAGTTGCAGAGCCCAGTGAATCGACATAAATGTTATTTCTACTACATCACTAACCCATTAATGAGGTTAAATATTCCTCCAGTGCTGTGATAAACGCAAAAAAACATTTTGAAACACTGTGGCAAAGAAATTAACTATAAGTTCCAAATACATTTTCAAATTTTGTCATAAACGATTTTTAAACATCCTATTCGATTTATGAAAAACATCCAGTTTTGTGGCTCCCTGTATATTCAATTGCATTGCGTATTCATACACTGAAAAAAAAAACTCCTTATAATATTAAACAATTGCATTGTATTCTAAGTCAGATCGCCTTGAATTTGTTTCAAAAGAACGCATAAGTGGAGTTATTTAAGAATGGATATTTTCTTTATTGGTAGTTCTTTTGCTGAAAATTTTCACTTCACATTACTTATGAGAGTATTAATAATTAAGTTATTTGAATTAATAATTAAAATAACATTTGTTAATTTTTAATTCAAATAGATATAGAGGGTTTGTATATAAATTAATATGCTTTCGGATTTAAGGAGTATTTTTAATTTAAATGGGGAGGATTCCTTCGGAGTAACATTTTGTCCAGTGTACAAATAATATATAAAATATGAAGACAATAAAATAGTTTGTATATTGAAATTAAAGTAATATTAAATATTTATCAAAAATATTTAAAAAAGACCGACCATATCGATTCTAAAAATTATTAGGTCAAACTATATACGGGAGTGCGGACAGTATCAATATGATGTTAAAAAGGACAAAAATAATACAGCCCAAACTAAACATGCATTCGAATTTAAACATAATTTTAATTTTGATGAAGCTAAAATTATTGTTAATGAACAGCTCTATAACAAAAAAAAAAAAAAAAAAAAAAAAAAAAAAAAAAAAAAAAACAGTCTTTCCGTATTAATGAAAATCCATGCTCCGTTAATTATAAAAGTGATGTGGGGAACAAAATGCTCGATTTTCACAAGTAATAATATCTCATACTCTGATATCCTCACTTGCTCAGTTCTACTCTGAACATCGCAGAGTCAACATCAGCCTGACGATAATAGTCTGAGTGCTTTTGAATACTCGCCACCTAATGATTTTTAGAATCGATATTGTCTTTTTTAAATATTTTTATTAATTATTACGATTCCTTTTAAATATTTTATTGTAATATTTATCTATAAATAAAAAAATGGGGTGTCTAAGCAAATAATATGATTTACTTCACCTCGGGCCTCAAGATGATTGGTTCTTCGCACCGGGGCTACCCGTGCCCTCGGGCACGGCCAAAGACCATCAATACCGTCCCGACGACAACTCACTGTGTTTTTCCTCCGTTGGACCCGGCCGTGCTGCTCCGGATACTTCTTCAAAGAGTTGGTATGTGGATCTTTTCTGGGCCCTGAGGTATCTGATCGTTGTCGTCTGTATATTCTGGCTGCTCGTGATGTGGATCATGAGCAGCCGACAACTGTCCATGGGGCCCAACTGATCTGGAGCCGTCCGGATTGTGGACGGATCCTGTTGGAGAGGCCGCCTTTCTTGGCCTGGAGACGCAGTGAGGGTCGTTGGAAGCGTTAACAACAACAATTTCCTTCACCCCACATATCCAGATAAATAAAATATTTTTTTCAAAACACGTCGCTAAAATTCTGATCAGGGAGTGCATAAGTCTGTTCCTTGTGGCTTTCTTACTGGGACGTTCCTAATGAAGTTTTTGTTTTTAGTTAGTGTCATATCCTTGAAAGAAAATGGGAAGTAGCAAGGCAGAAGAGAATGATTTCATCTATATAGAGAAATGTGTTGTATGTATGTTTATTTGTCCGGAATTGTTTGGCTAGTATGGTGGTAGGAGATATGGAAAAATTGATGGAAATGGACTCCCCAAAACCATAGGCTACAACCCACAGAAAAATTATCAGAATTTAATTCGAGTTACGCCCGATTTTCGACAAAGTTTAGCAAGTAACGGTCCAATATATTTACTAAATTGCAATTGGTAGTTCCCATTGTGCAAAACGTTATTTCAATTAGTTTTGGCAGATGATGGCTGTTGAGGTTACTCATTGGTGAAAACATTATATTAATTAGATTTGGCAGCCTTGGGCTGTTGATGTTGCCCATTGGTAAATACATTATTTTAAATAGATTAGGCAAACTTTGGCTGTTGACATTGCTCATTAATTAAAATATTATTTTAATTAGATTAGGCCACCTTCGGCTGTTGTTGACATTGCTCATTGGTAAAAATACTATTTTAAATAGATTAGGCAGCCTTCGGCTGTTGTTGACATTGAACATTGGTTAAAATATTATTTTATATAGATTAGGCAACCTTCGGCTGTTGTTGACATTGCTCATTGTTTAAAATACTATTTTAAATAGATTACGCAGCCTTCGGGCCTCGACGTTGCTCAGTGGTAAAAACATTATTTTCATTAGCTTTGGCAGCCTTCGGCTGATTTTCTTCATTGGTTAAAATATTATTTTAATTAGATTAGGCAGCCTTCGTCTGTTGACATTCTCATTAGTAAAAACATTATTTTAATTAGACTGTTCGACTGTTGACATTGCTCATTGGTTAAAATATAGTAATACTTGGGTGACTGAGTATATTTTTATCAGTGATACGATTTTTATATTTTTACATTTGTCGGTACTGCCGAGGCCCCCAAACTACAAAATATTAAAAATTGTTAAGTAACATTTTCAGGCAAAATTTTATCCAAATGAGACGACTTTTATATTTTTATATATAGGATTCTCTGCCGTGGACCTAAAACAAAAATATATACAAAATACTAAATTATAAAAAATGAGAGGACTTTCACTGTAATACTTGGGTGACAAAGTATACCAATTTTTATCAAAAAAGACGACATTTTTATTTTTACATTTGTGAGCCCCTGCCGGGGCCCCAAAATCAAAATTTCTACGAAATATCAGAAATTGTCCCAAATAATTCTCCTCAGGTGACTGAATATTTGCGCCTATTTACAACGCCAGTTCAAAAGGCCAAACTTTGGATTAAGGACGAGAAAGTCTAATACGGTTTTCCGTACCATGTATTTTATTTTAGGTTTTGGGTTCCCATCAGACAATTCTAGGGGAAGAGGAAGACGTGAAATAGACGGGAAGAATTTGGTTTTTATGGGCCTTTTCGGGGCCAAATTAGGAGGGTTCAGTTTTTGGAAAAATCTACACTGAAAAAGTGTGTAGTTGGATTTTTCAAAAGTAAACTTATCTATTTACAATAATGATGAAGGAAGGTAAACAATGAACACTGAGGGAAAGTATCCCATTGGGTCAAATATCATTCCCGTGTCACTCACCCATGATGAAGGAAGGTAAACAATGAACACTGAGGGAAAGTATCCCATTGGGTCAAATATCATTCCCGTGTCACTCACCCATGATGAAGGAAGGTAAACAATGAACACTGAGGGAAAGTATCCCATTGGGTCAAATATCATTCCCGTGTCACTCTCCCATGATGAAGGAAGGTAAACAATGAACACTGAGGGAAAGTATCCCATTGGTCAAATATCATTCCCGTATCACTCTCCCATGATGAAGGAAGGTAAACAATGAACACTGAGGGAAAGTATCCCATTGGGTCAAATATCATTCCCGTGTCACTCACCCTGTACAGAAATCTGGTTGCGTGTCTTAGAGCTGATTTATACAGAAAATAATGTGTTCCTTAAAAGCACATATTCTAAGGGTCAAAATCTGTAAAATATTGGGCGAAAATGCTTCCCAAACGAAAGATACGAACATAAAGTTACGATTTTTTACTTTCCCCGTCATAAAAGAAACCTTTGTCCAGTTCACAATGCACAAACACGATTTGTGGTCCCCAGGGCCCAAATCTTGAATTTGAGCCATTGGCACGTGTCTGTATTTGTCTCTCTGTCTATGAATAAGATATCTCAAGAACAACAAGTGCTAGAAATTTGAAATTTGGCACGTACGTCACTTTCATATCGACTTTTATATATTTTGGTTGAAATCGAATCTACTGCCGGCGGGTTATTGGTGCGCAAAAAGTTTATTATTTTTTTTTTGGAAATTTTAAAATATTTATTGCGTTTTGCAAAAGATGAAACCATGAAAATTTTAAAACTGATTTTTCAATTTACTTTTTAAAAAAAATAGCGACCTCCCAGATCTCCGCCGCTGATAATTTTAGAAAAGTTATTGGTAAAAAAAAAATCATTTAAATCGAAATTGCCATCACAAATTGTTGCAAAAATTCCAGCTTACCCATTTACAGTCATAAATTGCTATTAAATTGAAATTTTCAAGGGAAATTTAATTTTTAGGAGACCCTAGAATGTCTCGGCCTGAAATATCTTGGATCACATCTGTTAATTTTTTATGTTTTTATTAAATTGAATATTTTCAATTTTATGAGGAACCGTGTGATGATGGACAATATTTGAAATTAAAATTGTCGTCTGAGTGAGTTGATTGATACTGAAGAAGACAACGAAATAATTGGTCAATGTAGAAATATCAAGAAGCTTAAAAGAGCATCCACACTGCACAGGGAAACTGACAGTGTTAGTGCCGTGATAAAACCGTAATGGAGATAAATTCAGGTCAAAGCAATGTACAGATCACGGTACGACGTCAGAGAGCACTGTCACTGACACTTTCATTGTGTAGTGTGAAAGCTCCTTAGCAACTCAGTCAACTTCAAGAAGAATACAGTGGGAATTCCAGTTTTTTCATATGCCTCCCGCCTACCGACAATCAAAGCTCTGTAGATCGTCACTAACTTTTGTGCCGGACGGGATTCAAGCAGATTTTATTAAATGGTTTATGGCTAAGTTTTTTTTCTTCCTTAATTTGGCTTAACGTCTCTTTAATATCTATTGGTCATTCAAGACGGGGGTTTCACCCTCCATTCGCTGGGAATTTGCAAACCAGCTCCTCACATTGATCTCACCCAGCCTGGGTTGGGCCGGAAAAATAGCCATGTGGACACCCACATGGTACAACCTCGCTATCCGTTGCTTAACTTCAGTGATCTATCGGGAACTGGTGTATTCACCTTACCATAGACGCTGGCTGAATTATGGCTAAGTGATTTGAATATTTATCCTAGTGTTTCTTAATAGTCTGTTAAATTGCTATTGCAATTCTCATCCACCTACTTAGTGACTTAGTGAATCGGGCTTCTAATGTTTGGCGATAGTACAACCAAGAATGGCGATTGATTGAATAATCCTGGAGGTTACATCAAACCAAGATTTTTTTCCATTCTTCATTTGGGGCGGGGGGCGAGATTTGCCATAATCTGAAAGGGGCGTCAACCAAAAAGGTTAGGAACCTCTGTTGTATACAATATAGCTAATTGAATTTAATTGAACAATAAACTAATTGAAAGCTAGCCATATACGTGCCGATTGATTACGCGGAAAATCTCAACTTTAGTGTGGCACACACACATTTTATAGGGTGCCTGAGCAATATTGTAAGCATAGTATGAGGTCATCAAAATCGTAATTAGAAATGAAAAAAAAACAAAAAACGTTTTTGCACACATTTCAGAAAATATATCCCTCTGTTTTGATCGATATATAGCTGATCCAAAGAAAAAGGTAACATCTCAATTTTGTAAATTTTCAGGAGTGCAAAAAAACATTTTTTTTTCTTCTTCTGTTGAACGTCTTATGACAGTCACTTGAAAAAAATAATCTGTTTTTTGCTCTCTCGAAAAGTGACGAAAATGAGATGTTACCTTCTCTATCTGAGCAGCGATATGGGTCCTATAAGGCAAGTAGCTTCAAGGAACGCACTTTGTGCAACACCCTGCAGGGATCAGTCGATACGAGCGTGCCTTCCTCGAAGATTATTCGCGGGATACATTTGTACGTGTGTGAATATCTTGAGGTGATGAAGACAACAATTTATCCCTTTAATTCTAGCACAAATCTTAACACAATCACATATTTAATGCATATTGGAAGAACACAAACCTTAATAATAAACAATTATTCAACACTTTACAAACGGAGTGTACTAAACAGAAGGAAATTTACTTTATTCCCTATAATTCTGTATTAAAACTGTAACGAACACTCGCTTCAACGAAAACTCGTTATAATGAAGTATTTATCGGTTTCCTTGGGTTCTGAAAACTGTGAACGTTCTCAGTTTGGAAAAGAGCAACAGATGGAGTTGCAGTTGAATTTTTTTATGTTTAATGAATATCCTTCACGAAGACTATTATATTTTGTATTTTCCGTCGACACTTTTCCGTAACAGAAATTAAAAAGATACAGAAATTAAAAAGATACGTACAATTAAAATTATAATAACAAACCCCATTTGAAGAGATGCTTAAAATAAATGAATGAACTGGAAAACATAATTTCAATATATGAACACCAAACAACCTTTTTGAATGTGAACCAAAAATTCATCTTTAAAAAAAAATATGTACGAGTATATTAGGAACTAATAAAAAAAATCACGGCGAAAATTCGAAGAAAAATGTTTATTATATAAATACTATGCATTGATTCATAATATGTAGGGTGATTCAAACCACTGGGACCACTGAGATTACGAGGATGGTTCCAAAACTAAAATTTATTATAATACTATACATTGATTCATAATATGTAGGATGATTCAAACTTCTGAAACCACTGAGATTACGAGGATGGTTCCAAAACTCAAAATTATTATAATACTATACATTGATTCATAATATGTAGGGTGATTCAAACCACTGGGACCACTGAGATTACGAGGATGGTTCCAAAACTAAAATTATTATAATACTATGCATTGATTCATAATATGTAGGATGATTCAAACCACTGGGACCACTGAGATTACGAGGATGGTTCCAAAACTAAAATTATTATAATACTATGCATTGATTCATAATATGTAGAGTGATTCAAACCACTGAGATTACGAGGATGGTTCCAAAACTCAAAATTATTATAATACTATACTTTGATTCATAATATGTAGGATTTAAATAAAGATAAATGATATTAATAATTTTTTTTTTTTTTTTAAAAAAAATCCCCTCAAAAAGAGCATTTTTAAACTATAAAAAAACTTTTTCATTCGCAAGATATTTGGTCGTTCCGAGATTTTTCAAACACCCACCTGGTATGTGAGTTGGGGAAAACAATATTTTTATATGTATATATTGAGCTCTTGAGATCAATCAAAACTTTAATAACTGAAATCTAATGTTAACAAAACAAAATTTGTTTTGATTTCAGATGATCCAGTGGCATGTGTAATTAGATAGAGTTGTTCTCATTGTGAGTTACACGACAAAAAAAAAAAAAAAAAAAAAAAAAAAAAAAAAAAAAAAAAAAANAAAAAAAAAAAACGTGAAGTGGGAACGAAGTGATAGCCCTGGACTTGAACGAAAACTCTGGTTCATTTCGCAGTCATAAGACGAGCCGGCCGCATATATTTATGGTTTCCAAATGCATCATGCTAAACTTACAATGAGCTCCTCTCGCCCAAAATATACATGAAGTTTATTTTTCACTATTTGTTGAACGAGAGTGGTTCTAAAAGTTTGTAAACTAACCTACACGAAGAAAGAAAAAGTCTTTATTTACAGCATAATCTCCCATTAATTCATTTTTTTTTACATTTTGGGTAGAATCTATATATGCCCGTCAAAACGTATTTGACATCTTTAGTGTCAAAATACTCTAAAAAAAAATCCATCTGACCTCTTCATCACTCCCAATTTTTTTTCCACGCTGTTCAGATTTTACTAGGGGCCCAACTCTGGACTGTAGGAGATATATCAGTGAAGCCACAATCACAAATAGCAGCATTTGCAATGAAAGTGTAATTGTCAGAACTACAAAGCATTAACTCTTTATCGTTGGTCGAATCAGGACCTTATGGAACCACCCTACAGATGCTCATCCGATGTCCATTGCTCGCAAAATTTAAATACAGGGTTTCAGTCCCAAGGTAAGGGACGGTTATTTTTTTAGAACCGCTGACATCTCTGTAGAAGATTTTGAAAAATTAAAAAATAATTCTGGTCACTACTAGTTTTTTTAAAATAAAAATCATCAAGGGCCCCCCTCCCTCCAAAAAATGACGTAAAAACGCCGCAAGTATCATTTAAATTCGACCTACATATTTTTACTTCACTATGTGAACGACCTTAAATAGGGCCTCCCGACAGAAAAAAAAACCCGAAGACTCCGTGATATTCCGTTAAATTAATTGTTAAAATCATGCATTATCACGCGAGGTACACTATAGGCCTAAAACCTAAAAATATTAATAATTAAATATATATATATATACAGCGTGTCCCAGAATGACCGGTCAACCCCCTTAACTTTTAAACGGCTTGGATTTTGTTAACTTTGAAAAGCTTTGGGGATAGGAAAAGAGACATTCAGGGCGGAGCTAGTGGGGTCGGTCTAAATTTTAATTTAGTTACACCCTGCATAACGGTGTTTCAAGTTATACTTTGATTTCAGGGTTCCCCTATTGTGTTTTAATAAAAGGTTCCTTATCTACTGAAACCATCATGTAATTTTTTAATTTCATCAGTGTCATTAGAGGACAAAATCAAATCCAATTTTTCTCCTGGAAGTTAAAAATTGGCCGTTTTGAAAAAGGCCATTTTCGAGTAGAAAGTCTGAGGTAAGGTGGTTATTTAGGACAAACAGTGATAGGAAAATATTTACTTTCTCTTTTGTTGCATAACAGGGCCAGAGGAATGAGAAAAATTCTATATTATTACATAGAAAATAACTTGCATCTAAAACTAATATTGTTTCCTAGTAATTGCATTAAAATTTTCAAATTCCTTTGGCACCGCTGTGAAAGAATTGAGAAGGTGAATGTCTTTATTCTTTCTTTAAAAGGTTTTCTCATTTAGGTTAGTTATTACTGGTTGTCCTAAATAATCATATTACTTCAGACTTTCTACCCAAAACTTGCCTTTTTCAAAACGGCCGAATTTTAACTTCCAGGAAAAAATAAGATTTGACTTGAAAAAATAAGATTTGACTTAGTCTTACGACACTGATGAAAATAAAAATGTAAACTTTTGATGGTTTAGATAGATTAGAAACTTTTTTTGGAACACAAGAAGGGAACTTTTACATCAAAGTTTGTAATAAAGACCTTTATACGAAGTGTAAAATTAAACTCTAGATCCCTCTAGCTCCGCTCTTGATTATTTTATTGAAAAAATAAATAGAAAAGTTTCTCCTTGTTTTATTTGAACAATAATTATATGTACCATTCTATTTAAATATCTTGAGAGATCGACACTTTTTGTCAATAAAAGTCACTTCCGGGGTTCGAACCTGGATCTCACCCTATCTCTACAGATTTTCAAAATTCAAAAAATCCAAGCCGTTCAAAAGTTAACGCGGAATGACTGGTCATTCTGGAACACGCTGTATACAAATCATAAGGCTTTAAATTTTAAGTGAGTTCAATAAAGAATGGTGTATTTACTCATTGCATTTACTGTTTCAATTTACTCGTTCAATAAAAAATGCTGTATTTACTCATTTCTAATTCATCCTGCAATCTTGAAATAGCGTGCTTTGTTTTCTTTGTAGTTTAGCATACCGAAATACAAGGAAATAGAGGAACAAGAAGAGCATGAGCAAAGGTAGCGAGTCGGCTAATTTACATTGCCTCTCGGTTCAGTGGTTCTCAAAAAGTACATCGCCATAATATTGTCATGCATGTTTCTACGTCAATAATAAGTATAGATTTTAAATAAGTATATATAACAAAAGATTACGTAACAATTTGCCTAGTTGCAAAATAAAAAATAATAAGTATACACGTCCCATAACACATAAAACTAAGTACATACATAACATACAATGAAATTTCTTAAGCCTAACTTGCATGCAAAATAAGTTTAATTTTCAGTACCTACTTAAAAAAAAACGAAAATATTCAAGGTCAATTTTGCTTTCTCAATACTTCGTATAGAAGGTAAAGAAAACAAAAATCCCTGAAATTATTCTCAATGATGTCAATAATTCGGTACTTGGACATGGGGACACCGATGATATAAATGTCGAAAATGTTTGTTTTTTTCGACACCTAGATTAACGATACGCAATTTTAATTTTATATTTTAAATCAAATTTGACGTGTCGATACTTAAATAAAAGCCTCGCATGTACGACCAAGTAGCACCCGTTTGACAGTATCCCTAAAAATCACACCAACAAATTTTAATCAATTGACAATTCTCATGATCTTTTTAAATTTTCTCAAAAAAAAAAAAAATCGATCTAAAAAATTAAAAAGAAAAAATAATAATATTATTTTTTAAAAATTGAATAAAATATTTTCAAAGTAAATAAAACGGATATATTTTGTTATGACGGTCGAATAATATTTGATCATTTAGTTGGAATAATACGTCACGCTCCGTGAAATCAGTTTATAGTTTATGTAAACAAACATATTTTCTCTTGACCCTAATATCTCAGAGAATATGAATTCATTCTTTTAAAACTATATTTTTACTCACGTAATTTTTTTTTCATGAGAATCCTCAATATTTTATAAAAAAAATCCCTAAAAATATTTTCAATAAAGGCAAAAAATGCTTCAATAATTTATTATTTTTGATCAATTACTGTAAAAAAAATCCCTAAAAATATTATCAATTGTTAAAAAATATCCCTAAAAATATGTCCAAAACAGGAAAAATGCTTCAATAATTTATTATTTTTGATCAATCACTGTAAAAAAATCCCCAAAAATATTTTCAATTATTGAAATATATCCCTAAAATATTTTCAGAACAGGCAAAAAATGCTTCAATAATTTATTATTTTTGATCAATCACTGTAAAAAAATCCCTAAAAATATTATCAATTGTTGAAAAATATCCCTAAAAATATTTTCAAAACAGGCAAAAATGCTTCAATAAATTTATTATTTTTGATCATTCACTGAAAAAAATCCCAAAAAAATATTTTCAATTATTGAAAAATGAAAAATATCTCTAAAAATTTGATCAATTACTAAAAAAATCACATCTAATATACATAATTAGTAAGAGATGTCCTCTCTGTCCGATATACCACTTAACACCTAAAATAACTCGAGATCTACTACTAACCTAGAAATATGAATTTTGAAGGCAATTAATAATAATATACATCAATATCTCAAATAGATAGATTATTCCTAGAATATTTTATACTTTTTGAAAGAAGAAAATCTCCCTAAAGATAATATTTCTGACAGTCATTCAAAGGAGGACTCGCACATTCTTGGTCTCGACCCATCGTGCATCATTAAAAAGAAAAATATTTTTAAACAAAGTAGATAAATATATGTTTAGTAGAGCTACATGAAGCTGGTTTCATAATATAAATATTGCAAGTGACACAACGGACTTCTTAACGCAAATCCAATTTTTTTCAAAAAAAAATCTTCCGTTATAAAGCCTCGGTGAAAAAACTACCACTTGTATTTTCCTTGAAGAATTACGGAAATCTACAATACAAACCAAGATAAAGTATATTTTTTTGATCGAACAAATGATCTAGTTTTAACATGAAGGTACCAGGACATACGGGGATTGCAGGAAATTAACACGCTGACCAGCTGACGAGGAAGGGGTCAGAAACCCCCTTCATTGGTCCTGAACGGGCAATAGGTATCAGCAAAACTGAAGCACGCAGTTCGGTGAGACAATGGATGAGGGAGAGTCATAGGTTTCACTTGAGTAAAACTTCAGGACAACGACACAGCAAACAAATGATGGCCGAACCATCAAAATCTCTAACTTCTGATCTTCTTCGCTTAAGTGGGAAGCAAATGAGACTAGTCACTGGACTAATAACGGGGCATTGTGATCTCAGAAAATACCTACACAATATGTAAATCTTTAGGAAAAACCCATTGTGTACACTATGTGGGGAGGAAGAAGAAACAGCCTCTCATGTGATCTTTGATTGCAATGCCCTGCTCAATTGGAGAGTGAGTATCATAGAGACACTAAACCCCAGAGAGGAACTCTTGTAAAACAATCGTGTAAGAAGACTGCTCAAACTCTGGGTAGTTGAACCCTAACTAGAGAAATGAGCTTAACCCAATACACAAAAAACCCATGAGGCTGAAGTAATGAAATGAAATTTAACACCAGGATTTTCCTTTAAACGTCTGCTTGTTCCCCGACAACTCTCAAATACCTTGCCAGATTTTGATTAAGGACATTAAAATTAAATAGACTGATTAGTTTTTGGCCCAAATTGGGTCATCTTGGACCACACCGTGGCCATTTAGACTCAGTAAGATTTACGTTTCATAGAAATAAAAATACCGTACGATAATTCAGTAGCACAGATAACCTTGCAAAAAAGAAAACAGATTAAAATATTCCCGTACTTGACCAGTTTCCGTAGAAAAATTCAATATTATTTTCATTTCGCTTGGCTGAAAAATGATTGTCAAGAAAGTACCTATGACACCACTTGCAATATCTACGAAACAAATTCCAAAAATGACACACCCAATTACATCGGACAATCAGTCTCCTCGACTGGATAGAGGTTAAAGTCACCTAAAATCCCCTTTAATTATTATCTGACTGTATTTAAATAATTTAAAAAATGACTAAAACAATTTAAATTAAAAATTAAAATAGATATAGACCACAAACCTAAACACACCGGAACTGTCATTCGACATGACGCCAAAACGGCTGTCCCTCCCGCAGCGACCGGAGTATTGATTTCTAAATATTCTGACACTCCCATATTGTTTTCAGAAGTGACTCCTGTTCTTTGGGATACTTGTCGACTGCCAACTGTATCAACACCGCTCGAGGATATGTGATTGGTCACAATATCTGATACCGGTTGTTGTGCTGATTTGTCTGTTAGTATATTTTTGGTGTATGAAGGTTTTACTATTGGCTTGTTGTCTATAGTGACTGGAGGCGTCTCAGTTCCATGTAACACGACGGACCAGTCAGTAGATTGAGCTGTTGAGAAAACAACAAACAAATCAAATAATGCACTTCATAGTTTCAGCCAAGGACATCAAAACATTTTTGGTAACTTCATATCAACCTGTTTCTACCATTTTTCCAAATCAAAATCTAGAAATGGGGGGGGGGCAGTTGATTTCAGAGGAACACCGCTACAACAACAACACGTACCATGTCCACATGGGAATATCGTTTGGACTAGGGAGCGGCTGATTTCAACTGGGTTACTGCAAATGATGCTTCTTATATCTGATATTGAATCAAATACAAAGCGCTAGTTGAGCTAGGATCTTTGTGTAATATATTTTTCTGGGCATCAAAGCATTAAAAGGTATTTTTTTTAACAATCACTACAATACACCAAGCTATACTTAACAATTGCCTCATAATGCTACAACTTGTCTCTATTATCACAGCTGCTCACTTGTCCTCAGGAGGCTGAGTTAACCTCAAACACAGCCCGACCAAGAAGAAAATTTGTAAAGTCCTTTTCAAATTTTCGACACGACCAGGATTTGAACCCGGTACCTCCCTGATGCAAGTCGAGTGTGATACACACTCGGCCACGGAGACGTCACAACCAGACAATATAAAACTATTTCTCGAAATGCAGATGACATAATACCATTCATTTGAACCTTAGGTTTCGTGATATTGGCACAGTGAATATTTAATATCTTACTAGCTGTTTGCCCGTGCTTCGCTACGGTTACGAAATTCAACAACAATTTTCAGATTGTGACGTGAAAGCTTCTCAAGTTCGGATTGTTGGTACTTTTCGTACCGCGGAACACCTACGTATTAAAATTCAGCCTTCTTGCTCATCCCGAAGTGGTACCTCTCACTTATAGCGGTTTGGTGGAACCGACACCCTAGGGCGAGCACGGCTCCCATTTAAAAAATCAATTCAAGGATATTATTTTTTGCACAGAGGAACACCCTCGTATTAAATTTCAGTTTTCTCGCTCATCCCGATGTGGTACTTCTCAAATATATATTTTTGGTGGAACTGACCCCCAGGGTGAGCACGGCTCCTATTTGAAAAAAATCAATATATTACTCAAGGATATTACTTTTTGTACTGTGGAACACCTTTGTATCGAATTTCAACTCTGTACTTCTCAATTTCAATTTTTCGGTGGTGAAAAGCGGCCATAAATCGGGGAAAAATCGGAAAATTAAAATATATTTTAAATGGGATACTCTTTTAGGGGGGTCCATTCTCGGTCACTTTTCGTTTTCTCCTTTAGTTTGCCCAGAAAAAAGTTGCAAAAAAAAACCGCTAAAAAGTGTCATTTTTGGCGGTTACTTGCTTCCACTTGAACTTTCGATTTTTCCTTTCTTATTACGCACCTACATACTAAAAGAGATCTGTGTGCCAAATTTCAAGTCCCTAGGTTTAGCTATAGTGGAGCTACATTGATTATAAGTGAGTCAGTATAGAAGATACTCGTAGGTTGAGGACATGTACTCACAAAACTGTATATTTATCCACAATAAAATGAATAAGAATAAACCAATACCTTTTGTTCGCGTTCCTTCCTCGGCACCCTTCTTGGACTGTCTCAGGAGAGACTCGGGGAAGTTGCTGTTACTATTAAGTCGTAGTGAGGCTTCAAGGATATCAAAATTACTATAATTGGGTAGATCAAACAGCTGCTGAACCCGTGGATACTTTTGAAAAATATTTGCTCTCACAGGTAGATCAGGATATGGGGCCAAATAAATAACACCAACGTCCTCTTCAAGAGACCCAGGAGAAGGACCTCTTGGCATTATAGCAGCTGGCCTTAAAGTTTTGGGAATATACATGGTCAGGGATTTTTTGGTCGCTGAGTCAACGACCATCGTTCTGTTTTTGTTATTTCTGTTTGTTTTTCTATTGGCCTTTTTTGGTACGTTTTTTGTGTTAATTGAATTCAATTTAGGATTTAAATTCAATTTAGTTTTTCTATTTTTAGGTGATTTTATATTTTGAGATTGAGTAGGAGACAAATTTATAATAGCTGGAACTGGACTAGGAGTAGGAGCAAAGTTAGGAGGTGATTTTGTTCCATAAAGTAGTAGAACCCAGAAGTGGACCATCGCCCGTCCTTAATATTCAAAGCAGCGTGTAAAGAGAGAGAATTAAATGGGGTTAGTAAATATAAGCCTGGACGAGTTGCAGGAAGGGCCCTTCATTTGCAAAGAGCGCCCGCTAATTTGGCACGTATATTAGTAGGCTTGTCTTTAACCTTCAAAACCATTAATAGGCTTGTCTTTCACCTTCAAAACCATTTGTCATCATATCTTACAAGGTAGGTGGGTGTTATATTGCAATCAAGGGCCCTTGTACAGTACAAAACTGCATTTTTAAAATTTATTTCTTACAAGAGCTCATGTTAAAAAAGGAAAAGCTGAAATACCACGGAATCTCTAACACTGCAATTTTGTAGGTAGTACGTTCTATAGTTTTAACATTGTAGAACATAGAGTCAAGAGTTTTCGTCATTTTCGTTTCTTGTATTCCATAGTTCTACCACGAATAGAATTCCACGAATGTATTCCATAGTTCTACCACGAATAGTATTCCACGAATGTATTCCATAGTTCTACCACAAATTGGTAAAATTGATAAATTTAACCCCTGCGGGGGAGGGTTGATCAAACTGTAGCGATATGGTAGAACCAGAGTGGGGAGTGTTCGTTACCAGTATATCAGTTGATCAATGGACGCGATTTTGATTTTTCTACCATTCACGATTTCGACAGACAAAAATTCCAGTTCTTGTTATACATGCTCCAATGTAAACATGGTTAATATTAAGTGACCTAGGTTGGTGTGCACAGACAGGGTACTGACTACAGTTATGATGTAGCGCGCTCTAGTGGCTGTCCGCATGTAACTGCACGACTTGTCACACCTTCTGTTCTATTCGCTAGGCTTATATAAAATGTTTTATAAAACGACCCCATGGATACATATATATATTTTTATTTGACATTTGATCCCTTTGGTTACTTACCGAAAAATCTTCCTTCGTTGTGAATTTCTAAATACCAAGACCCAAAAGGTTGTTCTCCCCAAGTATGAACAGACATAAAAGGCCAAGCATTAAATCCAGCCTTTGATGAATCGTGCGGTCTTGGCGCTAGAAGTGTGGCTCTTGTACCAGCTGGAGATATCAAAATGATTTGTAAATCTCCTCTACGATGGGCTGTCAAGGTAACTTTTGCTTGGACATGCTCCAAATAGTTCACATTAGGGCAGTCTTTGACGTCCAATTTAAGACGAATTGAACTTCGTGCTGGGATTTGCCTGAAAATTGAGAAATATAAAGTAATACAAACATGTTGATAATGTTGATAAAAAACGTAAATTTCTAGAAGCTCTCCATATTAATAAAAATTCTTCCACAGTGAACTACAAGAGTGACGTAAACAACACCCTCAAGGTTTACCGAAACCTACTTGATACCTGAATTCTCCAACCTCACTTCGTGTCAAGTTGTGATAGTGCTAACATCGTTCTATCATAACTCTGGTCTGATGATTAATTTGAATGTTTTAATTTTTGGCTTTTAATTTTAATTTTCCAATTTTAATTTTAGTTTTAATTTTCACATTTTAATTTCTAATTTAACTAGGTGCGTCCGTGGACAAAAACTGGCGGAGCCATCCGTTTTACCTCGAATTTTCGCGCACCACATTAGCATATTGCTCCATTATTCTGTTAAAATAAGATTTTTTGAGAATACCGCACCTTTCTTGATTGCATTGTGCCGTTGAGTAGTAGGTCCTATTTAAAGCGCAAAATAATCGTCCAAAAAATCGGAAACGTTTCAAGATATCGTTTCGAAAATAGATATATGCTCCCTTGGGTATATGCAGAGTATAAGGAAAAAATTTGGTAAAAGTTGGTTGAGTAGTTTCGGAGGAGTAAAGTTAAAAATGTTTGCAGTTTGTAGGGAGTATAAGGCTACGCTTCACTCCGCCCAATAAATATTCGATATCTCTCACCGTTTTGGCTAAACAATTAGTATTTCCTAAATTTTATTTTGTCCGATCCCGGATTCGAACTTGTAACTCTGGAATGGTTTGTCAATATTAAGTAAATTATGTCCTAAATTAAGTATTGAGAAGCCACCTAAAACTTATTCGCTATGAGTTGATATGTTGTCGCGACGAAATTTAAGATATCGGACCATGACTCTCTGAATTTGGTAAAAAATCGAAAAATCGGAAACGGTTCAAAATATCATTCTGAAAATTGATATATGCACCCTTGGGTATATGCAGAATATGAAGAAAAAAATTTGGTAAAAATCGGTTGATTACTTTCGGAGGAGTAGGGTAACAAAAGTTTGCAGTTTGTAGGGAGTATAAGGCTACGCTTCGCTCCGCCCAATTAATTAAACTCTGAATCGATATTGTCAATCATTTATATATAATGTATTTATTTGTCAGAGTAATTATTGTAAGAAAAGGTCTGAGAACCTCAACACACGAGACCTCCCAGATCTCCACACCAGATGATTTTTGAAGAAGTTTGATTCTCGCAAAATCAAAAGTGTATTAAGTTAAGTGTAAACTACTCTTCAGAAATGCTTGCAAAAAATCAAGAGTAAAATCGTAACTTTTGGGGCGTGCCTTTCAGTTCGATTTTTTTTTTTTTTTTTTTACAACAAATATATGGAATAGCCCTACTCTATTTGATCCACAGAACATTTCGTTTCAAGAAACTCATTTTTTTTTCTTTTACACCCGGTAGACATCACCTGTAGCGGAAATTTCACCAAAAAGTGCTGCTACCTCAAAACGGCTATTACCCATAAGCACAAATTGATTTTTACCATGTAGGTACCCATAAGTGCTCCATGATTGTCTAAAATCCTAGTGCCCAAACAGAATGGACAGAAGCGCATATACATATTTTATAAAAAAAGAGAAATCCACTTTTTTCAATATTCAATTTTAAAAGATTTGTTTTTGTTTATTGAGCAATAGAACTAGGGGGTTTTCCCATAAACTTTAAGCAAGCGTCAAAATTTCGAACACAAAACTACTAGCGTTAACAATATTATATTTTAAAAATTCAAGTAATCCCATTTAATTTAATTAATTTTAGTTCTCTTTCCATCGAGGCAATTGAGGCATGGCCATATATACGTTTCTTAACCTGTCTGTTTTTTGGGTCATGTGCGCCTATGGGACATAAGCGCACATGACCTAAAAATACCAATGCTTTAGATATATCAGCTGTTTGTAACACTTGCGAAAGGTAAACATAAGGACTTACTTTTCCCGTTCACCGGGCTCAGCAAACACCTCACATTTGAACTGTTCTGGAACTGTCTTCCACTTTCTTGCCAACTTGACCATAGCAGTGGCGTCCATCAGGCCATATCCAAAAGAGTGACTCACATTTCTACCAACGCCATTCGTTTCCCAGTCAGGCGCATTCAAATTTGCTGGTCGGGCAGTTGCTACAACAATATGTTGCATGTCTCGCCATGATAAGTCAGTGTTTGCTTCTAAAGCAAGTGCACAAATACCTGCCGCCAGCGGCGCAGAGGCCGATGTACCTTAAACAGTAAAAACAAAGTTGAAACTTCATTGATTGACTAAAGCAATTCCAGCCTTCAGAGGTTGGTTACAATCTGTAATGACGGCGATGTTGAATTGGTCAATACTTTCAGGTTCATTTGAGGGCAGTTTAGTGACACCCTTGCACAAATGCACAGTCTCTCTTTGTAAGTTTAATTAATAATAATATATGGTAGTGGACGTCCCCTGGATTTAAAAATACGACGATCCACCCATCGATTATCTAAAAGAAAATACAATTGGCAATATGGGGGTCATTGGATTATGGGGCTTAAGAGGAACCATCTCAAAATTCTTGTGAACACTTTTGAAACACTTCACTGAGCCGCACTCACATAAAAATCCTCAGTAAGACCATTATGAGAGATCCCCTTACACATTGCCTATAATAACTTCTAACGCACAATTGGATTTTGGTTATTTTTTTATGGACCCATTAAAATTGACCTCGAAAAAAAAAAAAAAAAAAAAAAAAATACCTCACCTCCACAAAATTTGATATTTTAACTTTCAAGGTATACGAGTACGTAGAATGTTTTGAAAGTAAAAATTCCGCTGGTCCTTGCATCCTACGCTGTAACTTTCTTCACTTCACCTTTATGAAATTTGGTATGTAGGTCCCTTTTGAGATGCAGTTGGTCCTCGAAGCTTGTCGTTACACCCATGCGTCAGTTGGTACATTGCTGTAATTGTAACTTTCTTCACTTTACCTTTATGAAGTATGGTATATAGGTCCCTTTTGAGATCTAGTTGGTCCTCGAAGCTTGTCGTTACACCCATGCGTCAGTTGGTGCATTGCTGTAATTGTAACTTTCTTCACTTTACCTTTATGAAATTTGGTATGTAGGTCCCTTTTGAGATCTAGTTGGTCCTCGAAGCTTGTCGTTACACCCATGCGTCAGTTGGTGCATTGCTGTAATTGTAACTTTCTTCACTT